>JANAVB010029819.1:15167343-15541030 GCA_029216955.1 Iris pallida
TGAGCTCCAACCACCGGAAGATCAGTCATGAGCTCCCGAAGCCACTCTGCTTCATCTGCAGCAGCATCCAATGCAAAGAATTGATTCCATGGAGGAGCGAGATAACATAGTCTGCTTCTTCGACTTCTCCACGATATAGCAGCTCCCCCATGGCGAATACGAATCCACCTGTAAATACTCGCTCTCCATATCTGAACACCCCAGTTAGCATCACTGAAGCCTTCTACTACTGACGGATCTCCGCTGTAGAAAATGCATTGTCTGAGTTTCTTGAGATATCTCATAACAGCTTCACAGCTTTCCAGTGCTCAATGCCTGGATTGCTATAAACCGACTCAGCATTTCTACTTGCAAAAGCTATGTCAGGCCTTGTGGCAGTAGTAGCGTACAGCAAGCTTCCGATGACACTAGCGTACTCCAACTGTCTTACGCTTTTCCTCGAATTTGGCTCCAGCTTCTGATCACTCCGGTACGGTGTATCAATAAAAGGAAGATCTTGATACCCGTAGCGAGTGAGCATCTCTCAATATAATGAGATTGACAGCGCTATTCCAGTGCCTGTCCGGATGATCTTGACCCCAAGATTACGTCGGCATCCCCCAAGTCCTTCATACTGAACTTGGTCGAGAGGAATTTCTTTGTCTCTCTGTCTCTGTGACGCAGCTTAAATCGTACCTAGGATTAGCATGTCGTCCACGTAAAGACATACGATTACTCCTCTTCCGTCAGCTCAGCAAACTTCGTATAACACACTTGTCTGTTTCACTGACCCTGTAGCCATTTGACCTTATCACCTTGTCAAACTTCTCGTGCCACATTTTGGGAGCTTGTTTTAAACCATACAGAGACTTCATCAACTTGCAGACTTTGTCTTCCAGACCTCTGACGACAAAACCATCTGGTTTGTTGTATGTAGATTCTTCGGTCAGCTCGCCATTAAGAATGCTATTTTTACATCCATATGATGTATCACCAGCTTGTGTATTACTGCTAGAGCAATTAACAATCTGATGGTTGTCATCCGAGCTACTGGAGCATAAGTGTCAAAGTAGTCGATCCCCTGCTTCTGAGCAAACCCCTTGGCCACTAGCCTGGCCTTGAACTTGTTAATGGTTCCATCTGCTTTCATCTTCTTCTTGAAGATCCATTTGCATCCGATGGGTCTTGCTCCTTCTGCAGGTCAACCAATACCCATGTGTTGTTGGAGGTGATTGAGTCAATCTCGTTGTCTATCGCCTCCTTCCAGAATACAACATCTCTGGTCTTCATCGCCTCATCATAGGTAAGCGGATCTGCTTCCACATGATAGGTGACGAAGTCATCTCCGAAGTCTTTCGGCCTCCTCGTTCGCTTAGTTGACGGCTCAGCGAGTTCTGGTTCAGCTGGTGTCTCCTTGACGACAGCTTCATCTTGGACTACTGGTTTCATCAAAGACTTCTGTCTGCTTTGTACCCTCATCATTCTCCGGAAGATCCGCGAGAACAATATTCTTGTGTTTTGCAAACTTGTCTTCAAAGTATTCAGCATCGCGAGATTCGATGATATGGTTTGACTCGATATCAAGAAATCTCCGAGCATCACTCTTCTCGGCATACCCCAAGAAGATCGCCTTCATAGTCCTTGTCCCCAGCTTCTGAATCTTCAAATCCGGGAGCTTCACATAAGCCAGACACCCCCACACTCGAATGACATTCAAGTTAGGTCTGACTTTGAACCAGAGTTCATGAGGAGTAATGTCGGAAGTTGCATATGGCACTCTGTTCAGAATGAACGTTGCCGTTAGTGCAGCTTCTCTCCAGTAACACTTTGGAAGACCCACAGTCAACAGCATGGAGTTCATCATCTCTGTCAACGTTCTGTTCTTCTTTCTTTCTGCTACTCCGTTGGATTGAGGAGAGTACGGAGCCGTTGTCTCATTGATGATTCCATGTTCTTTGCAGAATGATAAGAATTCATGAGACCGATACTCCCCGCCTCGATCACTCCTTAACCTCTTGAGTTTGTCCAGTTTGCCGCTCAGCCTCGGCCCTGAACTCCTTGAACTTCTCGAATGCTTCATCTTTGACTTGAGCAAGTAGACGAAAGCATACTTTGAGAAGTCATCAATGAAAGTAATGAAATACTTTATCCCGGCCTTTGTAGAGAATTGTTTGAAGTCACAGATATCTGAGTGAACAACTCCAGAAGATCTGTGCTTCGATGGACCCTGTGAAAGGGTTTCCTTGTGATCTTCGTCTGAGCACATACTTCGCATTTCTCTACCTTACCCCCACACTTGGAGATAAGTCTAGACTAGACATTCTGTTAATCCTTTTACAATGAACATGTCCTAGCTATTATGCCACAACTCAAGAGAATAATCAGAAAAATTGATTGCATTTATATTATCATGCTGGTTACTACAAGCTGAATCTTGTACATTCCTTCAGTTTGAAAAGCTTTCCCGAAGAATGTACCCTTCTTGGACATCACCAACTGGCCAGCATTGATGTCTATCCTCAAGCCTGCGTTGCAGAGCAGACTTCCAGAGATCGGGTTCTTAGCAATTACTGGAACATGCTTCACACCTTGAAGCATCAGAGTGTTCCCCGATGTGAGTTTCAGCTCCACCGTCCCGATCCCCAGTACTTCAGCTTGTGCCTGGTTTTGCCATTATGACCTTCTCTGAAGTTGGCTCATAAGAGACGAACCAGTCTTTGTCTGAACAGACATGGCAGGTCGCACCAGTGTCTATCCACCAGTCCAAGTCAGCCCCCATAGTTGCAACCTGTGCTATCATGGCAACTAGATTAGTAATCATAGAAACCTTACTAGGCTCACCTTGTTCTTTGGGCTTGGACTTGCATTCGGATTTGTAGTGGCCCTTCTTGCCACAATTGAAGCAAGTCACATGGGACTTGGACTTCTGCTGCTTGAAAGCAGGACCCTTTACTTTCAGATTCGTGAAGTCCTTCTTTTTGCGATGAGAAGCAGCCTGCTTCCCCTGGTACTCTCTGGTTTGGACCAGATTTGCCTTCGCCAGTTGTTTGGACAGAGTATCTATCTTCTGTTGAGAGCGCATCTCGTCCTCAACATGGATCTCTTACAAGAAATACCAAGCTAATTTCCATCTTCTTTCGATGCATCCTTGCATAGAAGTTGCTCCATTCTGTAGGAAGTTTCGCGACGATCCCTCCAACGACAAACTTGTCGACGAGGGGCATGTTCTCGTCTTCTAGTTTCTGACGCAACTTCAGAAACTCCTTCACTTGGGGCAGCATCGCCTTCTCGTCTTCGAAGGTCTACTTGTGATATTTTTCTACATGAAGATCTTGGACCGGTTCTCGTCATCTTCATAGAGCTTTCCCAAGGAGTCCCATATCTCTTTGGCAGATGTCTTCTTGGAGTAGGACTCTGCCAGAGAGTCTTCCATGGAATTGAGTATCAGTAGTTTGCATATACTGTTTTCTCTCTTCCACTTCGCTTGCTTGGTTGTAGCAGCAGCCACAGCCGCAGCAGATCCAGTGGTTGGAACGATCGGTTCTTCTTCTGACAGCACGTGATCAATATTCACGAGTTGAAGATTTAAAGTGACATTTCGTCTCCAATCTGGAAGTGTTTGCCATCAATTTCTCCAACTTGTTAAAGCCGGTATCGATGAGCGAAGCACGAGAATTATCCATCTTCTCAATAAAGCTTTAATATGTTAGTGCCGAGACACAATTTTCGATGGAAAATTCTGAAACTGAAACAATTGTACACCAACGTTTCAAATGCAGCACCTTAAAGAAGATGTGCAACAGAGATCCTGGAGGATTCTGAATTACGAGGATCTAAAAAGATTCTACGTAATACACAAAAAATCTAAAGAGACTTTGTGCAAGCAACTATCGGCAGTAGAGCTTCTAAAAAGAAGTTACTGTAAAAGACAACAGCAGCGATGACAGGCGAGAATGAGATGCTGGGGTGAATGAACCACCGTTGCTCAAAGCTTTATTCGTCCCACACAAGCACGAACAGCTTCCAGGAACCAGCAAGTTCACGAAGAACTTCTGGAACGCTCGTAAGTCAATATTTGAGACTTGAACGGGCTTCCTAGACTTAACAGACTCCCTCAACTCTCTTCTTGGTGCATCTTTCAAAGGAGGTCAAGGGGCTCTATTTATAGAGTGGAGTTGAGACTTCACTCTTCTCCTATCCGATGTGGGACTAAAATACCAATACTCAGAATAGAGTTTGATATTTTAGATCATCCCACAATCAGCATAGAAGTGTGCCAGTCCACGCCTACCCTCCGAACACTCCCGTGCATGCACGAGACAATCCTGGAGTCCGCGTACGAGTCCGAGTCCGCACAACAAAACAAACTTGCATCCTTGTTGGAGTTAATCCTTTTTACTTCTAGGAAAATACTCCCACATGGCACAACTTGTGCCCCACTACACCTCATGTGCACACCTCAACACAAGCAATGCATTATATTGAGATACTCACCATTTGGTGTAGCCTAGTGGGACTATCTTTTCTAGTCCAAAGGCAAAAACACCAACAATATCTATATATATATATATATATATATATATATATATATATATATATATATATATATATATATATATATAAAGTTATTTGCATTTACTTCCCCTCCTCCAATTGCTAATCTTATCTCCGTTACCCACATTTTAATTTTAATTAGTACTTAAACCAAATATATAGATATATATATATATATATTATATATATATATATATATATATATATATATATATATATATATATATAAAGTTATTTGCATTTACTTCCCTCCTCCAATTGCTAATCTTATCTCCGTTACCCACATTTAATTTTAATTAGTACTTAAACCACCCCCCCCCCCCCCAAACCCAATCCACCCAAAAAAAAAAAGACGCCTAATTTTTTTGAGAATTGAGGGTTAGTAGTAACTGAAATAAAAATGATGTAGTGAATATATCATTAGCAATTGAGGGAGTAAATACAAAAAAAAAACACACACACACACATACTAGTAATGTGCACGTGTCTTGCACGTGCAAAAAAAGTTCAAAGAATAAATATAAAATTTATCATAAAAAGTCATTCCCAAGAATTGAACTCAAGAAAACAAAAAAAAACATCTCTCACCATAACCACTTGAGTTAGAATTATTTAGTTATAAATAAATCATATTAGCTAGTTAACTACTTGTGTTAATATTTTAATAATTAGTGGAGTATTTAGGTAGTTATTTAATTATATTTTATTAAATTTTTAATACATTTAATGGTTGATGATATACATACGGCTTTGGACGGCTCATTTATATCTATTTTCAAGCCGCATTATACAGTGGATCGTGCTGAATGTCCCTACTGGAAATTGTTCTCCTGACCACGCACTGGATCCACTCGGACCACCGTCTCACCATTACATCAGTCTATCAGTCATTGGCATGCATATATATATATTATATATATATTATAATATATATTATATATATATATATGGGTCCGATATGGGTCCGAATCGAGTGGACCCCCCCCCCCCCTCCCCGGGGCGAACCTGTGGGGGAGCTCTGCAGAAGCCCCACCAGCCCGCCCGCTGGACAATTGGATTGAGCGGAACCCCTCCCCCCCCCTCCCCCTGATCTGATTCGGACCATTATATATATTATATGGGTCCGAATCGGAAACCCGCGAGGGAGCTCTACAGAAGCCCCACCCGTCCCTGGACAGTTGAATCGAGCGGACCCCTCCCCCCATCCGATGGTACAGGGGGGTGGGGCTTCAACGGAGCTCCCACTAGGCTATATATATATTATATATATATATATATATATATATATATATATATATATATATATATAATATATATATATATATCCAATGACCCTAGCCTAGTGGTAGTGGTGAGGCATGCTGTCCGAGTGGCCAGGAGTTTGAATCCCAGTTGAAGCGATTCCGAAAACTATCATTTCCAATATATATATATATATATATATATATATATATATATATATATTATATAATATATATATATATATATATATATATAGTCCTACAATACATGGATGTCAATACATCCTAAACAATTGCATTAAAAATTGTGAAAGGTGTTTACTTTGACTTTGCCTTTACCTGATATAGCAGTCATACTAACCTGCTCACTTTATTAAAAAAAAAACCCTCCTAGCTTACCGTAATTTGTTGGACATTGTACATTCAACATTTATATTTTTTACCCTACATTAACGCATATTTTCTACCCTTTATTAACCTTCTCACTTACATTTTCCACCCATCCGCTATAACCCTACTGGTAACGACATGCCATAAAATAATCTGTTTACTTTATTAATTCTAATGTTTATCTCAATAAAAGAGGACCCATGTATTGTAGAGACATCAATTCCAAATACTTTTTTTTTCTTTTTAACGCCTGATGCTCACTCACTATTTTTTTTTTTATTTATTTTAATGCCTGCTGCTAACGTATGTTGCTATTCAGTAATTAATTTTTTTAAAATTTTAAACGCATGTTGCTTACTAATTAATTTATTTATTTTTTGATTTTTAATGCATGTTGCTCACTAATTTATTAATTTTTTAACGTATATTTCACTCATTAAAATATATTTTTTTGGTTTTAAATTGTATTGAACGACCACGGCTCACTTTTTTTTAAAAAAATCCATTTTGGTTTTTACAATAAATTTTTTTAATTTTCTAAGGATAATATTTTCGAAGAGAACGAATTTTTTTATTGGGACATTTTGTCATATTAACCATCTTGCTAATGTTACATTATTTTTAATATCATTTTCGAAAGTATATTCGATTTTTTACGTTACTTTTAATATCATTTATCGAAAATTTAGGCAAATATTATAATTTGACTTTTAATAAATATCATGAACCCACTATCCTATTCAGGAAAATATTAAAGCATGGTCAATCTAATCTCAATATCATTTATTCATTTAATATTAAAGCATGTTTAAGAAAATCTGAATATCATTTGATCAGGCTTCTACTATTTAATTTTTTAAATTTTTAATGCTTGCTGCTAACGTATGTTGCTGTTCAATAATTAGAATTATTTTTTAATTTTAAACGTATGTTGGTTACTAATTAATTAATTTTTTTTGGTTTTTAATACATGTTGCTCACTAATTTATTTATTTTTTTAACGCATATTTCAATCGTTAAAATATTTTGTTATTCTTGTTTTAAGTTGTATTGAACGCCTACTGCTCACTTATTTTTTTAAAAAAATTCTGTTTTAGTTTTTTAACGATAATTTTTTTTACTTTTCTAATGATAATATTTTCGAAGAGAACGGATTACTTGGATATATTTAATATCATTTTCCAAAGTATGTTCGAATTTTTTTACGTTAATTTTATTTTATCGAAAATTTAATCAAATATCATAATTTTGACTTTTAATGAATATCATGAACCCACTATCCTAATGAGAAAAATATTAAAGTATGGTCAATATAATCTCAATATCATTTGTTCATTTAATATTAAATAAGTTCAAGAAAATCTGAATATTATTTAATCAGTCTTCCACTATTAATTTTTTTGATTTTAACGTCTGCTGCTAACGTCTGTTGCTGTTCAGTAATTTGATTTTTTTTTTGAATTTTAAACGTATGTGCTTACTAATTAATTAATTAATTTTTGGGTTTTTAATGAATGTTGCTCACTAATTTATTTATTTTTTTACGCATATTTCACTCATTAATATATATATATATATATATATTATATATAATATATTATATATATATATATATATATATATATATATATATTGGTTTTTTAAGTTGTGTTGAATGCCTACTGCTCACTTATTTTTTAAAAAAAAATCTGTTTTTGTTTTTTAACGATAATATTTTTTTACTTTTCTAATGACAATATCTTCGAAGAGAACGGAATTTTTTATTGTGACATTCTGTCATATTAACCATCTTTCTAATATTTACAGTATTTTTAATATTTTTTAAAGTATATTCAAATTTTTACGTTAATTTTAATATCATTTATCGAAAATTTAAGCAAATATCATAATTTTGACTTTTAATGAATATCATGAACCCACAATCCTATTGAGAAAAATATTAAAGCATGGTCAATCTAACATCAATATCATTTATTCATTTAATATTAAAGCATGTTCAAGAAAATCTGAATATCATTTAATCAGGCTGCCACTATTTAATTTTTTTTAACGCATGCTGCTAACGTTTGTTGCTGTTCAGTAATTAGAATTTCTTTTGGATTTTAAACGCATGTTGCTTACAAATTTATTTATTTATTTTTGATTTTTTTAATGCATGTTGCTCACTAATCTATTTATTTTTAAAGCATATTTCACTCATTAATTTTTTTTTGGTTTTAAGTTGTATTGAACGTCTACTGCTCACTTATTTTTTTTTAAAAAAATATGTTTTGTTTTTTAACAACAAATATGTTCACTTTTTTATTGATAATATTTTCGAAGAGAACAAAATTTTTTTATTGACATTTTATCATATTAACCATCTTTCTAATATTTACAGTTTTTTTAATATCATTTTTCAAAGTATATTTGAATTTTTACGTTAATTTTAATATTATTTATCAAAATTTAAGCAAATATCATAATTTGACTTTTAATTGAATATCACGAACCCACTATCATATTGAGGAAAATATTAAAGCATGGTCAATCTAATCTCAATATCATTTATTCATTTAATATTAAAGCATGTTCAAGAAAATATGAATATCATTTAATTAGGCTTCCACTATTTTTTTTTTATTTTAACGCCTGCTGCTAACATATGTTGCTGTTCAGTAATTGATTTTTTTTATTTTAAACTTATGTTGCTTACTAATTAATTTATTTATTTTTGGTTTTTTTTAATGAATGTTGCTCACTAATTTATTTATTTTTAATGCATATTTCACTCATTATTTTTTTTTTTGTTTTAAGTTGTGTTGAACGCCTACTACTCACTTATTTTTTTGAAAAAAATTCTGTTTTCATATTTTAACGATAATATTTTTTACTTTTCTAATGATAATATTTTTGAAGAAAACAAAATTTTATTATGATATTTTGTCATATTAATCGTCTTTCTAATATACAATATTTTTAATATCATTTTCCAAAATATATTCGAATTTTTATGTTAATTTTAATATCATTTATCGAAAATTTAAGCAAATATCATAAATTTGACTTTTAATGAATATCATGAACCCACTTTCCTATTGAGGAAAATATTAAAGCATCGTCAATCTAATCTCAATATCATTTATTCATTTAATATTAAAGCATGTTCAAGAAAATCTAAATATCATTTAATCAGGCTTCCACTGTATGGCTGCACAAATCTGAATATCATTTAGTCAGGCCAAGTGACGGCAACGGTGGATTGTTGTTCTTCAAAATATTGAATGTAGCAAGGCTGCAAATTAAATCAATCCAATATGAGTTAATGTAATGACCCGTTCCGTCCTAGCGGAACGTCGACTCAAACGACGCAAGTGCAACGGCTCGAACCCCGTCTTGCTCGGCGAAATGACTCGCTTAAGGCAAAAATAATAGACTTGGCCCTTCAGGAGAATCCAGACTTAGACTTTCAAAGGCGCGCTCGGAGTCTCGCTCGGCCGATACGATCATCGCTAAGGTGGTTGGCTCCGATGAACCTGTCTTTGCTTAGTCTAGACACATAATAATATGGACAATATTGCTAGATCGCTAGGCGATAATACCGTGCATGCTAATAAAATGACTCAGCGCACCTAGCTAAGGGAATAATCCCATCTTGTATGCTTGTGTAGAACATGTAAATGAACTTGGAAAATTACTCGAACTCTCGCACCGCACTCCACGCTCGTGCCAACGCACAGCTTACGTTTCGAGTAGATTTACTTATGCGTTCAATTATGAATGAAATGCTAGTCACTGGATCGTATCACAACTTGAGACATGAAACAGTGAATGGTTACTAAAATGAGGCATGAAGACTATCAACATAGTCATTCCGAGCAGAGTATAGAAATATCATAAGACTTCGGGACCAACGGGTCGCCAAGGTGGTTCTCGTACAGGGAGTTGAATGAATGAACGAATAAGTGAATGAATGAATCAACGAATAAATGAATGAATAAGTGAACGAATGAATGAACGAATGAACAAGTGAAAGAAAGAAAAGAATGAATGAATGAAAATGAAAGAAAAGAAATGCATAAAAGAAGAGAAGAATGATTAGCGATAAGTATGACGGGGACGTGCAAGGGCTCGCTACCCGCGATGCACGGATGCCGCCGCCAACCTAGTCGGTAATCGACTATGGCTCAAAGACAGCCTATGTCTCAAAGATAGTCCGTTAAGTTAAAAAATGACAAGACAATACGAAATGGTCGCGGACAACTCGGTGCACGAGGGAAGAAAAGAATAAGGATTCCCAGGCAACGATCACGACATCGTGGCCAGCCTAAGAAGAATCATGGCTTACGGGTAGCTTGGTGCGGGCTCGGCCACCCAAGAGGCGTAAGTCGGGTATTGCGTGGCCTACAGGGGTGTACCAACATCATCGGCTGATAAGGAACCACGATACCAAGATGGATAGTCCAAAATGGCTTGTGGTGCCAGCGACCGGTGCATATAGATTAAGTTAGCTCGATTGCGGCAATCCGCATGCGAGACCTTGTATTGAAACAAAAATCTGAGTGTAACTCCACCTCCCTGTTTGAGAAATAACTTTGATTTTTAAAGCATTTTAATATTAATTGACGGTTAAGTTTAAAATAATAAGATTTGATTTTTTTAATGATAAATTTAGTGATTTATATTTTGGAGGAAATTAGTCGGGCAGAATTTATTTTAAATTTTGAAAGTTTGTTAACAAACTTTGGGGGCCACCATGTGACTCTCCAACTGATTTTTAAACCAATTCTGCAATAAGTGAAAATGAGGGGGGCCTTTTCGCATAAACTCATTTCAGGGGGGTTACTTTACAATGTGTCTGAGCGGAGGGGGTTTTGTGCTAAGTATTTTTTTTCTTATATAGGAATGTTTCAGGAGAGAGAGTGTATTTCTCCTCTTCCTCTCCGAATTCTCCAGAGCTCAGCCCTAACCCTAAGTCCCTTTGGCCGGGCGATGGCGATCTTCTCCGACGATTAGGCTCTCCGTTCAGATCTCGGCGAGAGCATCCAACAGCGGCACTCATTTCTCAGGCGGCGACTATTTTTTGATCGCGACTTACTCTTTTCCGACGAGCAGAGGCAGTGTACGTCTCCAGGGGCGGAGTGCATTCCAGAGCACAGCGTGCGTCTCCTCTCGGCGACGAGTTCTGTCAGCTCGATATCGGAGACCATTCATCTGCGAGTTCCTTCCGACATTCGATCGACGTGACGTATCTGTGCTTCGATCGAAAACCAATTATCGGTGAGTTCGATCTACATTCTCGTTTGGTTGAATGATTCGGTGTGGATTGTTCACTTTGTTGATTCTCCAATTTTTCTTTTGTGTCGAATTCTCGTAGGAATCTTACCAAAGTAGAACGATCGGCCGGATCTCGTAGTTCTGGTCAATCGATCGTACAGTGGTAACTTTTGATCATTCTTCTTTGCAATTGTTCTATCGATTTTGTGTTTTGATCAATTGACACGATCTAGGAGGGGAATATTCGGCATCAATTGATCGGGCTGACCAATTTCCAATCGGGGACCAACTTTCTTCAGGATCAAACAGTAAGTATGTCGATTGTATTTAATTTGTGGCTAGAATGGTTAATTCATAGTTTCTGTGGGGATTTTGTTGTCAATCTATGGTTTCTTTGAGTTCCTGGGTTTTCCATGTGTAATTTGATTCGTTAGAACAAAGGAAGCTACGAATCCAGTTTATGTGTCTGATCGCCAATCTTTGGTCTAAATGCTACTCCAGGAATCGAATTCAGAAGGAGTGTGTCCAGTCTTTGGAAATCTCTTTTCAATTCGTGACTGCAGGTTTGTTTCTACATACTTTGTTCAGGGGTCTTTATTCTGTGGAACTTAGATATTGCTCTTGGTTGCAGTTTACGTGTCTGAATTGCGTAGCAGTAGCTGTCATGCCCCGACCCGGAATACCCGAATCATCGTCCTCGTAGGGGACATGATGCCGCACGAGCCTGGAGTTGCGCTCGTAGATGACAAGTTCTCAAATAGTTATCTTTTGATTCGATATTAACAACGAAAGAAAACAGAGTATACGAAACAATTCTCTTTTGATATCCGAAACTGAGATTACAAAGGCTTTCGATAGCCTAACAATATGTGCCAGATTGGCTACAACACTCAGGTTCTCTCTTGCCCACAAAGGATTTCACCGTTCCATACAGCATGCCTTCTATATCTCGGCCGCATCAATCTGTTGCATAGTCGAGCGTCAAACGATCGCACGCTTCAATATGCTTCGGCATTCCAGCCTCAACGCGTTCAAGCAATGCTTCGCTACGAGCCATCAATTCCCTGTACCCTGCACGAAGCTGGTGGGGGTTCAGTACGTTCGTCCTCGCATGTACTGATACAAAGATCTTCTTTACAAACCGACATTGTAGTATTTATGTTGAATCATGAAACTTAACTTATGATCTTGCTATGTTCTCCTTAGGGTCAATTTTATGGCATATTGAAAGCGTAAAGCATGTTAGCATGACAAGCATGTTATTCGAATTGAATAGACAAGCAAACAAGCAATCTCGTGTTTGATTCGTGGCGCAACTTCTTACCAAGTCGACTCACTCGCCCTTGCACCGACGCAAGGTGAATGCGCCCCATTCCTTCCCTGTCATGTTATAAGTGCATCTCTAAGCAGGATCTATGTGCGCGGGACACGTATGTGCCTACACTTTCAACCCATCGTTCCTTAGCTATATGAAGGTCGTTGGCGTATCCGCGCCGGAATGGACTAAAGGAGTTCCTTACTTTCTTTTCTCTCTTCTTTTCTCAAATTTGGTCGGGCTGCCCGGCGTTTAACGGGTGGGTTACGGTCCCAACAACCGAAACGTTCCCGCTGCATACCATCATTTATGGCTTTTTCCATCTATAAGCGAGTGCTACTCATCTTAAGGATGTGCACCTACAAAGATTATTATTTCCTCCTAGGCCAAGCGGTTCCGGGGTGCTCCGGCATTTAACCGTTTGGGGGAAACACCCGTGCACGGAGACTATCACATTTAATCTCTCGTCCATTCCATTCGACCATGCAACGTCCTTATTATTCAAGCAATCAAATCCAAACAACCAAACATTGTCTTGAGTCAAGACTCAGACTTTATCATCTCGTAATCCTTCCAATTAACTTTCTATGTTTTACATTTCATACTCGTTTAACGTTCGATGGCATCATGCCTCAACTCAATGTTCGTCAACCGAACGACCCGAAGGTCTCGAACACCTTTCGAGGCATTATGTCATATCCGACAGTTCCGCCACATTCATACATAACTGTATTCTCTCGCAACGAAGCATTTTTTATGATCTCGTGCACGAAGGCACGTTTCGACCGTATTCGATGTTCTATGCCTTAGTGTTCAACGTCCGGGGCTTGCGCGCTAGGGCGCTCATTTTCTTTCAATGTTCTAGCCTTTCTAACTCGTACGCGAAGGCACGTATGGTTCGTGCACTAAGGCACTCGCCGAATACAGTTATCCCATGTTCTGGCTTGCGCACCGAGGCGCTCGCCTTTGCGATATCAATGTCTATAGCGACTCGTGCATATGATGCACGTTTTATTTCAATTGTTCTAACTTAGTGTTCGACTCACACTACGATTTACTTTCGATCGGACCACGCCCGTGGCGTCGATAGGTTAACTTAGCATACAATATATTTGACTTATCGCATGAAGGAAAAAAGAAGTCAATCCTCCCACGTTAAGTCGATTCGCCTTATCGTTTCGCCGAGCCGATGTGGCTCGATTTCATAACTTCGTTGTACGCCACTCTCCTGACTTAGCCATTCGAGCACTTCGTGCTTCATTGAATTATACGTCCGATTTGGTTTACCGTGCCCAAGTCTCAGTCCGTCGCAATGCATCGATTTGATTTCGCGGACCCCTTACTAAATATGGTAAAAGATCGATCTCTAGTATTTTCGCGTCAACGTATAACCTGCACACGAAACCAACTAAAATTAATACTTGCATCGATTCGGACTTGCGCCTTGGTCGATTCGATTTCTTAGAATCTTCGAACCGATTCAACGCACTCATCCTTCGGGGCAACGCGGCGCTTCGTATCGATTCACTCGATGCATTCTTTCGGGATTAGACAACTCTTCACATCGACTTAGTTCGATGCGTTGCTCGGGACAACGTAACTCTCGTATCGATTCGCATCGATACATTTTATTCGGTCAACATGACTACACGACTCTTTGAGTCAACGCCTCAGCGTAATGTACCGTGGAGAGCGGGACATTACAGAATATACCACTCAAAACAAGGTTCGTCCTCGAACCAAAACCAATACTCCGACTAAGTGTTTTATAGATCGTTTCACGATCTCGTCCCACCAATGTTGTTCAGTTTCATCTTGCAAGCTTTTCACTAACATTTTAATGACTTTTCTGCACCTCCATTTAAATTTGTATACAACTCGATTTGGATCCGTACCTATATTCAAGGCGTCCCGAAGATATATGTATTTTGACCAATTCCAGTGGTAGCAAATTGGAACAAAGCTGACAGGTAAATTTTAATCCTATGCTTGCCATCTCGTACTCTCGATCGGACTTATCCTTAGCAACAGTTCTCGAAATTTTATCGCATACGTATATTCGATACATACGTGATTCATTCAACAAAGTCACTGCACGCGACACGATTCAGAAATCGTATTTCTCGTTTCGTATGTTTCGTATGGACTATCAACTTTATACGTCGCGTCAAGCCGTCGCGCATCCAATCAAAACGATCCTTCGTAACGCCTTGTGTTCAAAATTGCCAACCAACTATTTTCAAAGTCTGGCTATGCAACTTATCTCAATATGATTTCCTTTGTTGACTTGCAATTTTATCAACATTCAGGACTACGCCCGCTAGGTGACTTACCTAGACACCGTGCTTAACTTCTCCCGACGCAACTCAAATTGACATTGCACAAAGGCCACAATCTATCCGACACAACAGTTTATATCGAGGCGACGGTGCTCAAGGCAACGATCGCCATGACACGAAGGTCTTTATGATACGCCTTACGTTCGATTCCTAACGAGTAGGAGTTCACTAGCCAAATTCCTAACTTACCCGTCTCGCAACATCGAATATAAGCTCGATTCACGCAAGCTCAATTGTAAGGTGAATTCGAATCTAACGACACGACTCATAAGTCATTCCCTTATCGTTCTCTCTCGTGCATAGTATGATTCTCGCAATCGCCTATCCAAATCATCAAGTTCGTTGGTAAATTTCTAGTTTGATCGTCGACCAACATAACCATTCAAGCATTCATCCGACGAATACTCAAAGATCTAACTATATATTCTCAATCGAAAGTTGTTCCAGTAATTCTCGATCGCCTAGACTTATCGTCAACACGCACCATGTTATATTTGTTATCGATACAATCTCATATGCGATATCGCATGGGTCATCTTACGGTCTGCAGCATTCAATTTGATTTGGCGGTCAAGTCTTCTAGGGTCAGCTGCCCCGAAGCTACGCTCGATAACTGTGGATCATCACTGAAGGACAGTTTACTACGAACCATGCTATATCTTATTTCGGAGCCAAATCACGTTCCGACGATTCTATGCGACTACCCAATCTCGGACAAAATCGTTTCTATCGACACAACTGATGCGCAACTATCCTTCGAGTCAAGTCATACACTACCGTCGATGATTTCACAATTTATGAAACATCTACTCGCATCGAGTTCGAGTCTATCTTATTTGCGGGTCGACACACGAGATGCTATACGCATCAAGAAATTGTCGATGACTTACAGTCTCGTCTTGATCAATCACGAAGTTCATGATTAACCAGTTCGTTCCTTCTCGTATCGTTATTTACAAAACTTTGATAGCGCAAGGTGCACTCTATTTTGTATTCTCACATCGTGCTTACGTTTCCTTACGTATCGATCTCGATACGTCGTATCAATTTCGATAGCGTAAGGGTCAACTTTGATTCTGTTTCAACGTCGACAACTTGCATTGCATACGTCCAAGTTCTCCACAAACATTTCCGTACGTCTCGAATCATTTCTCGGTTCATTGCATTTCGTTATGCTTTGATCGTGTAACTGAGTTACCGATTATCCAACATCGAACCCTCAAGTCATACGATCTCTCGCCCTCTAAGTTTTGCATGTTTTTCAGTCGTACTCAAATGAATTTTGCCGTAATGTAACCAACTATTTCTTAGGCACGATTACTCACGTCAACCAACTCTTCACCGAAGTCGCACATCGTGCGATTCGATTACAATTCGTATCGCCCAACATTTCTATCGAAATTACAAGTCGTACAATTCGATTCATCTCGCCGAACATTTCTATCAAGATCGCAAGTCATACGATTCGATTCGCCTCGCCCAACATTTCTATCGAGATCGCAAGTCGTGCGACTCATTTGTAAGCTCGAGTTTTCCTTTTCCGTCGGTCCGATTAATACTTCAAGGCATAATCGTTCCGCTAGTCTCGGTCGTCTGACCGACTTATAATTCTCGTCCGACGTATCGTTCATTGATACGAGTCTCGCCTTATCGTCCCAACCGATTTTTGAAGAACACTTGTATCAACATACCGTCATACAAATTTCCAATCGAGTCTCGGTACTCTCCCGTCCGTGGCGGACAAACCTTCTACAATTCTCACAACGCGTCGTTGCAATTCATCGCACAAGTGGTATACCATATACCACTCGGAATCGAGTCATTCATCGCATACGTGGTATGGCATATACCACTCGGAAATCAAGTCATTTCCTTCGCATTCTACTCACTATGAACCAACGATCTCTTCCGACTCACGATTTCTGCAGTTACTGTGCTTGATCACAACCATAATTTTGCTTAAATCAAATCCGACACAACTCGGTCAATGTTCTCGTTTGCCAACATAAGTTTGGTGTGCAACCGAACGATTCGTTCTATCGATTTACGATTTTAATTCCTTCCATTGCATCTCGTGCAACAATTTATTTTGATATGCGTTGCACCCCATGCAACAAATTTTTACTTCCGATATGCGTTGCACATCGTGCTACAATTTATTTCTGATATTTCATTTCACTTTGTGCAACGATTTATTTCCAATCTCCTTTGTACTCCGTGCAACGATTAATTTGATATGCGTTGCACCACGTACAATAATTTTACTTCTGACACGCGTTGCACATCGTGCAACAATTTATTTTCGACTTTCAAAGTCAATGCCCAAATCCGTTCAACACATTCGGTATTGGCTTATCACTTTCATTTTAACGCATATTCACAATTAACTCGTTGCACTTCATGCATCATTTTATTTCTCTTTCAACATGTTACATTGCAACAACATCTCAAATCGTATTTCACAATTTGTTGCACTTGCAGCAACTAACATTTTTACGGTTCGTTGCATTCAATGCAATATACCCTTCGCAACTTTCTTAGCAAACATCATGTAATTTCTAAAACATATACGGCAAAATTACACGATTTGTATTAGAATTATTGTATGGAACATCCAGTACGGCATCGAGTAGAGTCAAGAGTGATTTCAAGTGGTGGTGGGCAACTTTTAGAATTGAAATGAAGCAAGCGTCTAGAGGAAATTGAGCCTAGAGCTCTGATACCAATTTGTCACGCCCCGACCCAGAATAACCTGAATCATCGTCCTCGCAGGGGGCGTGATGTCGTACGAGCCTGGAGTTGTGCTCGTGCAAGGCAAGATGACAAGTTCTCAAATGGTTATCTTTTGATTCGATATTAACAACGAAAGAAAAACAGAGTATACGAAACAATTCTCTTTATTGATATCTGAAACTGAGATTACAAAGGCTTTCGATAGCCTAACAATATGTGCCAGATTGGCTACAACACTCAGTTCTCTATTGCCCGTAAAGGATTTCACCGTTCCATACATCATGCCTTCTATATCTCGGCCGCATCAATCCTGCTGCATAATCCGAGCGTCAATGCGATCGCACGCTTCAATACGCTTCAGCATTCCAAGCCTCAGTGCGTTCAAGAAATGCTTCGCCGCGAGCCATCCATTCCCTGTACCCTGCACGAAGCTGGTGGAGGATCAGTACGTTCGTCCTCGCATGTACTGATGCAAAGATCTTCTTTCAAAACCGACATTGTAGTATTTATGTTAAATCATGCAACTTAGCTTATGATCTTGCTATGTTCTCCTTAGGGTCAATTTCATGGCATATTCGAAAGCGTAAAGCATGTTAGCATGGCAAACATGTTATTCGAATTGAATAGACAAGCAAACAAGCAATCTTGTGTTTGATTCGTGGTACGACTTCTTACCAAGTCGACGCACTCGCCCTTGCACCGACGTAAGGTAAATGCGCCACATTCCTTCCATATCATATTATAAGTGCATCTCTAAGCAGGATCTATGTGTGCGGGACACGTATGTGCCTACACTTTCAACCCATCGTTCCTTAGCTATATGAAGGCCGTTGGCGTATCCGCGCCGGAATGGACTAAAGGAGTTCCTTACTTTCTTTTCTTTCATTCTTTTCTCAAATTTGGTCGGGCTGCCCGACGTTTAACGGGTGGGTTGCAGTCCCAACAACCAAAATATTCCCGTTACATACCATCCTTTGCGACTTTTCCCATCTATAAGCGAGTGCTACTCGTCTTAAGGATGTGTGCCTACAAAGATTATTCATTTTTCTCCTAGGCCAAGCGGTTCCGGGGCGCTCCGATATTTAACCGTTTGGGGGAAACACCCATGCACGGGAGATTATCACATCTAATCTCTCGTCCATTCCATTCGACCATGCAACGCCCTTATTATTCAAGCAATCAAATTCAAACAACCAAACATAGTCTTGAGTCCGAGACTCAGACTTTATCATCTCGTATTCCTTCCAATTAACTTTATATGTTCCTACATTTCATACTTCGTTTCAACGTTCGATGGCATCATGCCTCAACTCAATGTTCGTCAACCGAACGACCCAAAGGTCTCGAACACCTTTCGAGGCATTACGTCATATCCGACAGTTCCGCCACATTCATGCCACAACTGTATTCTCTCACAACGAAGCCATCTTTTTATGATCTCGTGCACGAAGGCACGTTTCGACCGTATTCCGATGTTCTATGCCTTAGTGTTCAACGTCCGGGGCTTGCGCGCTAGGGCGCTCACCTATTGTCTTTCAATGTTCTAGCCTTTCTAACTCATGTGCGAAGGCACGGTATAGTTCGTGCACTAGGGCACTCGCTAAATACAGTTATCCTATGTTCTTGTGGCTTGCGCACCGAGGCGCTCGCCTTTGCGATATCCAATATCCCATAGCGACTCGTGCATATGATGCACGTTTTATTTCAATTGTTCTAACTTAGTGTTCGACTCACACTACGATTTACTTTCGATTGGACCACGCCCGTGGCGTCGATAGGTTAACTTAGCATACAATGATATATTTAACTTATCGCATGAAGGAGTAAAAAGAAATCAATCCTCCCACCTTGAGTCGATTCGCTTTATCGTTTTGCCGAGCCGACGCGGCTCAATTTTATAACTTCGTTGCACGGCCACTCTCCTGACTTAGCTATTCGAGCACTTCGTGCTTCATTGAATTATACGTCCGATTTGGCTTACCGTGCCCAAGTCTCAGTCCGTCGCAAGGCGTCGATTTGATTTTGCGGACCCCTTACTAAATATGGTAAAAAATCGACCCTAATATTTTTGCGTCAACGTATAACCTGCACACGAAACCAACTAAAATCAATACTTGCATCGATTCGGACTTGCGCCTTGGTCGATTCGATTTCTTAGAATCTTCGAGCCGATTCAACGCACTCATCCTTCGGGGAAATGCGGCATTTCGTATCGATTCACTCGATGCATTCTTTTGGGACAAGGCAACTCTTCGTATCGACTTAGTTCGATGTGTTGCTCGGGACAACGTAACTCTCGTATCGATTCACATCGATACATTTTATTCGGTCAACACGACTACGCGACTATTTGAGTCAACGCCTCAGCGTAATGCACCGTGCGGAGCGGGGCATTACAGTAGCCATGGTGTTGTTGGTGTCATTTTGGTGTAGCTAGTGTGGGTGCAAGTTCGTGAACTCGACTTGAGATCGTGTCTCTGCGGGTGATCCTGGTAGTTAGAACTGTGCAGTGCAGAGCAGTGTCAGGCTCTATTGAACCTTGCTTAGTGCAGAATACTCTTGGCTGTAGACCAGTTGCTTGTTTCGAGGTTGAGGGAAGAATTTCAAGTATCCAAGTTACGGATCGTGTCCAACGAAGAGTGTCCGGGATGGGTCAGATTCCAAGGGTCGGTTTCAATTGATCAGACTTGTTCAGTTGGTGGCAGAAGCCTAGTAGCCGTTAGGAATGTTAAATTTAAATTTGAGGGTTAAGTAGGTTGCTTGGGTAGCTGTGAAACCCAGAGTTTTGGAATTTATTAATTATTGGATTTGTAGTGTAATCTTAGCTTTAGTATTAGTATTATTATTATTATTATTTATTAGTCGGAATTAGGAAAAGATATTATTTTTAAAATTATCTTTGGGTTTTTGGATTGTGGCCCTGTCCAGATCCCGTGCCCGGGGTCCGACTCCGAGTTCGAACCCGGTTTTCGAAACCCAACTCAGTCCGAACCGGTCCTTATTTTCCTTCTTTTAAAATTCTGATTATTATATATATTAATTATAAAAAACAAATTCTCCTCCCCCCCACGAATTGGCCTGGTCTTCCCACGACCAGGCTAGCACCCCCATTTTCTCCATTCCCCTCCTTTCCTCTCCTCCACAAATTTCCCTACTTCCCCTCATTCTTCTCTTCCACTCCTTCCACATAAACCCCACTCCCAGCACACTCTCTCCCTCACTCTTAATTCCCAATCCCTCTCACTCATCTCTCACCCTCATTTTTATTTTCTTAAAACCCTTTCCCCACTCACCCGCCCGAACCCCTCTCCAACTCCGGTCGCCCACCGACCCGGCCTCCGCGGTGCCACCTTCCGCCGGTCCAGCCAGCTCCGGTCGACCCTGCCGTGCCCGCGCGCGTCCCCGAGGCCGTTCGCGTCATCTCCGGGACTCTCGACGGCCAGATCCGCCCAAGCGCCGCCTCCCCGCTGGCCAAATCCGCCCGGCGCCACCCCCTTTCGGCTCGCCTCCAGCGCCCCGGCCACCCTTCGGCCGGCCTCCCTTGGCCAGAGGCCCGACCCCTCGGCCTCTAGCTCCCCCGTGCCCCGACCCCACTCCGATCAGCCCATAGGCGCGACCACCCCGGTCTCCGTGCGCCTCCCGTGCCGCGCCCTGCTGTTCCAACAACGTTGTCCAACGCTATTCCGTGGTTCCCGACCTGCTATTCCGTGGTCCGTGCTTCCCGCGGCCTCGTCGCTCCCTGACCCGCGAGGTTGCTGCTGTTCGGACGCTGTTCCGAGAGCTTCCGCTGATCGTAGATTTTTTCCTTCTCTTCATTATCATCTGAGAGCTCTAGCCGAGCAACCCGAGGTATAATTTCCGTATCCCTGTGTCCCTCCCGTAGGTAGTCTGTGATGACGTGGTCTCGACCCCGTTGCGGGGATCGTTTCGACTCTATTGTGGGGATACATGCGACATTCGTCGCGGCGGTATATTTCGGTAGTTCGGTTTTACGCTGGATGTGTACGTTTCCGATTAGTTTCGGTTACGGTTTGGTTTTATATTTTTGTCGGCTTTTATCTTTATTGTGTTGGTTGTGGGATATTATTTCTGTGTGGAATATTATTATGGATGGTTTGGGTTGTTTCCCTGGTTCGGGATATTGTTTATGTTGACTTTTGGCACCGTCCCAGGATTGGGTTGCCCTAATTACAGAGGAGATGCTGCCCAAATTTTCAGGAAAGTTTTCAAAAATAAAGTATTTTAAAATGGGATTCTATTTTCAAATTCAGTATTTTGCAAACAAATTACAAAAGTGGTTTTGTCGATTTGAAAGTGAATTTTGGAGTTTCGTATCCCCGTTAGGCGACGACCGTATCGGTCGGATGAGCCTCGGCGAAACGCAAACGCTACAGGATATCATGTACGTTGAGGCGTTAGCCAGCAACATGAGATTGCAAGACCAAGTCTGAGACCCTTTCCTATTTTTCATATTTAAAATTTATTTAGAACTAGTACTGGCCTTTTAGCATTCTGGTTGCAGGGCTTCGGCCTACTGTTTGGACCGTTCGCGGCACTCAGAGCTCGCCCTAGGAATTAATTAATTTATGTAAAAATTTATAAAGGGCATAAGCCCAGTTTTCTATTTTATTTCGCTGTGACCCTGTATTGTGTAGTTTAGGTTTTTACTTTCCTTTCTGAGTTGGTTTTCGTTATTAGACGCGTAATTATAATTTAGGTATTAATTATTTTGTATAAAATTAATAAGGTTTGTCACGATAAATTAACTTGAATAAAATATTGGTAAGCTAATGAAGTCCATGTTTTATCACTAAAAGGAAAATATAGTTTTATACATATGATATAAAAATACAAAGTTTTGCAAATTAACCGGTAACGGCTAATTTTTTCCAAGTAAATTAGAAACCGGATATCCAACTAATTGACAACGCACGTAGCTCGCGACGTTAAAGCGTTACAAAAGATTAACTAAATAATCTAAAATATGACTAGGGTCTACTTCTAGAGATTGTAACTAGCACACCTAGAATGGTTTCATTATGGTTCTAAGCCAAGGTTCTCAACTGTTGGATCTCGGAGACGAACTTGACATCCTCCTTGGTACCGACTTTCCCGATCCAGTCAATTAACAGAGGCAAGTTACGGTTATATTTTCTTGTATTTTATTTAGTAATTGTCAATCTGCATGTTTAAACCACATTGCTACACGGAACCCTCTCCTAGGGTTCAAATATTGATGGATATTGATTGTGGGGATTGGGAGAAATGTGTAACGTTTATGACCAATACCCCCATATTGCATGATTATGCGAGCTTACCCCTCTTACACACGGGGATAAGCCATATCGCGTCGCTAGGACGCTATTGTATAACCCAAGCTGGTCATAGACGATTACACTTTCAAATCATATTGTTTCCAATTGTTAAAATGCTGGAAAATATTGTTTCAACTGTTTAGACTGCACTTTTCCATTATTACTTGAAATATGAGATGCATATTCGTACTTGCTCCCTTCTGACTGGAGACAACATTTTTAGGTGACATTGAGGATGCTGAGCTATTGTACAATAGCTACTATGACCCGGTTTTGTACCCCGTGGTGTTGCCGGAGTCCCCCTTGGAGGACGCAGGACCTGAGGCCGACGAGCCGACCGCTTAGCTAGTCGTTTCCAGTTTTTCTAGTTTCATTGTTTTGGAGTTTTGTTAATTTTTGAATTCAGCACTTTATTCAGTTATTTCATTTCCAGTTGTACTTTTCAATTGTTGAATAAAAGTTTTAAAATTTTCGTATATTGAGTTGTGACAAATGTATAGATGTTGTGGTGAATACCTGCATATAGAACATCTTACTGCCGCCGTCTCACAACGGTGCAGGCTGGGCATGATCCGGTTCGACCCAATAATTTGGGATCGGGTCGTGACAGTAGCAGTTAGTTTAAATACTGTTGTACTTTGAACATCAATGTATTCCAGTGATGGCTTGTAGTTGATACCACTATTCTATAAATTAAGAAGTTTTTGAAATTATATGTCTATTGAATGACTTTTGACTATGAAAATTCCTGACTTTGAACAGTGAGTTGAGACATGTGTTAAGTGTGGATTTAGGACTGTAAGCTTTAAGTTATTTTGATCAAATAGGTATGGTAAATAGATTTCAGTTTCCTAGATGATTTTAGTCATCTGGTTTTCAAGAACTTTCAATGTTCTTTTTGTGTCAGTTTCTTTATGGTTATATCATTACACTAAATATAGATTCTTAATGGATTATTCTTAAAGTGCTAATATTATTTTTACTAAAGCTTATAGATAGTTAGTTCTATACATTCTAGATTAACAAAAACCCAGATAGATAATTGGCTAGCATATCTAACCATTGATTATTTAGAAGATTAATCAACTTGTACCTATTTAAACAGGAAGACATCTAGCTCTGATCTTCACCCGTACTTTCCTGGAGCAAGGCAAGTACACTCTATGGTCTTGTATATTTTATTATATCATGTGCTTCCTTGATTGACACACTGCGACACGACATGTTTTTCTGGTGCTCATGTTCCTTGTTCTTATTACTTGTACCTGAGGAGGAAAAATATACTATTTATGTGACCAAACCCAAGAAACAACTCAGGTGTGTTTAGCTTAGATCCCGCATCGTGCACGCGGGTCCTAAGCTGTACCATTTATGTGCTTTCATGTGCTTCATGTGCTTACCCCTAGCCGGTCACATACTTAGTTATATTTCAGATATTGTGCACACATGTTCAGAAGATATATCTTGTACTTAGTTCCTGTGATTCCTGAGATACCATGTTCTTTCATGTTCTTATATACCATGTTCTTTCATGTGCTTATACACCATGTTCTTTCTTGTACTTTACATACCATGTTCCCTTGTACTTTCATATCATGATGTCTTGTTCATTACCTAGAACTGTACTTTGCTCCGCTCCTGAATAGGATATGTTACAGGTGAGTTGGAGGCCCTTTGCGACACATATTATGGCCGAGAGCCAGTAGATGCAGGAGAGCCAGCTGGAGTTGCTCTCGACTTAGAGGATGCAGAAGCCTAGAGCTTTACCATTAGCACTTTACATTTTTTTTTGTATTTGAGACTAGTAGACTCTATCTTTTATTTTGCTGAAATGTAATAAATTCTGAGACTTCACTACAACAAAAAACCCTTTTAATGACGGCTAAAAAGTGTCATTAATGACGTACCATGATGCTTTTTTTTTTCACAGCAACCGTCATGAAAACGGGTGTTATAAATATTTTTTAAAAGCGTCATAAAATAACCGTCATGAATATGATGAGTTTCTGCTACACTTATTTTCAGCATAGTTTGAAAGCGTTATGAATAGATAATCTGTATAGACTCAATTCAGCACATTTATAACGCTCAATTCTGCACATTTATATATTACTTTCCAAAAAAATATAGATCAATGCTCAATGTTGCTCAATTCAATTTCAAAACATTCATTTTGAACCATATTCACAAGAAAACATCTAAATGTTATAGAGTACCATTTAATCTATTTACAAATATATACATAACATATATCACCATCTTCATTACATTTTTTCAAAATAAGACATCCAAATACATATATTTACAACTACTACTAGTAAGTAGACCCTCAAAACTATTAGTACATTGGCTTCAACTTTGAGCACATCAAAACTGTCGGCATCACGTAGCAAAACCCTGAAAAATGTCTCCCTCCATCATACACTTTGTGTTAAAGAAGTAGCCAAGATGACTACATAACTCAAACAATTCTCTCAGAGGGGGCAGTTCAAGACTATCAGGTGATACAATGGGAGCAAGTAATGGTTCAAATACCTCCCAAACCTTATGTAGGTTGAGCCTTGTATCAATTAATATAGCACCTGCTATGCTTTTGACAATGTCTGCAAGAACCTGCGATAGCAAAAATGATACAAAGTAAATAGCACCGTAAAAAGCAATGCTAGATACTCTGAAAAATTATCATACATAATGTTTAGATTTCTCAGTCATCATTATATGATGTTTAGGCTTTCATAAAAAACTTTACCTTGTAGCCTTTGGACGAAGCATTTGATACAAGTGGACACTCGACTTCTTGTAATTCCTCCAGTTTCTTGACATATTCTGTTATTTGCTCTACAAGCAACCCTGATGAATGTTGAAGATGGTGTTGAAGCTTATGCTTGACTGCACATTTAGCAAATCTTTCATTGTTAACTGATGCCGACCTCAAGTAATTTTGAGTGTCAAACAAAAAATGATAAATATATCAGTATCTAGTATCAACTAGGAAAAAACTTCCAAACTTGCTTACTTGGTAGCAGTAGCTAGTTCCAATTTCAGAAGCATGAGTTATTGCCTCCAATAAAAGGCGTTTAATAGCAAACTCATAGCGTAATTTCTTTTCCAGAATTTCCATGTCATCAGATCTGGGAACACAACTCCAAAATGACATAGAGGTGGTCATTGCTTTCCCAACCATTTCAGACTCAAGTTCAGTATCAATGCCTAACCATTTCAATACAGCAAGAGCAGCAGTTAATCCGCCACCAACATAATATGCCCCAATTAGAGCCTCTACGCAATCAGATATTGTCTTAGATCACTATACCAAGAGAATGTTGTTTTGAAGCATAAAGGTGCACAAAATGAACTAGTTTGAAGCTAAACCAATCATAACAAAACAATTTATTTTATAAATAGATAGAAATGTGTATTTCACATAGAAAAGTATATCAAAACAAACCCGAGAATAATTGCAAACAGAGCAGACACCTGAAATAATTCAAGAATGTCATAGCAAGACTGCACTACAAAAAGAATAAATGTCAAAATTCTTATACTTACTCTCCCTTCAACCAAATCCTGTGTTCCAATATTAACCAAATCCTGAATCATATTCACAAAGAAATGAGACACAGAAATTGAACCTAGAGCAAGAACTGTTTGTAATATAAGAAATATAGAAACTAAAGTATCACAGGACTAGTATTATACAGAATCTAGCCATTAGATAATAACCATATGTGTCTTAGTTAAGTGGTCCACGAGCCTAACCTGGATCTCCAGCTTAACCTGGATCCTAACGAAGCTCGTGGGCACCTACATGCATGCAGTATCAAGAAGGATGCCTCCCAAGTAATTTATGAAGAACCTTCTTTTTTCAGACTAGAGATCTTTGTATTCTTGCACATATTTTACTTTACTCTCAAGTTAATGTTAAAGGTTGTATATTGAAGTATCTACGCACTTATCTTCACGAGCCCAGTTTCTATCTCACTGAAATTTTACATCCTTAGAAAGCCAAAGTCTTCAATGGCAAATCATTTATCATAGTTATAGACGCTTGAATATCAGCTTGAGTGTTGTTGTTAGGGAAATAATTCAGGTACAACTGCAGTATTCCTAGCTAGATTTACTCAACGAAAAAAGAGGAGAAGAAAAAAAAAGACACGACTAAAACTAGCTAGCTAAGCCATGGCTTTGACATCTTAAATATAATTCCCTCTAAAATTTCTTCAATTTAATGTTGGTCGAGTTCTTGAGAACTTCCCATTCTAAATTATGTTGGGTGATCCTAGACTCTTTTTTTTTTCAATTACAGATCCCTTCAAGTCATATTTGTAGGGCTTGAAATTTAAGACATTGACAAGTTCCTATATTGGTTTGTAAAAAAAAAATATTGCAGCTTATTGGAAATACTCCAATCGTTTTTCTGAACAAAGTTACTGAAGGGTGCGGAGCTCGTGTGGCAGCTAAGTTGGAGTTCATGCAACCTTCATTCAGTGTCAAGGACAGGTAATTGATGCATAAACAAATAAATAAATAAAACTCAAACTTTCTTAACCTTCGGCGGGCGTAGGCGGCTACGGAGCCGAAGACGTCGCACCCGCCGCCGATCTCCAGCATGTGCGCGCGATGTTCACCAGCCGGACCTCCATCACCGGCTTCAGGTCCTCCGACGACCCCTCCGATATGGTCGAGATCGCACCTCGGCTAAGATCCATCGATCAGAAACCCTAACCTAACTCTTGAGGAAATTGGGGGAGAAGAGGTTTGGAGAGATGCTGCTCCTTAGAAAATGGATGAGAAATGAATTTTCTCTCTCCCACTTAGCTTTTATACAGTGAAAAAATTACAAGTTTGCCACCGCTCTAAAGTATTAATGACGTTTTGTTTTATAAATGTTATAAAAAGCCCAAAATTAGTCCAAACCGTCATAGAAAAAAGGTATTTTTCAACTTGATAACGCTTATGTATCAGCCGTCATTAAAACTCCCTGTCGAGCGTCATTAAAAGGGTTTTTTGTTGTAGTGCTTGTACTTTACTCTGGATTTGGAATACATTTATAGATGCTGTGATTTCATACTTGTTCATGATTATCTGGTTAGATTTTCCTAGATTGGTATAACTTACTTCGTCGTGTCTAACGACGAAGGCTGGGCGTGTCCGACTCGTGTCCGATTATTCGAGAGCGGGTCGTGACACTGAGTTAGCTGAACATGCTAAGCAACTGAATGAAACGTATCTGAACAACGCTTGAGTATAATACATCTGAAAACTTGAGTTAAGCTGAACAACTGCGTGAACATGAACATCTGAACAAAGCTTTTGAGTACAACACAACTTGACAAACTCGAATACTTCGTCCACCTGAGGCAGGAACATGCCCTCGACACTCTTGAATGCTTATACAATCCGTTAAGTCTTTACGTATAATATGTTGGCTAACTTGGTTTACCTTGAACATGAAAGACCATACGGTAAGTATGCTAAGTTGCGCATGTTATTCCTATGCGACACTTGACATCGATAACACGAGATATGCTTTAAATCATATGCCATAAAACTGATCCTAAAGCAAGATTAGTAAGACAATAACTGATAGATGGTGCACAAAAGTAAAATAAACGTGTTTGGTAATGATAGCGAGTTGGGCGAGCTAGCCTCCCCACCAGTGCATAACAATGTACTGAAAACCACAGATTATTTGCAGCCTGCGGGAGAACCTCGTCGGATGCGGAGACTTCCCTCGAACGTGCTAAGGTGAGAAGCCAACTCTGGAGCCTTAGAGTGTTGCAAAGGAACTGAAGTACCATATACAGTAGGTGTGAAGCCCATGCATGTTATTTAATTTTTATTGGTTTTTATTGGTTGTTTTGTTTAAGCCAAAACCCCAAGCCCAATAACTTAAGCCCATGACACTTAGACTCAAACCCAACCTCTCTTACTCGTTCAAACCCACGACTCTATTCTCCCGTAGATCCTATTCTCCCGCACCACTACGTGCACCCCCATCCCCTCTTCCTCTTCTGTACGTAACCCATCACATAAACTCACAGAAACTCTTACCCTTCCCCTACACCAAAATCCTTCTCTCTCCCAATCTACTCCACCAAATCCAAATCCGAAGGCACCACCGAACTCCCCTCGCTGCCCTCTCTGAATCCAGACCCCTCTCTCCTACCGTTCCGTCGCGTGCCGCGTCACCCTCGGCCTTCCGTCGCGCGCCGCATCACCGTCGGCCCCGCCCAGCGCCAGCCAGTGCGGTCCCCCGCCCGCGCGCACCTGACAGTGTGGCTCCCCGCCTGCGCGTGCCAGCTCCCGTGCTGCCCGCGTGTCCCACACGATCTCCCCGTGCGTGCACCCGTGCCCATTCCCGGCCTCTTTGGCGTTCCGACGTTTCGTTCCGAGTCCGAGGCCTCCCCTCGGTGCTCTTTCGTGCAAACTTTTGGTAAGTTTCTGTCTCGAATACGTTCTGTCATTTTATACAGAACCCATTTCATGTCCCGGCCAATTGGCAGAATGAAGCTCTGCCAATTGGAATAGTTTAGTTTTGTAATAATAATGTTTGGTTATTCGTGTAGGATGGTGTAGTTAAATAATTATGTAGTTATTAATTGTTAGTATAGGAAACCATAGGGATTAGTTGATAATGGTGGATTAATGGTTAATATATTTGTTACAGTAAATATTGGCCTATTAATGTTTATAGCAAAATGTATTTTCTTTAAATAAATTGTCGGATTATTAAGAATTATGGAAATGAAATTATTAGTAATAAATGGTTTTAGTAAGAATAACAAAAATGTTTTGCTATTAAGTTAAATCGTTAGTTTGATAAAAACTGTATTTTCATAAAGTACTATTTTGCAAATTAAAAGCTATTTTCCCTTTTATGATAAAAAAGGGTTAAAAATGTATTTCTAGGAAAAAGTGTTTTTTGGTAAATAATTTCTAATTAGTAAAAAAATATTTGTTTTGGAAAATCTAATTTTCTTTTTAATTATTAACCTCTAAAAATACAATTTAAAAGTTATTTTCTTAATATTTATTTCGACAAAACATATATTTTTATTCAAGAACGGTTATTTTGTCAATTATTATTTTGTAATGAAATCTATTTTTAAAATATATAATTATTTTCCAATTAGATTTTTCAACCTACCAGACTTAGTCTCTAGTGTTGTTCTTTAGAAATAAGTGTAGTTCTAGTTACTAAAATCTGGTACTATGATCTTGTAAGTTTTGTTCCCTAAAACCTTAGCAGTTACCATTTGTTGTTGCCCACGCCGAGGAACCGTCTGAAGCAAGTTTTATATCTATTCCATGTCTGTGTTTTTACTTTAATAATTAAATGTATGCATCAGTTGATTTCATATAGTATAGTGACACTGATTCACCGTGGATCCCTCTTGGACTCCACATCGATTGACGAATTGCTGGATTGCTATAGTGACTTATTGACTTATTGACTCATTGACTCATTGACTCGAGGATTGCTTGGGAGAGTAGTATAACGTCTGTGACCAAAGCCAAAATTCTCGCTTGTCTCTCTCGCGCTAACCTCTACCACACAGGGGGTTGAGCCGTACTGTATACTATTCGTTTCGACCGAAATGTTAGTATACATATTGCCTCTATCCCAGCCGGTCACAGGCCCTGGTATATACTCAAAATACTAGCTTAGCATTGTATCATATTTGACATTGAGATCACATTGCTTGTTGTCTTTTACTATTAATTACAAAAACCTATAAAGTTTCTTAAACTGTCTCACATTTTTATTTATTGTTAATTTAGAAATGCTAGATGTGGAAGAAATATGTTTCTTGTTCACTCCTGACTGGAGACCCAACATTTTTAGGTGATTGCGATGAAGAGTAACTAGCTTACTGTTCTTTCTACGGGCCTGACTTGGGTCCTGCTGATCTAGCTGAACCAGAACCAGGAACCCCAGAACCATAGATGTTGGCATAGTTTCTTTTCTTTCTTTGTTTTATCAGAACAATTGTAATAAGTGAATTATGATATTGTAGTCTTATTATTTCCATTCCAGAACCAGTTTTAATTTAATAAAATATTTTATTTCCGTTAGATATTTGCCTGTTGTGTTTCACTGCTTGATACAGCTTACTGTCGCCGTCTCACAACGGTGCAGGCTGGGCATGATCCGACTGGACCCATTATATTTGGGATCGGGTCGTGACAGTAGGGGTGTGCATATTTGAATCAAACCGACCAAATCGAACCAAACCAAACCGAATCGGTCGATTTTTAACCGAACCGACGGTCCGGTCGGATTGGTTTGACTTGACCATTTAAAAATCGACCGATTTGGTTCGGTTCACGGTTTGGTCATTCCAAAAATCACTTAAATCGAACCAAACCGAACCTAGTTAGTAACAACCTAAAAGTTAGGTTTATATCTGGTCTAACCTATCCATCTCATTGTTTGTTTATTTTTCATATTCAATTCATAGATCTATTAGGATTATGGTTTATTTTCGAGAATTATTTTATATTTGTGGAAGAAATTTATTATGCAAGTGATTTACTTAGAAGATTATTGTCCACTTTGGAATCTTATACAAACATCTTCCAAACAAAAGATGGTTAGGATTTATTTTTGTGTGAATTTACTTTGTGAAACACTTTAATATACTTGAAAAATTTTGTCTGTTCAAAACCGATTAGCCGAACCGATCTAAACTGAACCAAGTCGGTCGGTTTTAAAACCGAACCGACCAATTGGTTGGTTTGGTTTGGCTGTGATTATTTTCAAACTGATTAACTTTGGTTCGACTTCAGTTGTGATCAAATATGTCGACCACTGACTGATGCACACCCCTAATATACAGGACATAATGTATTGGAACATCGCCATAAATCATTCCATCTTGTAAGCCACTTGGCACGCCTTTTATGTTTCGAGAGAAAGAACTTGAGCGAATTGTAATCTCGGCCTAGTGCCACTTGTAATATTTCTTGAATATCAATAAAGACTATTGAGTTTGTTTCAATTTGTGTTCATTTACTTTCCGCTGCAAATGGGAACACTCTGTGCGACTCTGTGGCCTAACTTCAATTGACCGTTTCTGGACTTGGCCTTACACGAGCACAACCTAGGATCGTGCGGCATCACGCCTTAGCGAGGACGATCGCTCCTTCGGGAGCAGGGCGTGACAGTTAATTTAGGATATTTTGTGAATTTTTATCAGCTTAAAGAGAAAGTAAATATGAATTAATTTAGGGTGTTCATTAAAAAATTGAAGTCAAGAATGATCTACACTAGCAAGTTACCAAGAGGTCAAAAGTCAAACTGCATTAAATGATGTTCCCTACTCTATTAATAGTCCAAGAAAACTCATTTAATAAGAACCATTGGATCAACAACCAATGAATCAGATTTGTGATGTATCGATACAAATTTTTAGATGTTTGTATTGAAAATGTTTCCATATATATATATATATATATATATATATATATATATATATATATATATATATATATGAGATTGAGAGTAATTATATAACTGCGTAAGCCTTAGTCGATTTCGAACCGAATCTCTTATTCGGTTCAATTCAATTCGATTCTCGGCCTAAAATCAAATAATGCTCATACTTTTTTGAAACGATAGAAATAATGACAGCTACTAACACTTTGTGTAGTGTTCTTAGCATTGGCTTAATATTTTTACTGGTATCTTAGTTACATAAAGTATTTGAAAATAAAGTACAAGATTATAATAAGGGCTAATTAGTGTTTTAGACCATGAATATTATACCAGTTTAGAGTTTAAGTCATGTCATGTCCAACTGAAAAAGTTTAGACCCTGAATTTTATTTTTATTTTTAGTTTTTCCATTATACCCTCAACATGAGGACATGTGGCACAAACCAACATATGTTGTAAAAGACAATATAATGGAAAAAAAAATATTCATGGTCTAAACTTTTCAATTGAACATGTCAGGACTTAAATTGCTGAACTCGAGCAACCCTTATTGTTATCGGGGAGAGGCATAAGATCCTGACTTGGTAACGGAAGATCAGTATATCGAACCATGAAAATGTATTATTTTTTCTATTTATAAAAATAGTAAAAATTGGAGATAATGGTTTAAAAAATATGTAATATAACATGCACAAAAATTCGGTACGAAATGTCAGACATCTTAAAAACAATGACTTAAACTATAAAGTTGTATAAGATTCATGGTCTAAACGCTGATTAGCCCTCTTAATACATCGGACCAATCTAAACACATATTGCTACTTTGAAAATTTGAGTAAGAAATATAATAATCGAATAATTAGATAAGACTGCTAATAAGACAACACCAATAGTAGGTTGCAAGGAAAGATCACAAGTAGGACAAGAAATCATTGTGATATGATTAATTTAGTTGTTTATTTCTTGTATTTTACCAAGATACTTTCACTAGTGTCGTAATTGTACAAAGTACAAATTTTCTGTTGACAAATGATTACAAATTGCTAAAGTGCGAAAATTAAAAACAAACCGTAAGATTCTAATAGCATCTTGCCATTCTAGACACATATGTTGGATTGGAAGATACGAAAAAAAATACAACTTACCTAAGAATAAAAGCAAGATCGCTAAAAGACACACCAAAGATAACATAAATAAAGATTAATCTATATATCATAATTTGTAGTCTCGGTTAATATTGATTCGATACCTACCGACCGATATCAATACTAATCGATAAGGAAAATATCTTTTTTCAGCCAATTTGACAAAAGAAGAAGAAGACCAATCAACAAGGATGTAAAAATATAGTAAGTTTGTAAAAACATATAAAAATAAAATAAAATTTCTATTGCAGTTAACCAATCGACAATGAAGACTACTATTTTAGTCAATTCCAAAATTACTAAGAAATAACACATAAAATACTTAAAATTATGTCTAAATATATAAAATATTTTTTCCTAAAATTTTAATAGTTTATTGGTAATTATTTACTTTTCGATACCAATTCGATCTGAAATCTCCGATACTTCAATGTCGTCAATTCCGTTCTCATATGAAATGTTTGATTTCGATCCTGATACATGCTATCAGATGGGAAGAGCTGTACCGGCCAAAGAGGGAGGGAGGTGTTGGGTTGAGGTCCCTGACGCTCCTTAGAGATACTGCCTCCTACAAAATATTCTGGAAATTCATCACGGAAAAATCTTTATGGGCTGAAAGGATCAGAGGGAGGTACTTTCCTGACGGTAACTTCTGGTCTGCCAGGACTAATAACAACTATTCGGTTACAGTTAAATTGATCATGGGATTGAGAAGCACGGCCAAACCTAGACTTGCTAGAGTAATCTGCTCCAGAATCAGACTAGTTTATGGCACGATCCTTGGTTCAACAACAACAGTCTGATTGATAGAGAAGACTGGCATGTCTATGAGCTATGTATTCTACTGAATAGGTTAGTTGCCTTATCAAAGAGGGAGAATGGGACTTCCAAGGTTGCTTGATAGAGACGACACATGCGGTAGATATTCGAGCAGTAGAAATCGATAGGAGGGGTACTGAAGACTACTGGGTATGGGAGGACATGGAAAGAGAAAAGTTTAGGTTTCAGACGGTTTTTAACCAAACCAGGACCAGAGAGAAGGAGGTTCATTGGGTAGAATTGGTTTGGATCAAAGGAGGGGCGATCAAGATCTTGTTATGTCTCTACAAAGTGATTCGCAACCGCCTGCTTACTAGAGATCATCTGAGCAGATTCGAGATGCAATGTCTAGATAAGTTGTGCTGCTTGTGTGGGCTAATAGATGAGTCCAGAGATCATTTATTCTTCTGTTGTGACTTTGTATGGGAGATCTGGAGTAAATAACTCATGTGCCCGAGCCTACCTATCACACATGATAGGGATCTTGCTTCAGGAAAGAATGAAGTTAAAGCTTAAAAAGGAAATGGAAAGGGAGCTTACAGGCGGATACGCCTCATCTTCAGAACTGTTGTTTGGCATGTTTGGCGTGAGAAAAATCGTCGAATCTTTGAAGATCTTGCACTCAGTATACATGATGTACAAAGAAACATAGATGTTGATGTAGATATCCTTGGCCCCAGATAATTTATTTTGGGTGTGGGACAGATTTTTAGTTTTGTAATACTTTTTTATATCAATAATATTACCTTCTTCGATATATATATATATATATATATATATATATATATATATATATATATATATATATATATATATATTTTATATATATATATATATATATATATATATATATATATATGTCACGCCCCAGAACCAGAATACTGGAGAGCGGGGGCAGACATAGCCAGCTACGTATAACGGAATAAAATCCACAGCGCTATACGGTCACGGCTGTCTAGATATGTGAGGGTTTCACTACAATCCATCAGTCTCTTAAGGTCATAAAATAGCCTATTGTCTCAATCTCAACCAACTAATAATAGTTACAAGATGTCAGACCACCAAATACACAATAGTAAGGCGTCCCATACATTACATATTCGGAATGATCATGAAGCTAGTCATTACAAAATGTGAGGACTAGCAAGAGTTCAGTCATACATGATCAACCCCCGGGGCTTATCAATCATGTTACAGCCCGTAGGCAGACAATAAGTAAAGGTGCTGTCACGACCCGCTCCCGAATAATCGGACACGAGTCGGACACGCCCAGCCTTCGTCGTTAGACACGACGAAGTAAGCTGTACCAGAACTAGGGAAAATCTAATAAGTCAAGTAAATGAGAAGTAATGTCACAGCATATCTATAAATGATCCCAGAATATTCAAATACATGTCTAAGCATTTTATTATTACATTCATCCAGAAATGTAACTAAAGTCTGACTAAAGTCTCAAAAGCAGGAAAGACAACTAAAAGGAAGATAACTAGGCTTCTGCAGCCTCTATGTCACAAGCAGCTCCAGCTGGCTCAAGGAAAGCAGTATCATGTCCATAGTATGTGTCACATAAAGCCTCCATCTCACCTATCATAACATATCCAGTCAGGAGCGGAGCAAAGCACAGTTCTAGGTAATGAACAATAACATAATGATATGGAAAATAAATGCTGGAAGAACAGGATAAGAACAAGTATGTAAAGAACATGAAGATCATGAACTACTACTATAAAGATACATGAAAGATCATGACAATGTAAGATGCAGTAAAGATCACGACTAATATCAAGATCAGGATCAAGAGAACTAATGTAAGAACAATATCCTGAACATGTGTTTATATGTTTGAAATACTACTTAGATATGTGACCGGCTTGGGTAAGATCATGAAAGAACATGAAAGGATCCTGGAAGATCATGTAGGTACGGCTTAGGACCCGCGTGCACTGTGCGAGGCCTAAGCTAAAGATCATGAATAAGTAACCGGATTTAGTCACATATCTAGAGTATTTCCCCACCCCAAGATACAAGTAAGAACATGAAAGAACAAGCCAGAAAGAACATGAACGTGTCGCAGTGTGTCAGCAATAAAGAACAAGGAAAATGCACTGAACAGAACCATAGAATGTACTTGCCTGGCTCCAGCAATATGGTAGGCAATCTAGCTGGATGTTCTCCTGTTAACAATAGTGATGTACAAGTTGGTTAATAAACTATGCTAGTTGCTTCTAGGTTAATAACTAAATCTTTATCTTGATTCTTCCCAAATAAGTTAGTCTTATTTGGAGGTTCACAAGTACTAGGTTTAATTACTAACTTCTTGTTCTCTTGGGAAAAACAAATGCTAAACACAACCCTTGGTTTTACGTGTTTAACACTAAGAGTTCTATAAGTTTATAATTCAAAAACTCATTATATATATAGAGTTAGCATTTGCAACTTTTTATATATATAAAAGTGGTCTGTCTTATAAACTTGGTTTTAAAAGTTATTTAAGTAAAGAGTAAACTAATCAGTAGTAATTAAGAAAAAGTTAACTAATTGTTTTTAGTTATAAAAATTGGTTTTAAGAGGATGTTTCCATCAACTCACAGCAATTGGGAAAATAACATTTTTATTTATTGAAAAAGGGTTTTACAAAATTAACTACAGACAGTCCTGCCCAAAGGCAAAGTTCACAGGCTGGCCCACAACCCAACAATCTGACACCCGGTCCAACCCAAACCAAGGATCAGTTCAGACCCAACTATCTAACCAGCCCAACTATAACTACAACAGCATATAAGCCCGGCCCAACACAGCCCAGCCAAACCAGCCCACCCACAATTAATTACAGTCATCCAGCTATAATTAATAAAATAATATTACAACACATACAGTATGGCCCAGCCCATACTAACAGCCCACAAAAGAAAATACAAAGATAAGCCCACTGAAAAACACCAACCGGCCCAACAACAGATAACCACAAACTGCCAAAGTCCACCGCCGGTCAGGCCCAAAGTCCAAGGCCAGTCACGTCAGGGTCAGAAGTCACATCATCTCCTTGGTGTCCAACACGCACGTCGGACACGGGAAAGAGGACACGGCTACAGCAAGGTCCAGCAATGTTCTAGCCACGAATCCGCGCCACTTCGTATCCGACACGAACATCGGATACGAACAGGTAGGTACAGTCCACAGTCCAGTCGGGACAGAGGTCCAACACCAGAAAATCCCTCAGCAACAAATAACAGAAAAGAGAAGAAGAAGTCATCAATTAAAATCCATAAAATATGCATGCAGTGTCGGACACGAGAGTATCCGACTATGAGATCTCAGTTCAAAAATGGAACCAACATCATATCCAAAATTATGGCATGCATGCAGTGTCAGACACAAGAGTGTTTAGACACAAGATCTCAGTCCCAAAAAGAAAGATTCAGAACCTCAGATCTTCTCCAAAAATCCACACAGAAATGGATAAGGAAACATTTCAAAAACAAACCCATCCCTGATCTAACGAACCGAGCAACCCTAGAGTCACCACTGGATTCGTTAGGTCTAGGCCAACCGACAGCATGTAAGCAAAAGGAATAGATCCACTGGATTACTCCTCAGAATACACTATCGAACCCACACTCAACAGATCTGGAACCACTACCAGATCTGGAGTAAAACTCCTCAGAAAATAATAACACAACCACAGAATAGTCACAGATCAACTTGATCTCAAAGAATCAACTAAAGAACATCACAGATCTAACATGCAACCCAAAATAACCACATGCAAGGGTCGATCTACAAGATCGGACCACAGAAACCCTAGATCCAACGGATCTGAACAGTTAGAACTGTTCAAAGAGAAAGACAACATCATCGATCTCGCACAACCACAGAAACCCTAGATCTCGTCACCGATCAAAGGATCTCAGAGTCTAGGCCATAGATCTGCCATAGATCTGACCAACAGTAGAGATTAGGGCTAGGTTAGGGTTTACCCTCTGGAAGTCGAAGCCCAAAGCTCGTCGAGGAAGAAGAAAGGAAGAAGACTCGGTCAGAGCAGCGCCTAGGCGTCAAGGAAAGCTCGCCTAGACCCAGCCATCATCTTCATCGCCAACGCCATCATCATCGGGGTCGTCGGCTTCAACAGGGACGAAGTCGCCTCGCTCAGGATCGAAGTCGCCGCTCCCTCAGATCTACGCCACCAGAGTCGCCGTCATCATCAAGGTCGTCGTCTTCAACAGGGACGAAGTCGCCATCAGAATCGCCGTCGAAGTCGCCGGAGAAGAACGCTCGAGAACGGCGGAGTTCTCGAAGGGTCGGCGGAGAACTCGAAGGGTCGGCGGAAGTCTCGAGAAGAGTGGAGAGCTCGAGAAGAGTGGAGAAGAAAAATAAATGGCCACTCTCTCTCTCCAACCGAACGGTCAGTAATAAACGAAAATAAAATGGAAACTTTACAGATAACCCCCTCCGCAATTGGCCAATATGCAAAAACCCCCCTGCCTTATCAATATTTACCCGCAACTTAAATTATATAGGAAAATTTACAAATTAATCCTCTGCCTTTTCATAATTGCATAAATTATTTAAAAACAGTTTTTAAAATAAGAAAAACAATATAAAAGTTGTTACAACAACTTCAAATTGTAAAATTGTCTAATATTTAATTCATTCAAAATGTTTCCAAATTAATAATAAATATAGAAAATGAATTTTTATTTAAGAAAAACTGGAAAGTGGAGTTACAAATTATCCCCCCCTCAAAAAAATTTCGTCCTCGAAATTCGAAGGACAACAAAACAATCAAGGCAAAAACACAAGGAAGATTCAAGCTCAAGCCATTTATTGTATTTAAAGGTTTCAATTATCAAAATACAATTAGGCAAACAAAGTGGAATCTCTCTCCCGCATCTCGTCCTCGCCTTCCCATGTGGACTCTCCGGAGAGTGGTGTCTCCACATGACGCGGACAAGAGAAATGGTCTGGTTCCGCAGACGCTTCTCCCTCCGGTCGAGGATCTCTACTGGCTGCTCCTCGTAAGTCAATCTCGGGCCCACCTCCAGCTCTGAATAGTCCACCACATGGCTCGAGTCTGGAATGTATCGTCGAAGCTGAGATACGTGAAAAATATCGTGCACTCCCTCCAACCTAGCTGGAAACGCTAGTCGGTACGCCACCTCGCCAATCCGTGCTGTCACGTCGAATGGTCCAATGAATCTCGGACTGAGCTTCCCGCCTCTGCCAAAATGAATGGTGCCTTTGATCGGCGAGATTCTTCAGGATCACTCTGCTTCTATCTGCGGACTCCGGTGACCATCTGTTGTCGTCCGTCCAGTGCTTTTGTTGATCCATGACGCTATAAGCCTTGAGTCCAAGTATACACAAGAAGTTTGGGATATCATGCTTTGACAAAGGTCAAGGATCAAATAGTCACGAAGTGGAAGGAATTTCAATTACAACTCAGAGGAGAAAAATCATGAAGACACAACTATTAAGTACGATCAAGAATTGATAGTTTTAACACAAGTGGGCTAGCACAAGATAGGAAAATCATGGTCAGACAGACATGTTTTAAGATCAAAATTTAGACAAGACACAAGCGAAGTATGGAATCAAAATCTGGCAATGTATAATTTGAGGAAATCAATGATCTAATGGTACAATACTAAAAGGTAATTAGCAAGGGTTGATTTGAGGAACGTACGAAATACTCAGGAGATACAGTATCAAATCAGGGTGAACATGCAAGGATGTGTGATTCTCGAAAACCAATAATTATATGAAAATGGAATATAGTTCCTATGGTATCCGGAAACATATAGATATTTGAAATCACTTTACTTAGAATCCCTGCCCCGCCAGTGCATGTATGGCTGCAGTGAATTTTTCGGTTCCATGACTTAAATAACAATATGTTACCAAATAACATATCAACTTTATTCATTTTCAAATAATTATCGACGAAGCAACTCAAGAGATCTAAATATGAAGAGTTTAGGACAAAGTCTCAATAATACCCGAAACCTATGAATGTCTGAAATCACTTCAACTTAAAGTTCCTGCCTCGCCAGTGCGCTACTGGCTGCAGTGAACCCTCAGTCTCCATAATCCAGCTAATGGCTGCAGCGCGCAACTGTCATGCCACAGTAGGTCATCGAATAGCCTCTCGACTTTATCCCTAGGAATTTCAAAGAGTTTCAAGGAATTCAAAATGAATTTCAATAGTCCAAGTCATGGAAATGGTGAAATTACCTGACTGTTAGAATACATGAGTTTATTAGGTACTAAAAAATGACAAGGGATCCAATCAGTGAGTACAAAAGGGCAGCCAGGGAGATTTAAAATTCAGACAGGACAAAGTTTCAAATTATGACGGAATATCAACTGATATCGGAAATGGTAACAAGATTCCACATATGGGACGTTATCCCGAAGGGATAACAGAGTCTCGAAGGACGAACTGAAGCAAGGTATCAGATAGAAAACAAGTTTCAAAAATAAGAAATAAAATCCCGTACTGGAAACGAGTTTCAATAAAATCTCGAATAACAATGAAAACTTGAATAGAAAACGAAATCTCCAATAAAGTACACAATGGAAAATAGAAAATCAAGTATCAACAAAGTCGTGAATAAGGAACAAATTCTCGAATAGAAAATCTCAATGAGGAGACAAGATTTGGAATAGGGAACACAGTCTCAACGAGTCGCGAGTAGGAACTGAAATTCAAAGTCCGGTAAATCTTGGATGGGAGGCAAAATCACGAACAAAACAAAGTCTCGAAATAGGAAACATGATCTTAAATTTTCGAATGGAATCAAGTTATGAATAGGAAAAAGAATCAATGGGTGAGTAAAACAATATCCATGAAACAAGCGATACTTCAAATAGGGAACAAGATCGAAGCAAGGTTGTGAACAGAATAATTTCTAAGTAGAAACAAGCCACGTAGGAAACGAATCTCACATAGGGAACAGGTCGAAACCGAAGTTTTCAAACGATGTCTTGAATGGTGAATAGAAACAAGTACTGAATCAAATTCCAACTATCCCAAAATAGAAAACTGAACTTCGGAAAGGAACAAAATTTACAAATTGTAACTAGTCCTGAATAGGAAACAAAATTCCTGAGTAGAATCTCGAAAAGTGCAAGGTTACGAAGAATGGATTGGAGGAGTACCAATCAACGAATAGGAAACAATATCTCGAGTTAAGTTTCGAATACCAACCAAGATTCCAAAATAGAAAACAAGAAGTTCCCAGAAATGGTCTAGATGCTAAAAGAAATTTAAGAAAAACTAGGCTGCTAATCAAGATACATGGTTTTTCCAACCATGCAAAAATCTTCAGTCTTCAGTCCATCTTCAGTATTCCTCCGGAACGGAAATCCTTCTTCAATTGTCCTGGCGTAGGTTGATCCCTGCGGTAGTACTCCATGTGGTTGCTGATTCTGAAAAGGTGGTTCTCTTTTGCTGTAGTCTGATGCTCCTCGCGCTTGTTCTCGGCAATGTGATCAACGTTCTTCAGCAATCCATGATTTGGTTGGCAGTCGATCCGTAGAACAAGCATAGACTCTATCTTTTGCGGCACTCTTCATAGCGGCATCCCGAGAGGTGGCAGTAATTGTAAATAATCGTCGGCTGGATCTGAATCTGGATCTCCCGCTGAGGCTGAAGTGCAGGGCTCTGGTAGGAATATATGACTGCTGGCGTGCGGCTGCTGAGATCTGCTCCTGATGATGCGACTGGTGGTGCGATCGAAGAAACGCCGACTGAGTGTTATGATGTTTTGCGGATCCAAGCTAGTTATTGCCTTCGTCATAAGTCTTCATGTCCCTCATGTGCTTCAGCTTTCCGTCTCATTCCATTGTCTGCGCTACATTCTGAATCTCCAGGCTGGTGGCTCTAATCTTCATAGAAGTCGGATCCTCACATGCTGAGATGATCTTCAGTGGCGGCTTCAGGTTCTCGATCGGCTCTCTGGTGCAAGATATGCGCTCGGTGTCGGAAAAGTCCAAGTGTCTGAGCGTCTGGAAATCAAAAGTCCTTCCTGGCTCGGAGAGTGTATCCACAAGTCTGACTTGGAAAGGGTGGCCTGCTTCCTCTGGTTGTCAAAGGACTCTTCAGACATCTCCGTCAATTACGTACTACCCATGGGGATAGTAGAGTGATAGAAGGTAGTGGAAGTTCGGAAACATCAAGTGCAGGCCGCTCTGTACCGCCTGCAACTCCAGAACCGCTCGCAACTCCAGTCTGATCTGCGGTCTTCCTTGTGGCCACCATCCTGCATAAAAAGAAAACTTCGTTGAACGACAAACCCTAAAACCTATCAAACAATGTTTTTATAATAATAAAGCACCTGAAGAACATGAATAACCTGATATACCCTTAATTCCCGATTTTTCTATGCTGTGATCAAGTTTCCCTAGTGTAAATCAAGTCCCCCAATAGTACGCTAAGTCCTAGGTACCATTAGGATGGACCTGCATGGGCCACCACTAAAAACATGTCACGACCCGCTCCCGAATAATCGGACACGAGTCGGACACGCCCAGCCTTCGTCGTTAGACACGACGAAGTAAGCTGTACCAGAACTAGGGAAAATCTAATAAGTCAAGTAAATGAGAAGTAATGTCACAGCATATCTATAAATGATCCCAGAATATTCAAATACATGTCTAAGCATTTTATTATTACATTCATCCAGAAATGTAACTAAAGTCTGACTAAAGTCTCAAAAGCAGGAAAGACAACTAAAAGGAAGATAACTAGGCTTCTGCAGCCTCTATGTCACAAGCAGCTCCAGCTGGCTCAAGGAAAGCAGTATCATGTCCATAGTATGTGTCACATAAAGCCTCCATCTCACCTATCATAACATATCCAGTCAGGAGCGGAGCAAAGCACAGTTCTAGGTAATGAACAATAACATAATGATATGGAAAATAAATGCTGGAAGAACAGGATAAGAACAAGTATGTAAAGAACATGAAGATCATGAACTACTACTATAAAGATACATGAAAGATCATGACAATATAAGATGCAGTAAAGATCACGACTAATATCAAGATCAGGATCAAGAGAACTAATGTAAGAACAATATCCTGAACATGTGTTTATATGTTTGAAATACTACTTAGATATGTGACCGGCTTGGGTAAGATCATGAAAGAACATGAAAGGATCCTGGAAGATCATGTAGGTACGGCTTAGGACCCGCGTGCACTGTGCGAGGCCTAAGCTAAAGATCATGAATAAGTAACCGGATTTAGTCACATATCTAGAGTATTTCCCCACCCCAAGATACAAGTAAGAACATGAAAGAACAAGCCAGAAAGAACATGAACGTGTCGCAGTGTGTCAGCAATAAAGAACAAGGAAAATGCACTGAACAGAACCATAGAATGTACTTGCCTGGCTCCAGCAATATGGTAGGCAATCTAGCTGGATGTTCTCCTGTTAACAATAGTGATGTACAAGTTGGTTAATAAACTATGCTAGTTGCTTCTAGGTTAATAACTAAATCTTTATCTTGATTCTTCCCAAATAAGTTAGTCTTATTTGGAGGTTCACAAGTACTAGGTTTAATTACTAACTTCTTGTTCTCTTGGGAAAAACAAATGCTAAACACAACCCTTGGTTTTACGTGTTTAACACTAAGAGTTCTATAAGTTTATAATTCAAAAACTCATTATATATATAGAGTTAGCATTTGCAACTTTTTATATATATAAAAGTGGTCTGTCTTATAAACTTGGTTTTAAAAGTTATTTAAGTAAAGAGTAAACTAATCAGTAGTAATTAAGAAAAAGTTAACTAATTGTTTTTAGTTATAAAAATTGGTTTTAAGAGGATGTTTCCATCAACTCACAGCAATTGGGAAAATAACATTTTTATTTATTGAAAAAGGGTTTTACAAAATTAACTACAGACAGTCCTGCCCAAAGGCAAAGTTCACAGGCCGGCCCACAACCCAACAATCTGACACCCGGTCCAACCCAAACCAAGGATCAGTTCAGACCCAACTATCTAACCAGCCCAACTATAACTACAACAGCATATAAGCCCGGCCCAACACAGCCCAGCCAAACCAGCCCACCCACAATTAATTACAGTCATCCAGCTATAATTAATAAAATAATATTACAACACATACAGTATGGCCCAGCCCATACTAACAGCCCACAAAAGAAAATACAAAGATAAGCCCACTGAAAAACACCAACCGGCCCAACAACAGATAACCACAAACTGCCAAAGTCCACCGCCGGTCAGGCCCAAAGTCCAAGGCCAGTCACGTCAGGGTCAGAAGTCACATCATCTCCTTGGTGTCCAACACGCACGTCGGACACGGGAAAGAGGACACGGCTACAGCAAGGTCCAGCAATGTTCTAGCCACGAATCCGCGCCACTTCGTATCCGACACGAACATCGGATACGAACAGGTAGGTACAGTCCACAGTCCAGTCGGGACAGAGGTCCAACACCAGAAAATCCCTCAGCAACAAATAACAGAAAAGAGAAGAAGAAGTCATCAATTAAAATCCATAAAATATGCATGCAGTGTCGGACACGAGAGTATCCGACTATGAGATCTCAGTTCAAAAATGGAACCAACATCATATCCAAAATTATGGCATGCATGCAGTGTCAGACACAAGAGTGTTTAGACACAAGATCTCAGTCCCAAAAAGAAAGATTCAGAACCTCAGATCTTCTCCAAAAATCCACACAGAAATGGATAAGGAAACATTTCAAAAACAAACCCATCCCTGATCTAACGAACCGAGCAACCCTAGAGTCACCACTGGATTCGTTAGGTCTAGGCCAACCGACAGCATGTAAGCAAAAGGAATAGATCCACTGGATTACTCCTCAGAATACACTATCGAACCCACACTCAACAGATCTGGAACCACTACCAGATCTGGAGTAAAACTCCTCAGAAAATAATAACACAACCACAGAATAGTCACAGATCAACTTGATCTCAAAGAATCAACTAAAGAACATCACAGATCTAACATGCAACCCAAAATAACCACATGCAAGGGTCGATCTACAAGATCGGACCACAGAAACCCTAGATCCAACGGATCTGAACAGTTAGAACTGTTCAAAGAGAAAGACAACATCATCGATCTCGCACAACCACAGAAACCCTAGATCTCGTCACCGATCAAAGGATCTCAGAGTCTAGGCCATAGATCTGCCATAGATCTGACCAACAGTAGAGATTAGGGCTAGGTTAGGGTTTACCCTCTGGAAGTCGAAGCCCAAAGCTCGTCGAGGAAGAAGGAAGGAAGAAGACTCGGTCAGAGCAGCGCCTAGGCGTCAAGGAAAGCTCGCCTAGACCCAGCCATCATCTTCATCGCCAACGCCATCATCATCGGGGTCGTCGGCTTCAACAGGGACGAAGTCGCCTCGCTCAGGATCGAAGTCGCCGCTCCCTCAGATCTACGCCACCAGAGTCGCCGTCATCATCAAGGTCGTCGTCTTCAACAGGGACGAAGTCGCCATCAGAATCGCCGTCGAAGTCGCCGGAGAAGAACGCTCGAGAACGGCGGAGTTCTCGAAGGGTCGGCGGAGAACTCGAAGGGTCGGCGGAAGTCTCGAGAAGAGTGGAGAGCTCGAGAAGAGTGGAGAAGAAAAATAAATGGCCACTCTCTCTCTCCAACCGAACGGTCAGTAATAAACGAAAATAAAATGGAAACTTTACAGATAACCCCCTCCGCAATTGGCCAATATGCAAAAACCCCCCTGCCTTATCAATATTTACCCGCAACTTAAATTATATAGGAAAATTTACAAATTAATCCTCTGCCTTTTCATAATTGCATAAATTATTTAAAAACAGTTTTTAAAATAAGAAAAACAATATAAAAGTTGTTACAACAACTTCAAATTGTAAAATTGTCTAATATTTAATTCATTCAAAATGTTTCCAAATTAATAATAAATATAGAAAATAAATTTTTATTTAAGAAAAACTGGAAAGTGGAGTTACAGGTGCAATCGAGCTAACACTTGCTCGTCGGCTAAACGCCTCAAAAGAATAATTTACAATATCACAGTGGGAGAACAAAAGAAACCCACTCGATGCCCTGGTTACGCCTGGTGACCACCATCGGGCTGGAAAGCAGGGAGATCCTTTGGTGCTGCTCCGGTATCTGGCCATACAAAACCAGCTGGGTCAGACCCCAGAAAGAGTAAGTGCCACAAAGGAGGCTTCACTTAAGGACTAAAGCCAACAAATCATTAGCATTCAACATGTAAGAAAACAATAAGTAACACAGATTGAGGTTTGTGCACTACCAATGCACTTATCCCAATCAGAGAAAATAATTAAGAGAAGCATCATGACATAAGACAACTGGAGAATCATGCTAAATAAAATATAGCTGGGCAATATATGAAGAGAAGACGAAGGTACTATTCCAGAAGCCAGGTTACCATCCTTAAACCAAACAGGGACCGAGATTGTAACCCTTCGCCTGAACAGAACTTAGTCTCTGATCATTTATTGCTAAAGGTGACAATCATTAAGGTAAAAAGGAGAGAGTACAATGATAAAAGTGACAATAAAGAGTGCAATACGCTAGAGTGACAATAGAGTACAATTGTTATAGTAACAATCTGGAGGGACAATCATTATAGTGACAATCTGGAGTGACAATTATTATAGTGACAATCTGGAGTGACAATCATTATAGTGACAATCTGGAGTGACAATCATTCAATCATTCTGGTACAATCTTGTAATCAATCACTTCTAGACAATACTATACTGGACTAGACTCCATCCATTCAATCACGGCCAATCATTGCCTACGGCTTTCTACATTAACTAACTAGGGTTATCACAATCCTAGTTACTAACAAGATGCAATGAGATGCTCCAAGTAGTCACAGGCCCTGCAGCTATCCAGGTTATCCAGGCGAACATTATAGTTACAATTTAGAGAGTTCAATCATTAAGTAACAATTAGAGAGAGTACAATACACTAGAGTGACAATGGAGTCCAATCATTAAAGTGACAATGGAGAGTGCCCCACATGACAGTGGGCTGGAAATGTGCCATACTCGTCGGCAGGCTACAAGTCCAAACATTTACGGCCGGGATAACGGGATCGCCTGTAACTGGAGAACATCTCTTCATGACTACTGAATTATTCTAGTTATTAGCCTTAGTTAATTTCAATATGTATCCCTGACCGTGGTACTCAGGGATCCATGCCTTAGACATGATGCAAGACACACTGGTTCATTTATCAATACATTCACAAGTCACCCACGGTGTCCAGGTCAATATTACATTATCATGTCAATAGAGCCGTCGCAACGGTGCTTAATAAACTATGCCATTCACTTATCTGGAGTGCACCACCACGGGTCACTATCAAGTTGCGCACAGAATTCAATACATCAACCATGCTATGCTCACATCGTGCTCATATCAATGCCGTGTCAAAAGGCGTAAGAATATAAACAGGAAATACCATGCACTAAAAGAAGATGAAATAAAACATAATGCAAATAGGTGCCAAGACTAGACTGCGCTGGGCAGCCAGGGTCAGGTTGCGCCAGGGTTGGATTGCGCATGGGGTCAAGCGCGCTGGAGTCGAACTGCGCCGGAGCATTGGATTGCGCTGGAGCCAACTGCGCTAGGTCGGGTTGCGCAGAGGATAGATTGCGCCAGCACTGGATTGTGCCAGCACTGGATTACGCCAGGGCGAACTGCGCTAGGGCGAATTGCGCCAGCACTGGGTTGCACTAGGGCGAACTGCGCCAGCACCAAGAGGCGCTGGGCTAGGCAGCGCCAGCGCTAAAGAGCGCTGGGCTAGGCAGCGCCAGCGCTAAAGAGCGCTGGGCTAGGCTGGGTGAGTGGCGCCAGCGCTAAAGAGCGCTGGGCTAGGCTGGATTGCGCTCGGGACAGGGGGTCTTCTTCCCCAAGGCTGAGAACAAATGGCCATGGAATTCAAAACTCCAAAAGACCATAACTAGGTCAAATCTCAATGAAAATCTACTTTGCAAAGGTCTAAGTTGTGTAAAATTAAATTCTCTTCCACATGGAACAATCAAAATATGAAAATGAACAAGTTTCATAGATCAAAACAACCAAAATCCGAAAATACTTCAATTCCAGATCTACAAAATTCCAAGCTCCAAATGGAGAAAACCCAAGTTCTAATGTTGCTTAAAATGAGCTAATAAAGCTATTAGACAAATAAAATGTAGCCCTCAAGTGATAGCAAGATGCAACTTGCCTAGGTTGGTGGTGTGTTAATGGTGGAGAGGAAAGAGTAATGAGGAGGAAGATGAAGAAAATAATGAGGAGAGAGAGAGAGGGGAATTGATATTTATGGTAGGGTGGTGGTTCTCCATGTCAAACCCAAATAAACCAAGCCAAGATAAACCAAGGTGAACCAAGTCAAGGCTAATAAACCCTCTCTCTAGCAATTTAAACCAAATGAATCATGAAATAAACCAAGCCTATCAATGCCAATAAAACCAAGCCAATGCAAAATAAACGAAGATAACTAATCATGACTAAAATAAATATGGGTCCAAAACACGTATACGTACACTAAATAAGTATCACGAATTTGGGACATTACAATATATATATATATATATATATATATATATATATATATATATATATATATATATATATATATGAGTGCTCTAGAACCAACCGGCTGATTTTGTTTTATGGAACCAACCTATGATATTCATGTTGGATTGGAATTGCATGGTTGAAATTAAATAACTTAAAAAGGTGGTGGGGTCTACACCTTTTAATCTCAATCACTAAATTTTAATGCAATCTATAAAACATATGGTAATTCTATAATACAAAACCAGCCGGCTGATATATATATATATATATATATATATATATATATATATATATATATATATATATATATATATATATATATATATATATATATGCAAATGACCTCTAGCCTAGTGGTTAAGCGAGATGCATGCGGCCCAAGTGGTCGGGAGTTCGAGTCCCAATGGATGTGAGTTCGCCACAATTACCCATTGCTTCAAATAAATAAATAAATAAATAAATAAATAAATAAATAAATAAATATATATATATATATATATATATATATATATATATATATATATATATATATATATATATATATATATAAAATGTAATACAATATTTATTGAAATAATTAGATATCATCCTTAAAAGTGTGGGAACCTTCTAATAATACGTATGGAATATAGAAATGCCATATAAATTAAAATTAGAAGAGCACATAACCATGCCAACTTAAGATTAGATGAATTTTATTTTATTTATTTTTGGAGTTTGGAAGATGAAGAGTACAACATGGGGTAAAGTGCATTTAAACCCTCCTTAGAGTTGCCTCGTTCGCAAAATAAGACCTTTTAGAAAACTTAAAGCAGTTTGCACCTCCCGTAAATCCTGTTTTGCGCAGAATACCCCTTTCCGTCAAATTGACGTTAGAACAGCCGTTAGAGGCCATTTTTTGGATTAAAAAAAGTGGACTTCCCAAAATACTCCTAATGCTTACATTTGGCTGTTGGCTCTCTTTCATTCTCCATGTATAAGACAATGTTTGTTTGAAACATAAAACCTAAACTTTATATTTTCTATTTTTTGACCGGTTGGTTGGAAGGAAAAATAATATATTTTTTATATTTCTTTTTTTTTTTACTTATTTGCTCTCATTTAATATATTGAAACTTTTTCTTACCTACAGATCTCAAATCCAACTGCAAATTTTTTTTATATATATATATATTTTTTTTTACTTATTTGCTCTCAATTAATGTTTGAAGCTTTTTTTACTTATTCCTTTTTTTTCAAGACGTCCAAATAGAAATTATGGAAGCCTATTCGTAGATAATTGACAAAGGCGGTGGCAGCCACTGAACCCGGACCATGCTTCGACATACATGTTTTGCAATTTATTTTTTGATTTTTGACACGTTTATTAATATTTAAGTTATTTGTTTAAGTAATAAATGTGATGAAAATAAATTTGTACCAAGATTTACAATTTCAGTTAGAATTAATAAATAAATAATTACGATAATAGTCATGACTAATAAATAATTACGATACAAGTTCAGGACTAATCGGACATTTGTTAAAAGATTTTTTTTTTCCAGAAAAAATTTAAGATGAAAACCTACTATTTAGATTATAAACATTTATTTTCGAAAATGACGTCAAACTTGAGAATTGATTTTTGTTTAATAATCTTTTTAATATTTTATTTTTTGTTTCCATTTTTTTATTTCTTATTTCATATTTTTTTTCATCTTTTTAATAATCTTTTCTAGAATTAATAAATAAATAATTACGATAATAGTCATGACTAATAAATAATTACGATACAAGTTCAGGACTAACCGGACATTTGTTAAAATATTTTTTTTTCCAGGAAAAATTTAAGATGAAAACCTACTATTTAGATTATAAATATTTATTTTCGAAAATGACGTCAAGCATGAGAATTGATTTTTGTTTAATAATCTTTTTAATATTTTGTTTTTTGTTTCCATTTTTTTAGTTCTTATTTCATATTTTTTTTTTCATCTTTTAATAATCTTTTCTAGTTTTTTAAGAGTGACTTTTATTTTCAAATTTGTATAGTTTTTGTTTTGTCTTTTTTCATTGTTTAAGATTTATCCTCATTTTTTTGATTTTTTGGAATATTTTGTCTATTTTTATTTTTTTTCCATATTTTAATAGTATTTTTTGTTTTTTATTTGGTTTTTTTTTTCCAGTTTTTCATCATTTCTATTTTTTAAGAATTGATTTTTTTTTTGTATTTATCAGTTTTATTTTTCCCAAAAATATTTATATATTTGTTAAATAAAAAATAATTTATGACAAAATAATTTTAAATAATATTTATCCATTTTTTGACGAAACTAACCGTTTTTAACAAGTTAATACTAATTAAAATAATTTTAATAAATAATTTTACTAGCAAAGACCATTTTTCTTTTGTTAATATTTATCCACTTTTTAACAAGTATTTTTGCGTAACCGTTTTTAACAAAATAATTTTAGAACTAACCGTTTTTAACAAGTTAATATTAGATAGTCCAGGGGTAAAATGGTCAAAACAATCCCATTTTAACACCCGTAAACAGAAAAGTTATCGGAGGGAGTGATTTGAGCATTTTCGTATCTAGTTGGATTTTTCGGATCAGCGAGTCTTTATTTGCATTTTCGTACATCTAAGGAGGATTTAAATGCACTTTACCCGTACAACATGCCATTGGTTTTATCTAAACCTTGATGAAGTTGGTGACCAACTAGTTGTCTGGACCATAAAAATCACCGGGGAGGTGAGCCTAACCCAAAGTCCAACAAAAGAACAATATAAAAAAAAAACCCGATAAAACCGGGTCATAAAACCGGTAGCGGTTTTTGGAGCCCCTTGACGTGGTAACTGGCCAGCACACTCCGTTCTATCAAGCCCACGACCTACTGCACTCTAGGATCAGACGGCTGTAGCCGAGTGTACGAACACGTGTCCATCGACGGACGGCTAGATCGCCGAAAGTGCTGTCCTATTGCCACGTGGTGGATTAACGAACCGGCGGGTGAAAGATCCAGTCCGTGCATTTTGCATTTAACCGCCGTACGCGGGATGTGCGGAGTTTATCGCGAGAATTTGAACTGCTCCGTTCTCTCTGCTTCTGTTCCTGTCTCTTTAGAGAAAATGACATATATACCCTTCTCCCACTGCAATTCTATTATTTTTTTCAGCCCAATAGAATGCAAACTCAACGAGGGTCAAACAAGTAATTCCACTAGAAAAGCCCCTACGAGAAACGTGGGCCGAGAAGAGCGGTTCCGTTTGGTCGAACCACCACACAACTACCACTTCCCTTCCTCTTTCCTTCTTCCCTCTTTTTTTTGTTCTTTTTACTTTTTTATTCGGCTACGAATTATTATTATTTATATCCGCACTTTTCCATTCTTTCCGATTTTTTTCCTTCCTTGCTTTCCGAAACCACTCCCTCCCTCCCTCCCTCTCCTCCTCCGCCGAATTTTTCCGAATCTTTCCCCGTAGCAGCGCGAATTAGTCCTCCGAAAGGTTCGGCGCCGGCCAGCGTAATGCCGGCGGTCCACTGATCCGGAGGCTTCCCGAATTCTACATACTATTCGGTTTTTGTTCGGGAGAGGTTTGGATCCGGAGATCGGTATGAGATGGTAAAGTGATCTTCTCCTCTCGAGATCTCTCGATTTTTTTGTATTTTTTTTTGTAGAATTTTGAGCGATTTTATTGGTATTTTAATTTGTTTTTATGCTCTTCTTTAGCTAATTTTTTTTTTTCTGGAAATTTTGTTGGATATTGCAAGTTCTGGTGTAATTTGTATTTTTTTTTTTTTTGGAATTGGATCTAAATTTGGAGGGATTTATGTAAAGCTTGAATTTTTAGTGGTCGTCTTCGGAATAATTTGCTGGAAATATTAATTTCAAATTAGCTTGAAATTTTTTTGAAGGAATTTTCTCGAGTTTATTGTAGAATTTATAATTCTCGAGCGATTTTTTGTGCTTATTTGTGGTTGATGGATGTGATGCTAATTTTTCCGTGGATTTTTGGAAATTTTGTTGGATTTTATTAATTTCTGTTGGCAATTTTATATTTTGTGTGGTATGTGATGTGAATTTGGAAGGATTTATGTAATGCATGAGTTTTTTCATGGTTGTTTTCGGAAGAATTTCGTTGGGAATATTATTTTTCAGATGTAATTTATGTATTTTTGAAGGAATCTTGTACATTTTATTAATGGATTTTTTTTTTTTTTGAATTTTAGTTTGTTTATTCTGTAGTTTCCTAAGGGAAATTTTGGAGCGATTTATGTAATGCTCGAGTTTCTCTCGGTTGTTTCCGCAATAATTCGTTGGCAATATTAATTTTCAGACGTAGTTTATTTAATTTCAAAGGAATTTCTAGAGTTTATTGTAGAATTTGTTGTTTTTGAGCGATTTTATTGGTAGATTTGTTTTTTTTGTGCTTTTGTTTATGATTTGATGAATTTAATGCTAATTTTTTCACGGTTGTTTCTGGAAAATTCTTTGGATATATTAATTTCAGTGTAATTTAGTGGGATTTTTTAAATTTGGAGAGATTTATGCAATGCTTTCTGCAATAATTCTGGAATATTATTTTCAGATGTAATTTACGTATAATTTTGAAGGATTTTTTTGTAGTTTGGAATTTCCAAATTTGGGCCGATTTGTTTGGTTCTTAGTTTGATTATAGGTTTTTTTTTCCGCCAAATTTGCTCAATTTTCATTTTTTTTTCTGAGAAAAAGCTCTTTTTCATTCTATTGAAATTGATGTGGATTTTGATGGAATGGAATTATTGAGCTGCTTTTTTTTATAGTGTTATTAATTTTTTTAATCAATGCATCATGCATGACTACCAGTTAGCAATTTGACGACTACCAACTGAATCTATTTGCATTTTTGATGGAAATCTCTAGAGAATTTTCTGTTTTTGGTAGGATTTTATTAGGTTTCTATTTCTAGTCCTTGAGTTTTAATAACTGAAGATCTGATGCGTTTTTTTTTTTTTTTGGGAATTTCATCTTCTTTGTTATTTTATTTTATTTTATTAATTTTTTTTGGATTTTATGGGGATGTTAGCCTATTTTGGAAGGATTTATGTTTTTGGTTCTTGATTTATTTTGTCCCTGCCCTAAAAATTTTTTGTGCTTTTTTACGGTTTTTGTGGTGATAAAATTTCAGGTGTTATACAGGTTTTTAAGATTTTGTACAGTTTGAGATCCCCCCCCCCCCCCCCCCCCCCCCCCACCCTCTCCTTTCCTTCTGTTTGAATGAATCCAGGAAAAAAAAAAAGAATCAAGGGCTTATTTTGTGATGGTAGAATGTATTGATGATATTGGCATAATTATTTTTTCGAGATACTTTTCTAATAGTTATTTGAAAATCTCATGATAATTAGGTTAGGATTTATTTTGTGGCATGTACACACCATGGTAGATGGTTTATTGTTTGTAATTGTGCAACATTGACCGGCGGATTAACAAATCAATGCTCTCTCGAGTTACCGGGTGATCTTTCTTCTAACTATGTATTTGTGAGCAGTAAATTTGTATAATTTTCGCGTACCACTTAGTTGCAAATCGGTAAATTAGCACACTAGGTGGGATTCAGATCCTCTAATGCCAATATCTCGTAATGCCCATTGCCCTGTAATGGCAAGCCATTATCTCTGCATATATGCCGATATCTCATGCATTGCATTATTTCATATTTGAATGGTCTTACGGTGAGGTATTGGCGTTAGGGGATATGATTCCCCCTAGGTGGTAGGTGAATAGCTTACGAAAATGTATGCATGCATGCTGAGTACAGACCATATTAATCCTATTGAAATGTTCAAAATGTCAAGGTTTAATTTGCATGTAATTATGAAGTATCATTTTATGATACCCTTGCATAGTTGCATTGCTCACATGAGCCAAGTCACCAATGTGGCATGGACACAAATATAACATGATACAGTATTTACGGACATGGTGACGCCGACACGACTCATATTTTGGCTTGTCCTAGTGTAATTATGGTGTTTGTGTCATACTGTCATGTCCAATGCATGCCTGACAATATGACACATGGACAAGGCACCTATTTTTGGAGTGTCTGCTTCCTAACATGAGCCAAGTCATCGATGTGGCATGCACACAAATATAACATGATACAATATTTACGGACATGGTGACACCAGCACGACACATATTTTGGTTTGTCCTAGTGTATTTTTGGTGTTTGTGCCATGTCCAATGCATGCTTGACAATATGACACATGGACAAGGCACCTATTTTTGGAGTGTATGGGCTTCCTAAAGAGTCACTTTCTACTTCTGCAATATTGGTTGATACTTGACTCTCCCTAGTCCCTGTATTAGAGGGGGCCTCATGGCAATGGAATACCCTCCCCCCCCTACTTTTGGAGTTTCCTGATGATTCTTTTTGTAATCTGATAGTGTGTCACAGTAAACAGGATCACATATATTTTTACAATGTTTTGAAGCACTGTCCATATATATTTTCTCCCCGTAAAGAATTGCTTGTTGTGTTATTATTTTCTCTCTCTTTAAGTTGGGGAAAAGTTCATTAAAAGTAAAATTGTGATCTTCTGTGTAACTCTCTTACTTGGTGACTTTCTGAACATTTGTAACCTTGACCCAGAATTATTAGCATGTTTTGGTTATTAATGTACTTATCTCTAGTTGATTCTCTAATAATTTATTGTTATACTTGGTGTTACATCACAATTTCAGTCTTTTCATTTAAGATCTTGTGGGTTTCCTAGAGTGGTTCGGTATGACTTATTCAGTTTGTTTGTCTTGACAGGTGGAAGGAAAGGCGTGTTTGTCCAGAAAAAGTGGTTTAGAAACTTTAAAGCGCAAAAGGATCCAACGCATGGAGTTGGATGTTGTGCCTGAAGCGACAAATGTTAGTCATACGATGACTAGAAGCGGAGGAGATGCTATGAAGACTACATCATGTGGAGACACAGTTTTTGGAAATTCAGATGCATTTTCTCCACTGGGTCATTCGGTGAAAGATGCATTTTCAAAGCATAATGTGGAAAAATTTGACATGTCCAATCTAGAATGGATTGACAAGATTCCGGAATGCCCTGTATTTTGCCCTTCAAAGGAGGAGTTTGAAGATCCATTAATTTATCTTCAAAAGATTGCTCCTGAAGCTTCCAAATATGGTATACATTACTTTTTCTTGAATCTTTAATTTTCATCTGCTTCATTTTTCCGTTTAAAAATCCTTTTTTGCACATCATGCAATGATTAAATATGTACGTTCACTTTTGCTTCTCAAGATTCCCAGTTTCCAGTTTCCAATATGTTATGTGACTTGTATCCAAATTAGCAGCAATTAATCAGATATCATATAGCTCGGGAAGAACTTTTCCTTTGGACCTTTAAGCAGGTTACTTGTATACAAACACTTCGGGAATATGAGAATTTATGGTTTTCGGCATAAAAGTTCCTCGGATCTCACATATTTTTAAATAAGACCCCCCCTAAATCTTAGGAATTGCTTAGAAGTCCCTTAAATTCCAGTTAATAGAGTTATGGAATCTTTTGCACCATTCAATTCATACGATTGTCATCCTTAATTAGTTACACCTTAAGTCCAATTTTTTTTTTTTGTTTCGGTCGCCCTTTATATTTCTTCTGATTCATCATGCATCTTCCTATAGTGCATCTCCCTGCTTATCATTTAACAACCTCTAATCTACAATGTCAATTTGTTTGGTATTCACATCATTAATTATCCCTTCCTTGATTCAAATCACAAGTGTTCATGTTTATCTCATCTTTATCCCAAAACTCATGTACTCCATAAATCCTTACTATAAATCATTCAAGATTTAAATCATCAGACACGAACGGATTCTAGGCATGATCTCAAGGTACAATGATAAAATATAGGCACGATCAGAATTATCTATATATGATCTGAGATAGAGTTGGAATATTGTTGTGATCAAAATCATTTTAAGCACGATAAAAATCTAGGTACGATTAAAATATGATCATAAAATAGGGAAAAATCAAATGAGGTCTCGTGAAACAGAAAAGGCAAAAAAGAAACAAACGTGAACAGTTTATTGAGAAGGCAGGAAATAATTGAATCTTCTGAAAGGAGCGACTAAAAATTTTAAATCAAATTGGAATGGGGTATAAGGGTTTGTGACTCAGGAAAAACTAACAAATTGCATTATAGTAGGATAGCGAGGGCGATTAGAATATTTATGATAGGAATGTAATCGAATAAGATATTTCTGAAAATGGAGACAACCGCTAGAAATGCAAATCCTCTAATTGGACAAAATAATGGGTCCACCACTAAAAATATGTCACGACCTGCATGGGCCACCATATTACGCGAAAGTACATATTTTAGCGTAATATTATTTTGACCGTAAACCAGTTCGGAACGGTAAACCAGTTTTCAAATGGAATATTCTGTTAGTTTTGACTGTAGAAATTTATTTGGACTGATTTGTCCCCTCCCATGGATTTCATTGTCATCTTCTCCACCAATCCCTCTCCTACCTCTATTAAAACCTCCATCAGACCCATCAATTCTACATCCACTCTTTTCTTCTCATTTCTACAACTAATAAAACCATTTCCTTCTCCATCCTCTCTCCTCATCTCTTTTCCCAACTCTTTTTCATCATCCAAATCCATCCATACTTTAATTATCCAATTATTTCTTAACTTACATTTATAATAAGAATTAAAATCAAAATATACTTGAACGACTTATATTTGGAAGTCAAATTCTACTATCCATAGACTAACCAAAGTCCACAATCCACAAACTACTCAAAATCTAGAAAATTCTCGTTCAAACCCTAAATTATTTCTCTTTATATATCTAACAAAACCATGTATAATAATTATAAAACAAAACACATGCCAGAAAAGTAGAGATTAAAAACTTGAAATCAAAAGTAAAAGGTAAAATATTGAATTTGACTGTAAGTTCTTACTATATCCCCCAAACTAAAAAGTCAAATATATACTTTCATGTATATATAATGGTTGTCGATGGAAAGGGTTGAAGCCTTTGTACAACTCTATGGAAATCAATCCATATAGATTATTAAAGAAGGATAAGGGTTTAAGAAATGAGATGAGGGAGAAGATGAAAAAAAGTGAATTTTGGTTGTTAAGAATATTGAAAGCACAAAATGGTCTACAAATAACTTTAACCATGGGGTTTGGTTAAAGTTGACCAAATGGAGACGGAGGGGGACTCACAACTCTATTTACTGGAGTTCTGAGGGACTGAGAGAATATTAACCTCTGTTAAGAGCAATGTCCGTTGTAACATTAACAAAAACCAGATCCTTCGTTATGGCATACAAAATCTTTTAGGTTTTCCCCTAGTTCTAGCAGCTACTTTAATTACTATCTTATTGCTCTAAACATGTGTGTCTATTGGTGTACATTGCACATGCGCTCAAATGATTTTCTCTTATTTTAGAAGTGTTTAACATGCTATCAGAAAAACAAGAACTTTATGAACACACTTCTATGTGTATGCCTTATGCTTTTGCAAGTTCTGAGATGATTTTCTCTTATTTTGAAGTGTTTGACATCCTATAAGAAAAATAAGGACTGTGCAGACACTTCTATGTGTATGCCTTGTGCTTGTGCAAGTTCTGAGTTGAGATTTTGCTACAAGGTAAAAATTAGTTAATCTTCTTGAAAATGTTGTCCTTTTATGTCCATCTTTTTACAGGTACAGTTAACATGTGGCTGGCATTTTCTAATTTGCTACTTTACTGACTTCATGGTACCTTGCACAATTTGGACAATTTTTATAAATAAACGGTAGTAGTTTTTCGTAGTATGCTTGCTTCTCAGTATTGATAGAATAGCAGAGATTCAAAATACAGTTGATGACCGCTTTTATCAATTTGTGACTAACATTGGCTGGAGTAGTCTATCTACAATGCGATAGGTCGGTTCCTCATTAGAAATATCTTATGACTTATTATTTTTCAGGTATATGCAAGATCATTTCTCCTATAAATGCGTCTGTGCCTGCTGGTGTAGTATTGATGAAGGAGAACGTGGGGTTTAAGTTTACTACTAGAGTGCAACCCCTTCGGTTTGCTGAGTGGGCTGCTGATGATAAAGTCACTTTCTTCATGAGTGGAAGGTGAACTACCTTTTGAGCTGAGTTCGATACATATATGTAGCAGCATTTCGTAACTGTTGATATGGCTTTCAGGAAGTATACATTTCGCGATTTTGAGAAGATCGCTAACAAGGAATTTTCTAGGAGATATTCCAGTGCTGGGTGTCTTCCAGCTAAGTTTGTTGAAGAGCAGTTTTGGCATGAAATTGCTTTTGGAAAGACTGAATCGGTTGAGTATGCATGTGACATTGATGGTAGTGCCTTCTCATCTTGTCCTAGAGATCAACTTGGAAAAAGCAAATGGAACTTGAAGGTACTTCTCGTCCTTTTTTTGTTTCATGTGTTAACAGCAACACTTGATACCCCAATACTTCAGTTTCCAAGTATGTAAAGTAGGTAATTGCTTATTGTCATCATTATATACTTCTTACAGAAGAATATTGTCTTTTATTTCATTGTGCTACCAGTTTCCAAGTCTATGTTTGTTTCCTTACTACTGCTTGTTTCTCTGTTTCATCGTGCTACCTGTTTCTCTGCTGTAAAGTATCTATATAATTGTCTAGCATAGCTCTGATATTATTCCACACAGGTTTGTTCTTGATATTTGTTTGTACTATTTTGTTTCCAGAGACTTTCTCAGCTTCCCAAGTCTATATTGCGTCTTCTATATACTTCTATTCCAGTAAGTTATTGGTTTTAATAAGAAAATTTATTACTTTACCTACTACGATTAATTATTATCATATGATTGGGGCCCTTTACATTCTTATAATGATATTTGTTAATTGCAGGGAGTAACAGATCCCATGCTTTACATCGGGATGCTATTTAGTATGTTCGCATGGCACGTTGAAGATCATTACCTTTACAGGTGTTTAAATATTATTTTAGAGCTTGATCACCGTTGGTGTGCCTTTTTTAATTTCCCTTTTACTCTAAGATTTTGCTGAATGTAAGGTTTTTGTGTTCTTACAGCATCAATTATCATCATTGTGGAGCATTTAAAACATGGTATGGAATTCCAGGCCATGCTGCTCCTGTTTTTGAAAAGGTAGTCCGGGAGCATGTTTATAACCAGGAAATTTTGTCTTCGGAGGGAGTTGATGCAGCATTTGATGTACTTTTGGGAAAAACGACAATGTTTCCTCCAAATATTTTGTTGGAACATAATGTTCCTGTGTATAAAGCTGTACAGAAGCCTGGAGAGTTTATTATAACCTTTCCTAGAGCGTATCATGCAGGCTTCAGTCACGGTGAATATTTCTGGAGCAAAGAGTAGCTTGCAAATATCATCACCACTTATAAATTGTCTGAATTGTGTTTTTGATCAAATTGTAGGTTTTAATTGTGGCGAAGCAGTGAATTTTGCTATTGGAGATTGGTTCTCGTTGGGTGCGGTCGCTAGCTGTCGATATGCCCTTCTTAACAGAACACCATTATTACCTCATGAGGAACTTCTCTGTAGAGAAGCAATGCTTCTTTATGACTGTTTGTCAAATCCTAAGGATCCTGTGATGTTAACTGAAGACTTACCCTCTCAACGCTGTGTCAAGGTTTCTTTTGTGCACTTAATGCGGTTCCATCATCGTGCTCGCTGGTGGATCAAGAAATTTGGAGCACAAGCTTGCTATTCCAATATTTCTGTGTCAGTACCACCCTGTAGCATGTGCCAACGCGATTGCTATGTAGCTTATGTGAAGTGCAACTGCAATGCCAATCCCATATGTCTTCAACATGGTACTTGCCATTGAATGTGTGGTTTATTGTGCTTTTTTACATTTTGTTGGACCAGTTTTTAACTCTTCTGATTTTGCATTTCAGAGAGGGAGATAAGGAATTGCCCTTGTGGTTGTAATCGTGTAATTTACATAAGAATGGACATCTTAGAACTAGAGTCTGCATCAAAGAAATTTGAGAATGAAGCTGCGATAGCTGAGGAGGTGCAAAAGCAAGTGCAACAAGGTGATGAATCTTGCCTACAGTCAAGGTTGTTCTTATGCACTAAAGATGATGGCTATGAACCATATTGTGAGATTAAATTTGAAGCAACTCCTCAAATTGGGGAACACATTAAGGGGAAGTCACGAGGTTTAGATTGTTGGAAGAATGATCTCAGACCTATTGCACAAGAGTCTGTCTTTTCTGCGAGGTCAGCAGGGCTGGACCAGAATTCTTTGCAAAATGATGTAAGATTTTGGTTACAGCTTCTTGCTTTTGCTAGCAATTGAACAAACTATGATTTGCAAAGTTTAATGTTTCTATGGTTTAACATTTCACTTCTAATTACAGTGTTGCACGAAGTATAATGGATCAAATTTTGTTACAAGTAAGTCCTCAGGAAGGATACCTGGTGACGGGTTTGGGTTTCAAGTTGGTTCTCATGTTACTCCGGTTTTACAAGACAGTGATGAGTCTGACTCAGAAATATTCAGGGTTAAGCGCAGGTCTGCCCCAACTGTAGACAGAGTTACAGAAGTAATGAGCTCAAAGCATCCGGCACAACAGGTATATGGCATGCATTTTTCTTAAATCTGTTTTTTTACTAGTTTCTAAATGGTTTATTATTTTTAAATATTAGATGTTATAACTCGTCTCCATGTTTGGTTATTTATGGTGATACCATATTATTAGTTAATAGAGATTGTGACCACTGATCTTATGCAATGTGTTTATGTCAGATGAAGGATCTTTGCTGTGAGAGGAGTGTGTAATTCATCACATCAGTATAAATATATTCTTAATGCTATATTTGGGTTTTTTTTATGGTTCACTGGGATAAATGACTAAATAATGTCTTGCCGTCTGTTTGCACTTGATGGGAGTAATTTATTGCAGAGCAAGGGCAAAACTCGACGTCCAAGAAAAAGAGGGAATACGACACAATATATCACAAGACTTACACGGTTTCCAGCTAGAAAATGTGTTAAAACTTGATGTCTTTTACTATAGCAGGCTGCTGGCTTGTTACTATATGTACTTCATGATTTCATGTGTACTTTTTACAATAAATTTACACCGAACCTCTCTTCTAACCAGCCACTTTGTTTGAAAGGACAAGTCCTTCCACAAGGATTGTCTGAAACCCTGTATCCTCTCTATTTCTTAAATCTATCTAAAGTAAGCCCAAATGTTTTTTGATGACTTTATTTGTCGTCTAAGACATCTTCTTCTTCAGAGACACACCTGTAAATTTACTGTACAATTTGCATATTCTAACTATATCTTGGTTCAATTGACACTATATCTTATGCAATTGGTTTCAGTCAATTGTATGTATATTATATGATAAAGGAAGTTGCTTTCTGACAATTTGGGTTTAAGGATTATGCTTATATTATATGATCTTTATTAGTTTAGTATTATCAGGCAGAAAATAAATGCCAGATTGAATGTCTCTTGAAGTGATTGATTTTCCTTAAGGTAGGTATAATGTGTATATAATTATGTTGAGACTAATGTATATTTTTATGCATATATAGTCACTTTTTACTTGTAGGTAATACTGAATATTTTATTAAATAAATTCAATTATTTCTGAAATTGTTGTTCCAAAAAAACCAAACAGATCGCATTTTCGTGTTCGGGAACACCCGAAATTGTGAAAACACCAAAATACTTCAAAAATCTTACATAAATTCATGTTTTGAACTAAATCTATTAAAATACAACATTTTTCTTCTTTTGAGCAAACGGATGGGACCAAGTTGATCCCAGCCCCAACTAGGTGACCGTTATTGACCCTAACCAGGAACATGACAGGAGAGATCATGTAAGGATTCTATTTTATATGTATATGGGTAGAGTAGCCTTACTGAGTTCATACTATTGAGACCTAAAATCTAGTGACTAGGAAAAAGTTCAAACATTGATGTCTGAGGTAATTGGCCTAAATTAAACAATAATGCCAAGGGGACACCAAAATATGAACACATTTTGCTGATCACATGATGTGGCAGCCTATGTGTTGATAACATTAATGCGGTGGTTCCACACATGATCAACACATAGGCTGCCACATCATGTGGTCAGATTTTGGTGTCCCCCTAGCATTGCCCTAAGTTAAACTAGCGGTGAAGGAAAGTAGACATAGAAATACTGCTAGTTGTTCCCATGCAATGAAGACATCAATCAAGAAACTTTATGCTTGTACGAATTAAGCTAAAAGCATTAGTTGAGAGATATTTCATGAGCACCTTTGTTCAGTCTAATAGTGGGTTATTCAAGCTCATTTTACCTATGAAGGAAGCTCAAGCTGAATGTGCCTGGATATGATAACATGATTTCCCCCTACACCAAGCTCAATTAGTTGAAGCTAGATTAGTGAACAATCAAGAGTAGGTTTTTTTCGTCGTAGTAATTATTATGGCATGTGTAGACGCTAATATACTAAGGCCAACACCTTTATCTAGGGAAATTCATTTACACACAATTTGGATAGCACTTTTATTTTTTTTCAATACAAACTGAAGAATTCTCTCTCTTTATGATATCGTTGACTGACTTTGAATCATATACCTACTTGTAATCTTGTCTAAATTATTAGTTGCTTTCCCGGGTAATAATTCTCTATAATGCAATTGCAAAGATGGTATCATTTTGAAGAGGAGTTACAAGGGGCAAATATGGGGTAGCAATTTGGAGAAATCTTCAAATTCAACCTTCATTTTGTCCATGTATCTCTGATATATGCCTGAAATGTCTTCATCTTTTCCTCCAAGTCTTTGAATTATTTAATCAAGATAATGTACTTTCATATTTTGGAAACTTGCCATTTCTTTTATCAGAAAAGCTAGGCCCTAGCCTATGTATAAACTTATTCTCTACTTATCAATATACCATTTATTTAGTGCAGTGCATACGTTGGGATATAGCTGATAGTCCTTTTTTGTTATAGTGAGTGTATAGTCTACTTTAGTTCCACATCAGATGGATAGAGTTGTACGAGGAAAGCTGTCATCCTCCTATATATATATATATATACTCAAACCATATCAATGAAGTACACAAATGTAGTTTTCTATGTGGTATCAAAGCATGGTTCATATGCATAGATAGGGGAAAATGGTGACTGTGTCCTGTATCCGATTTGTGTCCTTATCTTATCCGTGTTTGTATTTGTACGATATAGATGGTTCATCTTGGATCCAGATCTCTACCTTGCATGAAAATAAATCCCTAGCCCTTTTCCCAAAACACAAAAATCATAGCCACTGTTATCTTCTTCCTAAAATCCTAGTCACCATCCTACTCTCTAACCCTAATCTCCAAATCCATCTCCTTCTAACCCTAAAATCCACTCTCCGCCTCAGCATCACCTCTTACCCCAATGCCATAAAAACAAGTACTGATCTCCATCTGCGAACCCTTTGTTGATTTCATAACCCACCACCACCTAAGTTGTTGCCTCCCACTGCCCACCCTGACCTCCTTGCCCATAGCTAAACTCTAATGACACCTCATGATTATCGCCGACACAGTCCACCCCATGAACCTCTTCCACCACCACTGCCCTAACCTGTTACCATCACTATCCAACTGATGTTCTAGAGCTGATCCTGACCTTCCTGCCGAGCCAATCCAACATCGGATGGTGCCATCAACTCCCCACCAGCCTACCAGGTTGCGTCCCTCCTTTGCCTGTCTCCTCCTCTCTTGACCAACTCCCTGCCTCCACGCCCTCCACCATCGACGTCCTCAACCCTCCCCAAACCCTGACCTATTGTCAGTATCACCAACCTCATCTCGATCACCCTCCTTTGCCTCCCTACTATGGGAGCACAACCAACCTTCCCTCGTCCTTGATATACACCTTCACCCTCCACCTGACAATGAGGTACCCCTTTCGACAACACAGCCAACCTTCCCTCGTCCTTGATGTACACCTTCACCCTCCACCTGACAATGAGGTACTCCTTCGACAACCTCTTCTCCTGCAGCACGCCCCATCAGACCTCGACCATATCTATGCTTTCCTGCCAACCCAAACCACCTCCTATTTCTGATCAACAACTCCATTCCTTGCTCAATGTTGTCACTGTGCACAACCATCACCATCCCATCTTGCTCGGCCTGTTATTATCTCCACAACCACCTTCTCATGTCGTAGTCCCTAGACGTCTCCAAACTCTAAATGCGCAGACCCTAGGTCTTTACAATAAAACTAATGTGAATTTTGACTACCAATCTTTACCTATTTACTATATCTGCTACCTTGCTACTCTCTACTTTCTACTACCCTGTCTCTATCCTTGAACTGATTATTTTTTGCTGCTGTTTCTGATCACGTGTCCTTGTGCATTGATCTGCTTCTTCTGGTTGTGCGTTATCATGCACCAATCTCTACTACTTTTGGTCTTGTGTCCTCGTCTGTTGATCTTTGCCTTTATATTTGTTGTTGTACGCCGTGTTGACCTTTACCATTGGTTATTGTACTACTGTTGTTACTCTTTTGGGTCTTGTATTAACCTGTTCTACTGATGTTTGCTGATGTGGCTGATCTACTATGATGGTTAGGTCTACCTTTTATTTGTCTCAGACATATTTCACATGATCCATGTTGAGGGGGAGTGCTAAAGTTAGTGCTTGTGTAGTCTACGTTAGTTCACATTGCCTTTATATTTGTGGTTGTACGCTGTATGTTGATCTTTACCATTGGTTATTGTGCCTCTTTTACATATATAGTCAAACCACATTAATAAAGTAGCCAAAAGGATTATAGAGTGTCTATAGGAGTATGCTTTGCCATTTTGTGGGAACCAGTGTGACCTTATACAAGGACCCAATAGCATGATTGTCCCTCCCCATCTACAAATCAAGCGAACTCTCAATCCATAGGCTTAAGACCCAAGTGCTCTCAGAAGTTCAATTTATTTGAGCTACTAATTTGCAAATGATATCCACATTTTTTGGTGCAACCTTGTTATTTACCAATTTTATGCATTGTATCAATCAGAGGTTCAATTTATTTGAGCTACCACATTGATTGTCAACATTCCACATTGATTGTCAACATTCGGTGCAACCTTCTTGTTAGTTATTTAACAATTTTATGCATTGTAGTCAAATGTCTACTTTATAATCGTTAGATGTTCATCGTATATTCAAATCACGGACGTGATTGCTATTTCTTATACTAGATTTCTCACTTAAAAAGCTTCCTAAATTTATGCTTTGGTCATATAGTAGAAAAGCTTCTTATGGATCTGGCTTGCTACATGTTGTATCTGACTTTCGGTGGATAGTTGCTATAATTATTTGGAGTGAAATGTCCAAAAATTTAACGAAGTTTTTTTGATAACTGTATTTGTCCTCACTAAAAATGAATTAGGCACCATCTTATTGTACTAATGCATCCAAAATTTTCCAGGTGTTGAAACGATTGAAGAAACTCCATTCAGACGGATCTAGGACTGATACTCCTGCTCCTCGGAGCCTATCAATGATGAAGGTTAAGCGATACCAACAGGGCCCAAGGCTGATAAAGGATGAACATTCCATGAAAGCAAGGGTAAGAGAACCAAACATGAAGTGTGATCTTGAACCGCCATCTTTGGATCCAGTGCCAAAACGCCTGAAGGTTAGAGGCCCTGCCTTTCCAAACGAAGACGTCTTAGACCAGCGAAGCCGTAGCTATAGACTGCCAGAGAGGGAAGGAAAAAACAGTAGAGGGACACATTGGTTCTAACCCTAATTCTTAAGTCGGGTTCTAACTACAGAGAGCAGAACAGCTCGACAAGGGTCGATAGTCTTACTTAAACAGGGCCATATGGATTAACATAATTGATTCTTTCGCGCAGCCCTTTAAATTGAGGGGCTGGCATGACCGGATATTCTTGGGGGGATGGTGGGTGGTGGTCTTCTTCTCCTCTTTATTTTGGGACAAGGGGATCAATGCGAAAATGGCAGGATCAATGCGAAAATGGCAGAGGGATGTTAGGTTGCTAGCTAAATTGTATATTGCTGACACTGATCAATTCTTGTAGCTGGGGGTAATTCTCCATTAAATCAGTTCTTTCTGCTGTTTCTTTAGTTCTTTTTTTCTTATACGCACATGTATTATTCATCAATTGACACCCAGTGGAGACTCTGTTACTCCTTTTGTTTCTGTATAGCTACAAGATCCATTGTTTAATGCATTGCGATTCTCGATCCACAATTTTCTCTGCAATTTCACATTACTATGTAATATGTGTTGCATGCACAACATTTACTTGATGATTGGTGTTGCGAAGCTCCAGGTTATGTTTGAGGAAGTTTTGGTAGTAAAAATTCTGGCACAACGAAAGCTACACGCCATTTGGGAGCATTACAGGGTTTGTTGCGTTTACTAACAGCAAATGTATGGTCTATCCGAAGAAATTTTGTATTTTTGTGACTCGAATCTGTATCGTCAAAATTTGACTTGTAATGAAATGAAGTTGGTGAACCTTGTGCTGCTCTCTTCGGTAGATGATATGCATTGCGCGAAGCAAGTCAGAGATCCAGTATCTGTAGCTTTATTACGATTTCCTTTCGCGAACGTGACTGTTTCGATTCACGATCTTCCCCCTACTAATACAGGAGACTGTCCCCACATGTTCAATTAAAGAGGTAGGACAATATGCTTGATCAGAAATCAGAGTGGCGCAGCAGAAGCGTGGTGGCCCATAACCCACAGGTCCCAAGATCGAAACCTAGCTCTGATATTTATTTTTATCAATTGCACCATAATTTTTTTGTAGTCAATTTAATCACTTCATGACAATAGCAGGAATACATAATATACTTGCAATTTTTTGTGGTCAACATGACAATAGGAGGATTGCATGAGATACTTGCAATTATTTGTGACCAATATGTCATACAAATATATCAATTACATAACATTACGAGATCTCTCTATGGCTTGACCTACAGTGAGTGACAAGCCTACGGAACAAACAAACCAAAAAAAAAAAGGAAAGAAAAAGAAGATCATAATCACATGGTGAGAGAAGTTATGAAGTAGTTTCAAGGAAGGTTAAGCAATGTTCCCTAATAAAAAATGAGTTGCCAACATTCTCCATGCATGTGTCTAAGAAACATGGGATCAAGATTCTATCTATACTATAGATGTAAAGTTCTATTCAACAAATACTTTATCCTAAAATTAATATTCGGGAGTATGTCATCTTTAACACCAACAAAAAAATATATTTTTCTTTACCACTTACATCAATGATTGTTAATCGTAGCACTACTTCTACTGGTCATATTTTCATTTTATATCGAAATCGGTTGTGTATCTATTGGTTATGCAAGCGCTTACATATTATGTCCAGACTATCTTAGTCAATTTCCTCTTATCTTGTTATCAATTGACGCAATGTCTAAAAATAATTTTTTTAATCCATTTTTAATATATATTGCCCCTTATTCTTCTTATAGTTTTCATTCCATCTACACAAATTTGTCTTCGCTACATCTAATGTCTAATGTTTCGACCGCCGGTACCAAATCTCAGATAAAATTAGATGCAACATTGTTGGATATCTAAATGAATCCTTACAAATTGCACTCTAGGTATTACAAACATTGCTTGCTTATGCTTTGATATAAAACCTTATTCCTCAATGACATGGTACAAAAATAAAAATAAAAATTCTAGAACCCTTCAATTATGTAGGTATGCGAATAGGTAAGGATTTGATCTACAAAAAGTGACTTCACATTGTAGAGTATGATTAATATCTAAAATAAAGTAGATAAACCTCCCAAATGGAATTAGGTCTTTGATACTTTTAAGAGTATTATTGACTTCCTCACATTGTAGTTGAGATTTGTCAAGTGACTTTAGCTCTTTTGGCAAAAGGAACCTAGGATTCCTGCAACACTCTTAAAAACGCTCAACCAGCACTAATCATCAATCTAATTTAGGTATGATTGAGACAAGTTTGTTCTCTCCTAAAGTTCGTAATATCTTCCCATCTTCTATCTTCTTGAATTCCACATTTCACTTCTTTTGTAGATTTGCGGATTATGGTAAGAGATTAGCCTGTTGTGTCTGGCAAAGGTAAAAGGAGATTCTCAATAAGTCTAAGAACTTTTGCGCACTTATAAATAGGAAGTCGAAGGCCGGGCGAGTCCCAGAATTCTCGAGGACTATAGGACGGGATTTGAAAATAAGGCCTCTTGAATGGGTAAATAGAAAACACCCTGTTTTTATAAATGAATTTTTATGGACTTTTTTTTCGGATATCAATTTTTTTTTTCAATCAATTTAACAAATGAAATCTTCTCAAAAAATAAAATAAAATAATAACTAGTTGAGTAGCCTTATTGATAATTTTTTCTAACAGTCAAACAAGTCAAATAAAAACAAGATCATTTGGACACAAAAGGACAAAGTAACTCCTACAATAATAAAACATATTTGAAAAACATAACAGGTAAATTAATTGGTCTTGTGGTACTTATTAATGACTCTCAATGCATTTTTTGATTTATGGTTCGAATCATGTTATTGTCATTTTGGTTACTAAAATTTATTATGTATAAGTGTGTGTAAGTTCTCTTTCGACCGCCTTCCTACTAAAGTGATTACTACGGAGTACTACTTACGTGGGTTTAGAGCCTGTTTGGACATTTTCATTGCAAGGGCTGAATGGACAAGGAAGTAACCTTGGATCCTGTTTGGGGTAAGTTTGCAGTATCGATCAATAGCGATCCGATACAACCAATACTGATATGATTTGGCATGTCCCGATCCGATAGTGACCCATATTGACTGATACGAACATTGGAGGTCCTTTTTTCAGTCAATTCGACAAAGAAAATTGAATGAAAAAGACCAACCAGCAAAGGTGTACAATATAGTAAGGTTGTAAAAGCATGTAAAAGAAGAAAAATTATCTATTGTAGGTAAAGCAATGGTGACTATTATTTCATTCAATTTCAAAACTACTAAAAAATAACATAGAAAATACTTATTATATATAAATGTATAAAATAATAATAATTTGCTTTTCAATACCAAAAATTATGATACTTCGATCTGAAGCTGCCGATACCGTCGATCCCGATACTTATAGGAAGGGTCCAATACCGATTCTGATACCAATACCGCGAACCTTGGTTTGGGGGCCTTGTCTATTGAGGGGCTTGGGACAGTTGCCCAGCTCGCCCACCCTCCGGTTCAACCCTTGTCGAAGGTATCCGATAACTCGATCTGATTATTTTGGAATTATGGTTAGGGCTATATATAAGAGTTTATCACATACGTATTTTTTTTCTGAAGTTTGAATGCTTAATTCAAATTTCAATAAGATATTAAAGTTATTCATGATTTGGATGCCTAAGACAAAAATCTGTTTAGGAGCCCTCCCCTTAGTTGCCTCCTGTATCAATAATTACCTTTCCATGGAAATCATTAAGGCCTCGTTTATGTTTGGGTGCCAAAGGAATTGAGGAGGAAATGAAAGTGATTCCTAATGGAAAGAAAATTAGAAAAAAAACTAGTTCCATCCATTCAAGCAAGGAATCACTTTCTCACCTTTAAGTATTCACTTTCCCTTCCAATTTTCTTGGCATTTCCAAAAAAAGGGAAAAAAAATCTATAAAAATTGTAATTTTCCAAAGGAAAGGAAATACCAAGAAATTGATTTCCTTGCCTTTCCTTTCTGTGAATCAATCGAGACCTAGGGTTGAGCGACTTTCTCCCTGTTGCGGATAGGCTTTTAATATATTGATGGGATGAGACTTCTTATCATCGGGGAGCAAACCAAAAAGTTTTTCTTGTATTTCGAACACCAGCTACATCCTTTCCATCTTCCGACTTTATTTGCTACTAGTCGTTTTAAATCAAATTATGCTTTTGAGTCTACTTCTGGTGCTTCTACCTTCGTATCATCCAATGATATTATTAAGTATGTATCATGTGTGAAAACCATACGTACTATTGAAGTACATAGAGATTAAAAAAAAGAAAAAAACTTAAAGTAATAGTTTAAACATTTCAAATTTGAATAGCTTAATATGCAACTACATAAATTTCAAATTTGACCCGAATCAGATTGCAAGGAAAGGATATCACATAAATCCGACCCGAACCCTACCAATAGGACACCAAATAGAGTCCTAACCCTACTATAGCTTAGGCAAAAGTTCACTTGCCTAGTTTCCCTCCACACTCTCTTGTGATTATATGTCAATTGTTCAAGTTTGAACAAATGTGCTTGTCCTAAGGATTTAGACCTGCAAGTTTTGAGTACAAAATAAGTTTTTAATATGCCCTCTTTTTAAAATATGAGTGGAGCTTGATGCAAATTCCGAACACTATGTCAGGAACTTTTAGGACCCCTAATGCTAAAGAATCTAATGATCTTGTTGGCCAAGCCAAGAATGTAAAATCTGGCATCAGCTTCCAATACCTTTCCAAATCCACAAGATAGGAAGACAAATGTTAGAGATGTATAGGAGGGCTTGCTCATGCCAATCACCTAATTGCTCAAGTGCTGAGGTGGGGGGACAGCATTTCCAAAGGTTGTAGGTTCTAAACAGGAAGAAAATAATTTAATTTCGCTAGAAATTAAATTGGTGCTGAGTTGCAGACCAGTGTGGGCCATGGAACAATTGGCGATGAAGCATGCCAATGGACCAGAGACAAGTATAGTGGGGAGAGGAGCAGGTCTACCGGCTGAAGCGGGAGTAGGCCTTTGGGCCTGGTATGGACTTTCGGATCAGGTTGTCGTCTACGGGCTGAGCTTGGACCTTCGAGCCGATAAGTTCGTATCATAAGAGATTATGGGTTTAAATTTTCCCATTTAATGTACTAAGAGAGTTTTTCATCTAAAAGGAGGTAAAATAAACAAGGTTTGCGTGGATACGGAAGAACCTGGCAAGAAGTAATGATATGATAAAAAACATAGTTCCCTGAGAAAGATATAGATATAGTTAACTATACTTACAAGTTACAACTATACTCTAACGATATTCATATAGATTTTACAACACTCTAACAATTAATTTATAATCCTATTAAGTTCTTGATGATTTTCGACCATTTCGAAAACACTATAAAATTTCTATGATAAAGTTCCCGACTTCCTGCCACTTGTACTAAAACTCTGAAAAGTTGGTGAAAGTTGGGGGTCAAATGTTTATATTACTCTAATTAATAGTTTTTATAATCCGATAAAGTTCTTGATGATTTTCGACCATTTCGAAAACACTATAAAATTTCTATGGTAAAGTTCCTGCCACTTGTACTAAAACTCTGAAACGTTGGTGAAAGTTGGGGGTCAAATGTTTATATTACTCTAATTAATAATTGATGCACCTAGAACTGGTCTTCAGAAAAGCTTTTTTTTTACCCTTCCGTCCAATTATTTTAAATTTTATTGTGTAATACAACTAATTGTTTTAGCCAATATATATTTTTTTTCCAGCACGTGCGAGCTCAGTTAAATCGTGTGTCTCCTCGCACCCGATTTTTAGCCGGTCGTCATATCGCTTCGGACTCTTCGTGCGGATTCTATCCGCACTGGCTTTTTCATCATTGCCCGGCACGTACGGCAACGATGAAATGTTGACATGGAAGAAATGATGAAATGTTTTAGCCAATATTAATGATATTTATGTGTGATATGTGCTTAAAAAAGAAATGTTGACATGGAATGAAGTTGAACCAGCTATCATAGGGCCCTGGAAGCAATTGTGGCTTCACTATGTGTATGGGGCATAGAAACTCAAATAAGAACTCAAAATAAGAAGAAATATTTTAGCCAATGCTCTCATTCAAAATATAAAAATTAGCTAGCATATACATCCACTATTTTAAAAGACTAAAAATATTCTTTTTTTTTTTTCGTAACAGTCAAAATCTCAATTAAAATAGTTGAGGTATATCTTTATTTTTAACTGTTCCGTAAAAAAAAATGAGAATATTTCTTAGTTTTTTAAAATAGTAGAGAAATATATACTTGGTTTCTATATTATGAATGAAAGCCTTTGCTAAAATACTTCAAATAAAAACTTAAAATGGATGTGACACGTAAATTTTACTAACATTGAAAATATACTTTTTTTTAGTTCCTTGAAAAAAAATCGGGGATGAGATGCATTTAATTATCCAATGACTTTTTATGGCCGAATTTTAAAAATTAAGAACTCATGAGTTCTTCTAGGATTTTTGATTGGTCAATGTAGACCGAGTCCATTTTTGTTCACCCACCAAAACTATGGCGTTTGTTCACCCTCCACTAAAAACATGACACATGTCAATTCAGCCAACACAAAACCACTTTAGAAGTGGCTTTGTTCACCCAACAAAGTGGTTTTCATTTTTAATTTGACACGTGTCATGTTTTTAGTGGAGGGTGAACAAATACCATAGTTTTTATGGGTGAACAAAAATAGACTCTTGATATCACTATATGTTTTATTATGTAACATTTCAATCGATGTAAAATATATTAATGTTTGCAGTTTACCAATTGTATAAGCAATAATGTTATACTCAAGTGCAGATCTATACTTTTTTTTCTCCCTTATTTCCATTTAAGTAACTCCAGAACTAGGGATGCAAATGAGCCAAGCCGTTCGTGAGCTGCTCGAAGCTCGGCTCGATAAAAGCTTGTTTGAGTTCGATTCGTTTAGTAAACAAGCTGAGCTTAAGCTTTATTTTTGAGCTCGTTTAATAAACGAGCCAAGCTCAAGCTTAGAAGTACTCGGCTTGATTGAGCTTACGAGCTGACTCGTTTATGAGCTTGCGAGCTGCCTCGTTTAGAAGCTCGTTTGTTCTTTGTTAAATTCTATATATATATATATATATATATATATATATATATATATATATATATATAACAATATGGTTGTGTGTATTATATTTTATGTCCTTAATAAGTGATATTAAGAAACTTTTTTTAATTAAAATTTTATAAATAAATTGTTAATATTTCAGATAGTTGAATTAAACCTAACTAGCTTGAAATAAAGCTTAATGAGCTTGAAATAAAGTTGAGCGACAAGCTTGATTTCAAAATTATCGAGCTTGTTTATCAAGCGAATCAAGCTTCCTTATCAAGCGAAGCTCGAGCTCAAACTGTAAACCCTTAGCCCAATTTTGGGTCCTTAGTGTAATATTTTAAATGTTTATTATACCAATTGGTAAATGTTATTATTTTATACATGGGAAAGGAAAGTTTTGTAAAAACCAAATCCAAAGGGCCTTATTGCAAAATCCCTACTGTTTGAAACAAATTCGAAATTGAGACTCTCACATCTCAACTATCCAAAACTCGACACACCCTATTTGAATCAAATTCAAAATTTCTCTTCTGGCCGACCCCCCTTAGAACCCTGGTTCGAATTCTCCAAATCCGAGTAAGAGATTACTCCAAACCTTTTCAAATGATAAACCCTCCAAATTCAAATTCTAGGTTGGTCGACACCACAATATTTAAACCAGTACCCAGAGATTCAAATTGGTGGTCGAATACCTACTCCACCTGATTTTGAAAAAAATGCATCTCATCTCTTCCTACATAATCAAACAGCCCATATATATGAAGTAGCAGTCCCCCATCGGTTCTTTTCAAAACCCTACGAAAATCCGTTCTCCTCCCCACAGTAGAACACCCTGACATCGCTCGAGGATAGCCCACACGCCATTGTATTGCAGAATTCTTCATTAAGGTAAGAATCTAAACCTCTTTCTATTTAAGTATAACATGCCGTGTGTTTGATAATATAGCTAGGAGGGTTGCAATGGCCATATTAGGATTCGAGCCCGTGACATAGATGTGGGTACCATAGATGGAGGTTGCGCAGCATCTTGCTGCCTAGCGCAAATATGTGCGGGTAACAGGGGATATGGTGTGTTGCTTCCTGTAAGAAGGGGGGGTGTCAGTTCCCTATGTGCGAACTAAGAGAGAGTTCTATGGCCTAGAGGCGTAGCAGTAGCAAGAACCAGTAGGGGTACTCGAGTGGAAGGAGGGAGGGTGCGTGTCCTTATGTAGGTACTAGAGTATCAGGGGGGTTTGTGTGCACAGGTGTATCGGTTGTAAAAGGGGTAAGGTTGCAGCAAAGAGTATCTGCAACAACACAACATAGGTGTTATATAAATTGGTTATGAGTGTGTCTACGTATCATGTAAGTATCAATTGGCACCGTAAGGTTAGTCTCTGATATGTGCAAGTATAGTGCAAATAGGGGTTGGTGTGTATTCAGCGGCAAGGATTAGACTGCTCTTGTGCAGGAACATTAGGCTCAACAACAATAGCAGTTTAAAACGAAGTTACAGTAGCAGGAAGCAGTCCTGCATCTGTGTGAAACCACATATATGTAGAGTGTGTGTGTTCTCATCATGGGTATACCTTGTACCTGTGTGGATGTTGGGGATAAGTACAAAACATAGGGGTGTACCAAGTAGGTGTGCCATAGAAGCACATCTGTGCAAGCAGGTTATGCCTATGCAATAGAAATGGAAGTAAAGTGTTCAGTTAGGGGAATTGAAATTCAACTTCAGAATTGGTAGGTGCACAAGAAAGGGGTGTTAGATTAATGTGGATTGGGGGCGTATCCTAAAGAAAGATAGATGTGATAACATAGGATACATGCAAGAGTCGGGTAAACCATACTAGGCAGGATAAAAGCCATGAAATAGTACTTGAAAATATGACTGCAGGGGAATGCAGTATGCATAGGTGCAAACGTCTGTACCAGCAATTGATATCAGTCGGTATCCGGTCCGGGTATGTGTCATGGGCGGAGTATCACATGAACCTGGGCAAGGGAAATTGCAGGACAACAGGTAATTGCTGTAGGCAATGGTAGCAGCAGCACAAATTGCTGCATGGTATCGAAAACTGGGTGTTGGAATATCCCAACACTGCAATTGCACCAACAAGTGGCAGGGACCTAGTGTGGGTAAGGACAGATGTTGGGACAACAATAATTATACACTGCTAATACTGTTTTCTATACACACTGCTCTAGGAAGCAGGTAGGGTGTCAGTTCTATATGCTCATGTATATATAAAAGGGATTCCTGGTACAGGTTGAGCAGTAGGTATAGGGACTGTTAGTGATGTAGGATGTGTAGAACGGAGCAAATAGCATGCTAGGTAACACAAATGTGGGATAGAATATACATGAGTATTTAGGACTTGTTTACCAGTTGCATCTATGTTATACTTCTTTTCACATCCGAAAATATGAAATTCAGGCTCATGTGACAAGCCAAGGCCCCGAAAGAATCACTAAGGAAATACCACATTTAGAAGCTCATTTACTCCGCAATTTAGACAGAAATGGAATTGTGATGCTGGGATCTTGGATAGAAGCAGGCGATATTTTAGTAGGTAAATTAACGCCTCAGACAGTGAACGAATCGTCGTATATATTCAGGAGCATCATAGGTACTGTCAAGTCTAGTAGCATGTGTCTAGATATTTGAGTCATGAGTAAAGACAGAAATATGGTAACTTAACATGTTAAGGTATTTTGGTACCCTGTGTAGGAACGGGATGTAAAGTGCTATACTCTAGAGGGGGGTGAATAAAGCAGGCAGCAAAAAATTAGCTATTAAAAAATCGTTAGCAGCACGATCACATAATATATCACAGATATGTAAATGTAAAAGTAGAGATCAGAGAGCAAACACAAACACAAGGATGTATACTGGTTTCCCTCTTGTGAGGACTAGTCCAGTTGGAAGAACTCTAGCTTTCAGTTGAAATCCACTATAAAAAAATGCCACAAGTTTTCATGCGAAGTTCTTGCAACTTCTATAAAGCGAGCTTTGATCCGAAGTACTCGACCAACTTCAATTGTGAAGTGTCTCTCTTCAATCAAGCCTCTGATTACAATCACTCTGAAACTTCTAGACTGTACCGTACTGGCAAATCGACTAGAGGATTGTAACTGGCTTGGAATTTGAAAATAAAAGAGCTTAGAACGCTTTGGAATACCGTAGTAGACTTAGAGAGAAGAAAAGAGAGGTGTTTTAAAATGGTAGAAATTCTTCTCTATTTATAGGTTTTCCAAAGACAAAATTTGGGCAGAATTCGGACAGAGAATCTCGACAGATATGAAGAACAGTTTGGCAACTCTAGAGGGGGGTGAATAGAGTATATATAGAAAAATGACCAATTAAAAATAACTCTTTCACCAATAAAAAATAATCAGAGTAAAGTGCGGAAAATAAAACGAGATTAAAAGAGCATATGCAAACACAGCAATTTTAACCTGGTTTCCCTCGTGGAGGACTAGTCCAGGCCTGAGAACTCTTGCTCAGGATTCAAATCCACTATTTGTGAAATAGTAGTTTACAACCGTGCCTTTACTTCAGAAGAGCACGTCAACTTCTAACAGAGGATCGCAGTGGCGATTTGCTTGGAATTGTCCAAGCGACTTCTTCGACTCTTGCACAAGAATCCTAACTGAGAGATGCTGAGCACTCGAGACTTAGGAGGCTTGTGGCTAGTAGATGGGAAGGGTATGGCTTATTTCAGCTATAAGAGAGAAGAGAAGAGAAGATTGGATGGTTTAGAATGAGAAAATTCATGCCCTATTTATAGTGTTTTTATAGGCAGAATTCGGCCAGAATTCGGGTAGGAAAATTCAAATATTTGGCCGTTGGACAACTAGCAACCAGCTAACCCTAAAATTAGGGTTCCTGATTTCTAGGGGACAGAGTTCGGCCCGAACTCTGTGTGGAGGCAGAGTTCGGCCCGAACTCTGTCTCCAGAGCACAGAGTGGTTCAAAGGGGATTTTTGGGCAGTATTTGGTTCAGTGGAGCTTGAGATTTTGGGTAGGCTGTAGACTAAGTGTCAAGAGCTCAGCATGACTCAGAGTACACAAGTCTAGACTCAATGAAAATATAAAATACAGACTCGAAAACACACTGAGAACCGGAGACTGAGCTGTCGTCTGTCTTGAACGGAATGCAGACGTCGTGTGTCGTATTGAATTAATACAGACATTATTTAGTCAATGTAGTCAATATTTGGTTGACTGTGACTTTGTGTCAACAATCTTCCCCATATTGATAATTGACAAAATAATATATGTATATTTCAATATTCATACCTGGACACAGTTGATTGTAGCACAGCTCCCCCATAATCGATGCTGAGCTAGAAAGAAGAGCTCCCCCGTGATCAGTGAACGGTGCCGAGCTAGAAGTAATAGCTCTCCCCCGTAAATAATGCATAGAACCTGTGGCCTGATAGATAATATCTCCCAAAAGCAAAAACAAGCACAGATATACGAAATAGATATACGAAAATATACATAGTTCTCCCCCTTTTGGCAGTTAGCAATATAGACTGCATATGAATGATAGAACATAGAAACTGCAGTATAGACAATTATGAGTGATGCAACCACACCAAGCAGAGAAGAAACAGTGTATGACTAAACAAAATGAGTCACTAGCATAAAGTAAAACTATGATAAAATGTCATCCACAAAACCAAGTGTCAAACACACAACCAGAGTTTTGAGTGCATAAAACCAAGGACATAAAACCATAAGAAACTAAATAACTGAAATAAAAAAGCATCAACTAAGATCATCAGCAGTAGCAGCAGCAGATCGAGCCAATCTCCATCACGGAGCACGAGAAGGTCCTGGAGGGTCTGAAGGACCAGGGAAGGAGCGACGGGGGTCCAGAAAAGCAGCATCCGGATCCATGTAACGCATGACCCATGGATCATCAATACGATGGCCCGCGTGCTCAGGATCCCGTTCCATGGGAATGTGCAGATGAGGAGATATGGAGTACCGTATATCATGCAGGGAGTTGCCGAGGGCACTCATCTGTAGAGTAGTACGATAATCCAGCTGGGTCCAGCGCTCGTCCTCAAGGTCAAAACGCTCCCGGAGCATAGTCTGAATAGACTCAAGAGTGGCAGGTGGAAGTGGTGCATCCTGACCGAGTGGAGGGGCGTCAGGCTCCTCATCAGCAGACTGCTCTGAAGTCTCAGGAGAGGCGACGACTGCCTGAGAACGTCGTGCCTTGGACAGGAAAGCAGGAGCAGGCAAGAACTGACAGTCATGAATAGGAATAATGAACGCACGAAAAACCATAGGAAGATATAAAGGATAAACCAATGCTCATGGTTTCTTCCTACAATTTATCATCCAGTCCATCATTGTCCTAGAAAGATTAAAGGGGATACGATAATGAAGGTGATACAAAGCAGAGATCTCAAAGTAGGTAACTTCATCAGTGGAGCCAGCTTTTGGCAAGATAGTGTTAAAAATGATTCGATGAAGTTCATAGAAATATGGGTTGAGGTGCTTGGCCATAAGTTTGCGAGGACTTATGTTAGGAGCACATAATTCCTCCTTGAAACCTTCAAGAGAAGTATCGCCAACAAATTGAAGTTGACGAGCTTCCACAAGTTTATCCCAAGCATCGAGATTAAAAAGATCAAGAAAATCCCCCAACTCAGAATCATTGAAAGCAATGTCAATACCGGCAACCCGGGAATAGATGTGGGTTGCATCGAAAGTTAAATTGCAATAAAACATTTGGATTGCGCTACGGTAAATGATAAAGTTTGAGGCAACTAACGCATCCAAACATAGATCACGAAACAATGATTCATATTGAGAAAAGATTGTAAAATTTATCGGATGTCCCCCGAACACCGGACGAGTCCGAAAGTCGCTAAACCATGCATTAGACGCGTCTAGCGACACAAATAATCGCTCGTCATATGTATTCGGATCATGGGGACGAGGCGGGTTGAACAACGGATGAATGGGTTGTTGTTCAACTACTTGCTCAATTGGAGGAGGAGGATTCGAAGAGGAAGCTCCCTCAGTTCGAGTCCTTTTCCCACGATTGGGCAAGCGAGGAGCCATTTGCAAAAAAAATAGAGAACTTGAAATGGAGAGAAAGAAGGGGATATACCTGAAATCAACAACAAACAGTGGAAGAGAATGATGAGAAACCCCTTTCCCTTGATTTTGAGAAGTAATAGAGCCTTCTAGATCAAAAACTAGGGTTAGGGTTTGAAGGAAAGAGTTTGGAGAGGTGAGGAAGGAGGTAATAGTGAAGGAGAGAGATGAAAACCCGAAATATAAGAGAGGGCTTTCGTTGGTCGGAAGAAATTCTGACCGTATGATCTAAACTGATCCAACGGCTGAGGCTGATCCCGACGCTGGACCAATAGGGACCGAACTCGGCCCGAACTCTGTTAGGGGCAGAGTTCGGCCCGAGTTCTGGATTAGTGGTCCAGAACAGAAAACAGGCTGAAAAGATGAAAAATTGGTTAAGTGTTGAAGAAAAATAGAGAGGATTCAAAAGTTTGAAGAATTCAATGAAGTACATAGAGAGGTACACAGAAGTCAGAATGAACTCTTAGAAAAATAAATTAGGAAATATTAAATCGAAACAACCCATATAATAAACAAGGAAATATATTGAAATTCAATATTTCGAATTTGCCATAGGTTAGCTGCAGGGGCCGGATCCCAGCTAGCGGTAGTCCTGAGGACTAGTGCACCGTGTCGCTTAGGCTTTTACGCCTTGTTGTCAGAAGGACCCTTTCGGCTTGTACCCATACCAAATTCGTTGTAAAAGAATCAAAATATACTCGATATTTACGCAGGTGAGTCTCAACTTATAACTGCTTCATCCAAAATTCCGAGTTCACGACAAAGGAAATTGAAGCGCTCTTCGGATAATGGCTTAGTAAAGAAATCTGCTAGCTGATGATCAGTGTCAATAAACTCTAAGTTAATCGTGCCATTTTGCTGATGATCACGCAAAAAGTGGTGTCTGATCTCAATGTGTTTAGTGCGTGAGTGACAGACAGGGTTCTTAGTCAAATTAATGGCACTAGTGTTGTCACAGAATATAGGAATATGCATGAAAGATAACTTATAGTCTTCAAGGGTTTGCTTCATCCACAGAATTTGTGCACAACAACGCCCAGCTGCTATGTATTCAGCTTCTGTTGTGGATAGTGCGACAGAGTTCTGCTTCTTGCTAAACCAGGAGACTAAAGCCTTTCCTAATAAATGACACGTACCGCTCGTACTTTTACGGTCGACCTTGCATCCAGCGAAGTCAGCATCAGAGTAACCAATAAGGTCAAATGATGTGGACTTGGGATACCATAGGCCCACTGTAACCGTACTCTTAAGGTATCGAAAGATACTCTTAACCGCGGTCATGTGTGATTCCTTAGGATTAGCTTGATATCTAGCACATAGGCAAACACTGAACATGATATCGGGACGACTAGCAGTTAAATAAAGTAAGCTGTCTATCATACCTCGATACTTACGTTGATCAACAGGTTTGCCGCTCTCATCTGGTTCGAGTTTGGTTGAAGTAGCCATTGGAGTGCTGATTGGTTTGGCGTTGTCAAGATCGAACTTCTTCAGCATGTCCTTGGTATACTTCGATTGACAGATGAAAGTTCCATTAGCCATTTGTTTCACTTGCAGGCCAAAAAAGTAGTTGAGCTCTCCCATCATGCTCATCTCAAATTCCGTCTGCATACACTTGGCAAATTCTTGACAGAGGGTTTCATCAGTAGACCCAAAAATGATATCATCAACATAGATTTGAATCAACAGAATAGTGTCTTTAAAAGATTTTATAAACAGTGTAGTGTCAATTTTCCCTTTTGAAAAACCTTTCTCAAGTAAGAAGCTACTTAGCCTTTCATACCAAGCTCTGGGGGCTTGTTTGAGGCCATAAAGCGCTTTCTTTAGCTTGAACACGTGGTCGGGAAATTTGTAATTTTCAAAGCCAGGAGGTTGTTTTACATAAACTTCCTCCTTAATAAAACCATTCAAGAAAGCACTTTTCACATCCATTTGAAATAATTTAAAGTTTTGAAAATTAGCAAAAGCACAAAGCATCCGAATGGATTCTAGTCTAGCAACAGGAGCGTACGTCTCATCGTAGTCGATACCTTCCTCTTGGTTGTATCCTTGAGCTACTAGACGAGCTTTGTTACGTGTGACTGAACCATCTTCATTTACTTTGTTTCTAAGAACCCATTTAGTACCAATTATCGAGTGATTAACCGGTTTAGGAACGAGTTCCCATACTTGGCTTCTCTCGAATTGGTTGAGTTCTTCTTGCATAGCAGAAATCCAAAATTCATCATTAAAGGCTTCAGAAATGTTTTTAGGCTCTACTTGTGAAATGAAGGCAGTGCTAGCAACGGAGTCTCTTAGTGATGATCTAGTAGTTACTCCACGTGAAACTTCTCCTATTACTAAATTTTCTAGATGAGAAGGTTTGAAAGAGAGTTTCTTAGGCAAACCCTCCAGAGAATCAGTTTCCGTTGAAGTATTCATTGGAGTAGAAGTTGATGGCTCAACGTCATCATCAAGAGTACTTACTGCACTGTTATCTTCATCAAAAGTCACATTTGTTGACTCTTCCACAATAAGTGAGCGTTTATTAAAAACTCTATATCCCTTACTCTTGGCGGCATAACCAAGAAAGATACCATCGTCAGCTTTGGCATCAAATTTGCCTAAGTTGTCTTTGGTGTTAAGGATAAAGCATCTACAACCAAAAACTTTAAAATAAGAAACATTAGGGGTTCTCCCAAACCAAAGCTCATAGGGTATTTTCTTTGTAATGGGACGAATCAGCACCCTATTTAAAATGTGGCATGCTGTACTGACAGCTTCTGCCCAAAAGTATTTCGGAAGTAAAAATTTATTCAACATGACTCTGGCCATATCGCCGAGAGTTCTATTCTTCCGCTCCACAACACCATTTTGTTGAGGAGTTCTAGGACAAGAAAATTCATGATCAAAACCATTTGCATAACAAAAATTTTCAAAATCGTAATTTACGAATTCGCCTCCATGATCACTTCGGATTCGAGTAATCATGTAGCCTTTTTCGTTTTGAACTTTCTTTACAAAAACTTTGAAAACAGAAATAGCATCGCTCTTATTAGCGAGAAAGAAAACCCAAGTAAATCTCGAAAAATCATCAACAATAACAAATGCATAAAGTTTGCCACCGAGGCTAGCTATTCTACTAGGACCAAATAAATCCATATGAAGTAGTTGCAAGGGTCTAGTAGTACTTACAGAGTTGATGGAATGAAATGAGGATTTAGTTGCCTTGTTTAGTTCACATTCGGCACATACCGTGTCCTTTTTGAATGTGATATCAGGCAATCCTCTCACTAGCTTCTTGGTAGACAGCCTGGATATAGCATCCATGTTGGCATGACCAAGACGCTGGTGCCAAAGTAGTCGTTCGTCTTTGTGGGCATATAGACATCTACCTGCATTGTTAGTATTTATAGAAAGATAGAAAATATATATGTTGTCCTCTCTTTTCCCTTCAAAAGCAATGTCTCCTGTTGACCTATCATAGATGTAGCAACTGTTTTGTCCAAAGTTAATATCATATCCATGATCAGCAAGATGACTAATGCTGAGCAGGTTATGCTTTAACTCGGTCACTAGGCAGACATCCTTTATTACAGGAGAAGGAGGATGACCAATGATACCATTACCTATTATGTGCCCTTTGAGATTGTTACCGAAGGATACATATCCTTCTCTCTTCATCGATAGTGATGCAAAAAGATTTGCGTCTCCCGTCATATGTCGCGAGCATCCACTATCGAGAATCCACTTACTTTCAGTTGAAGAGGGAAGGTCCACCTACATCAAAAGTAGATGTGACCTTTGGTACCCGAGTTCTTGAGGGTCCTGAAAAGTTAGTCTTTGGAAACCAAGTATATATCTTTTTATTACAAGTCTTCTAAATTTGCACTGTGGAGAGATGTGTCCATGTAATCCACAGTAAGTACAGATAGCATTCTTATTTATACTAGGAGCATGAGAATAATATCTATAAGCAACAGGATGAGGATGGTCATGATGTGAAGAGTTAGCATGGTGATGATGATTATGCATAGAATGAGTGGCATGGTGATGATGTCTATGAGGCATATCATGATGGTATTGTCTATAATGTATGACATGCTGATATTGTCTATATGGCATGGCATGATGATTTTGTCTATATGGCATATGATGATCTTGTCTATATGGCATTGCATGATGATCTTGTCTATATGGCATGGCATGATGATTCCTATGTGTGGAGTGATGTTGATTGTGTCTTTGTGCATGATGATTGTGTACTGAGTGAGAATTATTCTTCCGTGCACGTGGTTTGTGAAAGTTTGTGTATATAAATGCATGGTTATGTGCTGCATGAGAATGACGTGGTTGACTAGCATGAGTGGTGTTGTGCCCATGAGATTGGGTTTGAGGTTGAACAACCTGTTTACCCAATTTGGTTTCTAATCTTTTAGAAACAGCTTGCAGTTCATCAACCTTAATATTTAAGCCATATATCTTAGTCATGGAAATCTTGTGTCTACTCTTTTCTTCAGCAAGCAACGTGTTGAGTGTAGTGATTTCTTGAGTTTGTTGCTCAATACGTGCTTCAGCATCATGTAAGCTTAATTTAAGCTTGGATACTTCATCAGGGTCATTAGTGGGTGTCGTGTTTCTAACATTATCAAGAAGTAAGGAAATTCTTTGTATCTCATCTTCAAGACTTTTGATTTTGTCCTTGACATGTTTGTATTTACCGATGACCTTTTTGTGATCATCGAGTAAATCAGTGAAAGCATCGCCAAGTTCATCAAAAGGGAAGTCATCAAGAGTTTCGTTAGCTACCTTGTTGGAAGTTGCCATTAGGCACACATTTGCTGTATCTTGAGGAGAGCCTTTTTCTTCCTCGGAGTCACTCGCTTCACTTTCATGCCAAATTTCTGTGTTGGCATATTTCTTTGATGAGTTCTTTTTGTATGGCTTCTCATAGCGGTTGCTCTTCTTCAAGAATGGGCAGTCTTTTCGGACATGTCCAGTCTTCTTGCAACCGTAACAGGTTGGCTCTTCTTCATCATCTTCTTGTGAATCCTTCTTCCTTCGATTGAAGCGAAGGAATTTTCTGAAGTTGCGAACCATGAGAGCTTGGTCTTCATCATCCGAGTTATCGTCTTCGGTCTCATCGTGATCAGCCCTTCGTCGATGAGCTTTGAGTGCGATCTCCCTGGTCTTCGGAGCAGGCTCTTCGAAGTCCTTGAGGTCAAGCTCGTGAGTCATGAGCTTACCCATCAAGGTCTCCATTGAGATTGATGTGAGATCGTTTCCTTCTATGATGGCCGTCACCTTAGGATTCCAAATCTTTGGCAACCCTCTGAGTAACTTACGAATCTTCTCGTGGTTTGAGCACTGCTTACCAAGCGAGGATAGAGGATTGATGATGTCGAGGAATCTTGTAATCATTTGAGTGATCGTCTCATTTGGCTTCATCTTGAAGGCTTCGTATTCTTGAGTGAGACGGCTTATTTTAGATTCCTTGACTTGTGTGGTTCCCTCATGCGTCACTTCTAGAAGTCTCCATACTTCATGAGCAGTGGTGCATGTGGAGACCCTGTTGAATTCATTCCTGTCTATAGCACAGAATAAAGCATTAATAGTCCTAGCATCTAGACTTGCCTGTTTCTTCTCCTCGACAGAATATTTGTCGTGTGGTTTCTCAATGAGGTCACCATCGACAACTATCCTGACGGGCTTTTTGTAACCGTCAGTGACGACAGTCCACAGGTCAAAGTCTAGAGACTTAAGATAGAAGCTCATCCTTGTTTTCCAATATGTATAGTTAGTTCCATCAAATAGGGGAGGCCTATGAGTGGACTGACCTTCACCATGATTGGAAATCAAGGATTGTGTGGTTGCCATAGATCAACTCTTAGGATGTTAGTCCTTAAAAAGAGAACAGAGCTCTGATACCAATTGAAGAACAGTTTGGCAACTCTAGAGGGGGGTGAATAGAGTATATATAGAAAAATGACCAATTAAAAATAACTCTTTCACCAATAAAAAATAATCAGAGTAAAGTGCGGAAAATAAAACGAGATTAAAAGAGCATACGCAAACACAGCAATTTTAACCTGGTTTTCCTCGTGGAGGACTAGTCCAGGCCTGAGAACTCTTGCTCAGGATTCAAATCCACTATTTGTGAAATAGTAGTTTACAACCGTGCCTTTACTTCAGAAGAGCACGTCAACTTCTAACAGAGGATCGCAGTGGCGATTTGCTTGGAATTGTCCAAGCGACTTCTTCGACTCTTGCACAAGAATCCTAACTGAGAGATGCTGAGCACTCGAGACTTAGGAGGCTTGTGGCTAGTAGATGGGAAGGGTATGGCTTATTTCAGCTATAAGAGAGAAGAGAAGAGAAGATTGGATGGTTTAGAATGAGAAAATTCATGCCCTATTTATAGTATTTTTATAGGCAGAATTCGGCCAGAATTCGGGTAGGAAAATTCAAATATTTGGCCGTTGGACAACTAGCAACCAGCTAACCCTAAAATTAGGGTTCCTGATTTCTAGGGGACAGAGTTCGGCCCGAACTCTGTGTGGAGGCAGAGTTCGGCCCGAACTCTGTCTCCAGAGCACAGAGTGGTTCAAAGGGGATTTTTGGGCAGTGTTTGGTTCAATGGAGCTTGGGATTTTGGGTAGGCTGTAGACTAAGTGTCAAGAGCTCAACATAACTCAGAGTACACAAGTCTAGACTCAATAAAAATATAAAATACAGACTCGAAAATACACTGAGAACCGGAGACTGAGCTGTCGTCTGTCTTGAACGGAATGCAGACGTCGTGTGTCGTATTGAATTAATACAGACATTATTTAGTCAATGTAGTCAATATTTGGTTGACTGTGACTTTGTGTCAACAAGATAGTCGTTGCATCCATAACTGCGGAAAGATTGAGTTTAAAATCTAACGTCCACTAACCGAACTCAGGACGAATTCAGGAAGAACTTGGGCCAAATTCTTTTGGTGTCCAGAGTTGATTTGTTAGGGTTTTGCAAATCAAGTTTTGGACTTTTTGAAAAGTTAAGCAGTTAGGAGCTTTTGTAAATGAGTTTATTTTCAAAATAAAGGAATATTTTGAAATCATTTTAGGGTAGCCTATTTGTCAGTACGACTCGGTGTACATCGTATTCCTAGACTCAATAAATTGTAAAAATTATATTGAAAGTGAAAATACAGACTCAATGGCAAAACAACTTTATGTCTTGAACGGTAGCAGTAGCAGTTCTCAGCAGTTGTCCAAGTAGCCCTTATATCGAGACAGAGTTAGATCAATTATTAAAATCAGGTTTGACTATGACCAATTGGCCAACAATCTCTCCCATTTTGATAATTGACAAACCTTGACCGATATAACATATTGATCTTGATTTGAACAAAAATATCAAAATTTGTAAGGAACTGTTCTGTTCTGTACTGTACTGTCTCCTCATCTCCTGAAATAAATGTTAGATCCTTTTCTCCCCTGTTGTCACTTAGCAAAATAATTACAAAGAAAGAGGCTCCCCCGTAATTCATGCTTAAGAAACAAACGTTGAAGAAATACAAAAAATATAAAAAAATAACATAAATTTCACAGGCAATTCTATAAAGAAAGCATAAACTAAGATAGATAATGCTACTCATAAAATGAGAAGTGCATACTAAGAAGAAAAGAGAGAACAATACACACTGAAATAGTAAATGTATACCAATAAGAGTTTGAAATATATCAACTCAGCAAACAGTCATAGTGCTAAAAAAAGAAGATAACGTACTATCTTGGAATGTCGAAGCATTTCCAAGCATACATAGACAAATATAGAGTCTAATCAGATACCATCTAGATAAAATACAATAACGTCTAGATCAAAATCCTCAGCAGCTAAACAGAGTCATCATCGTCATCATCATCGCGATCAGCATCGCCACCATGTCCAAAAGGACCAGCTCCAGAAGTGCCAGCTCCGTGAGAAGGGTATGGAGTAGCACCACAATCAGGGTACCAGTCATAAGCGTTACCGGACTCTAAGAAGTGACGAACCGCCTCATCCTCATAGCGGTAGCCAGAGACAGTAGGATCTCGTGGAAAAGAACTGGCATGCAGACCAATCTGGGCAAAATACAGATCCGTAAAGGAGTTTTCCAGGGCCTGAAACTGACTAGCATCTCGAAAATCGTGTTCCCTCAATGTGTCAGTCACAAACGCTCACAAAGAGTTGTGCTCATCCCTCTTCGGATCCGTAGAATGTGGGACACGAGTCCTCTAAGCAGTCATATGAAAATATATCCAGTCAGGATGGAACGAGCACACCTCTTCTAGAAATTCCAATTAAATGACAAAGACTATAAAATAGTTATAGTAAGTAATACTTGATAAGCAGGAAAAAAATGAGTCAGGGAATGAAATAGAACAACAACTAACTAAAGTACAAGGAAAATAAATATGGTGAACCAGAAGAACATGGTAATAAGGACTGCAAATAAAGATAACTGAACTAGAACAGATGTGATGTGATTCCAGCAAGTATGATATGAGTCTAGCAGTATAATATGAGTCTAGCAAGAAAGCACTAAACCAGTGTGTTTTGAAATACCGCTTTCGACATATAAACGGCTAGGGGGTAAATACGACACATCGCACACTTGGCAAGTGTACAACTGCTATCATTCTAGATTAGATCAGTAGGGGTGATTCCAACATGATTGAGAATGTTTACATGTCTACTCAAGTATTTCTCCGTTCCGACGAGTACAAGTGAATCCATATCCCGACACATAAATCAAGTACAAGTCTTGCCAGAAAGAAAGTGATGCCAGTAGATGATTCCAGTAGGTAATTCTAGTAGGTGATTCCAGAAATAGAGGCCAGACAAGTAAGATACATGTGTCGCAAGTAAATGAATCCAGAAATACTAATCCATGTCATGATAGAGAATCAGGTAATACTATACCAGAAGCTGAATCATGATAATTATCAGATAATGAAAACTATCAGAGAATGTACTCGTCTGCGGTCCTGAGCAATGACTGAGGATCGACGTCCAAAATGAAGTCATAATGACCTAAATATGAAATTTCAATGTTAAACGGTAATTTGGAATCATAAACATGCGTAACTAACTTAAACTAGGTTTTTAGGCCAATTCTAGGTCAATTGGATAAACTAGGTCAAAACCCCTTCTGGTGGGCCTAATATGCACATATCCAATTAATTCTAGGTTTTCTTGATCTTGGTTATCCTATAGGTTGGCCTATACTAGTTTCTATGTTTTACTTTAAACCTAGACATTTACCATATACTCATGTATCTTATCTCTCTTCATATAAGTATATATCTAAAACCCTTACCCATAGTAATATGCCAAATACCCATTCATGTATCCTATAAGCTAACTTCAATAGATACCTTATATCCTTACACTAGTACCCATATCCATACAATCCCACATGATCCCAATTATATCACAACATACAGGTGTACCCCAATAGCTATACATATGTATATACATACATGTAGGCATTATATCGCTAGGATACCTACACACTAGGCATCACACACACACACACACACACACACACACACACACACACACACACACACACATACTAGTACAATTTTTCACTAATACACACACTCTACCAAATTGAACTATACTTAGGAACGTTACTATAGATATACACTTGGACCTTTGTACTTAAATCCCCAACTGCAATTAGAACCCTTCTAATCATTTACCTATCCTAACCAAAACACCACTCATACACCTATGTAAATGCCTACCTCTACTGTTATATCCCTAACAATAGCCTACACATAAACCCCCAAACTTATATACGTACTATAACAGATAGGAAGGAAAGGAAGAGTCTTCCTATAGCCAAATCTGATATCCAAGAGCTCTCCTAAGAACTGTTATGGCCTTCCCTTCAAGCCTACACGTAAGTTCCTACTCACGTACTACACACTACTGCTGTATGTGCAATACCTGCACAGACCCCTGTCCTAACTGAACCTGTGTGCATAGGTTCACTCCCTTGCTACTGTTGTGGCGACTACTTCTAAACAAACAACAGTTGCTGCTACTTCCCTTTCCTTGTCCCTCTACTTAACAGGTTTACACACACACACACACACACACACACACACACACTATGAACACACAAGTACCCCTTTTCTCTCTAAAGCTTGTACTGCCCTCTCCATCTGACTGCTCTCATGGACTGAGTACCCTTAACCTTATTTATTGATACACTAAACTATACACTAACACATCCCATGCTAACAAACTGCTACAACCCTCTATATCGACTGATACTAAGTACCCCTTACACACATGAACACTTATAATGCTACCTAACTGATTCTATACTTGACACACACAGATAATATCAGGACACTTCTATGCACTGGACATAACTCCCTTAATTAGTTCCTTGTCGAGCACACACCGAATACACACACTCACCTATGTACATGTATGCATCTATCCTCCAACAAAACTGATACACACCACTTATGCCTTGCCAGCCACTACGAAAGCTATACCCCAACTCTCCTATTACCTTATACTGATGGCACATGGCCTAACCTATCAGTTGAGTGAACAACAATATGGTATAGGTCTTCTTAGTTACTGATACACAAGGATAGCTTCACATGCCTTTTTTTTACTTAACAGTTAATTGAAAAGAATATGCAAATAGCCCTCTATACTGTCAGTGAACACATTTTAGGACTGATACATTATATGGATAATCAATATTATATGACTGAACAATAACTAACAGAGACTGAATACTAAGGCAATTAGAGGACTGCAACAAGTAGCCTATGACTGATACCTCCATCCCACAAGGACTGGTACCCGTTTTTTGGGATACGAGTGCATGTCCAAGCCAGCCTACGCTACAGTGTTGGTGGTAGGACGCTGTCTAGCCACAATGCTCAAAATTACATAAATAAAAACCTTATTGTTCATTCACAAAATTAACCAACTTACAATATTCACAAGTTTTACATTTTAAGAAAAGTATAATGTTCTTACAGATGTTAAAAATGACTACAACACATCTATCTAACTAATCTCTAGGTTTTGGCCTGCAACTACACCCATAGCTTCCCATGGCTAAGAGTAGTCGCGATTAACCTAAAAAATATTGATTTCTAGTCAGGAATGGAATGAGCACATAGACTGACAGGCTATTCGAAAATATAATAGAATTTACAATATATGAAATAGCATATGTGAAATGAAACTAGGTAGTAAACTGATATCATGGTATAACTAGAATAAAGCAGGTACTCTATAATAGGATGTAACAACTAGAAGAAAAGCATGTAAGTAAGGTGACATGGCAAGTGGTGTAGAAGATAAGGAGTAACGAGTAAATGACAACTATCTACGTGTATTGAAATATCATGTTCGACATGTGAACGACTAGGGGTAAATCCGGCACCCCGCATGTGAAGTGTGCGGCTGCTATTATCTATGAAAGACACGGGAGATAGAAAGGGTAGTTCACACGTCTACTAAGATATTTTCCCTCCCGACTAGTAGTCATGGACTCGAACAAGTCACGAACACGGTAAGTATGTGAATGATAATCACGAAATGTAATAAGTAGAGATCTATGATACTAACCCGTGTAACAAGCGTGTCAACAAGCAGGAGAAGCATATATATACATGTAATGAAAAAACTATTAGGAATTGAAAGCAATTAGTATATGTACTTTCCTAGGGTCCTTTGCTGGTGAAATCCATTATACCCAACCACTCAGTGAGCCACAAAAGTCAAACTCGCGCAACAGTCTCCGGATGTTGAAACAAACATTACTAATGCGTTTGGTATAAAATAAATATCTAAAAATGTCTACCCAAACAATTCTGGTCACAGGAACAAAATCATAATTTTGGATCAAAATGATGTCCGCCGTTGGACCCACTTTGTACCGAAAAGCGTGCCAGTACCTACGGTCTCTAAAGTTATCAAACTATGTCTACGATTTCGAATTGACTATACGAACCCAACTGTATGTCCAAAATTGAATTTCGGTGGGTCGTGCACAAATTTGTCCATTGGATCAGATTGTAGGCCCGGTAAAATAGTGTTCTGGTCGTCCTTTTTAGAATCGGACCAAACTTGGCATACAGGACCAGAAAAATGATACGGTTCTGTTGGTGTAAGTTTCGTCTCGAGACGACGAACGTGTACGAAGTTATGGGCTAGTTAGCAAAGGGGCCGATACGAGGCATCTTGACGGATACGCCTCGATTTCGTCAGGCACACACATCGAAATCGAGTTCCATTGAATCCCACATGTCGACAACATCCATACACATCTTTCGATGATTATAGTTTGCGACCATGTCGTCCGGTATGTCGGGGCGCACGCTGTATTGGGAAAAATCTTCCTAAATTCAACATTTTTGAAGACAGTTTTCGCAAGTTTTGGGTGATCGATTTCTCGTCGTACGATCGACGAATTTCAATTCTGTAAAAAGGGTTTTAAATCCCTATATGTTGTCTAGGACTATAATCTATTGTTTTTTGAAATATCCTAATGGTTTGTTCAAAATCTATCTCCAAAATCAGGGTTTGAGACTAATATTCTTTTCTGTTTCCAAACAGATTTTTACTCGACCTTGAGTCGATTTGTCGGACGATCTAATTGGTTGAAATAAAATCCAACTGAAGGGATTTGAAGGCGTATATGTTGTTCTCGTACCTGAAGTGGTAGATCGTTAAACAATCAAGCATAGGTCGAGAAATCTCGCGGCAAAGGCGGCCCGAAACTTGCTGAGCTGCTACGGCTCTAGGCGTTCGGCACTGTGCGCGGCCGCCCGCCGTTGGTCGGCGGCAGCACGCTGGCGAACTGGAAGGGCGTGGGTGGTCGCCAGGATGGGGAAGGGTTCGGCTAGGGTTTAGTATTTGAGTTTCCTTCTCCTTCTCTCTCTCGATACATATATAAAAGGCTTGGGTTGCTGGGTCTTACGCTCGGGTTTTGGGGGGGGGGGAGGGGCGTTCGGCTTTGGAGTGGTACTGTTCTGCAAGGAACAATACTTCTCCCTTATTATTATTTTTTCGATTTCTTTTTTTTCTTTTTTTCTTCACTACACACACACACACACACACACACACACACACACACACACACACACACACACACACACACACATATATATATATTCACACACATATATATTCACACACACACACACACACATATATATATAAATAAAAAATAAAATAAAAAAATATATTCACACACATACACACACACACACACACACACACACACACACACACACACACACATATATATATAAAATATATATATAAAATATATATATATATATATATATATATATATATATATATATATATATATATATATATATATATATATTTTTTTTTTTTTTATATATATATATATATATATATATTTTTTTTTTATATATATATATATATATATATATATATATATATATATATATATATATATATATATATATATAATACATCAATATCTTATATATGTTTAATACTTCATAAATTCCTAAAATCTTAATATTGCTCCCTTCCTGTAGGTCTTGCACCTAAAATATGTACATGCTATTAATATTTATTTCCTAATAACACAACTAGTTAATAATAAAGATATATTTTTCTTATACCAATTATATTATCACTAATAATAGTAATAATAACAAAATTACAATAACCAAATATAGGTGTAGTATTGGGGGACTCATCATACTCCTACTACAATTAGTCCACAAAAAAATCGTGCAATTGTTCAAAATTTCCATATAATATTAATAATGCCTATATTGTACGTTATAACAAATATTTAGAAAATATTTGTCAATCCCTAAATAAATATAAAATAGTTGCATATACATAAAGTATGTCTACATGGGCGTCTTGTTGACCCAAACTGGATCACAGTCAACCTAATTTAGAGAATTAACAAAATGATAACTGATATGATCCAATACGATACATCAAGTTCAAGACAAAACATCATCTACGATCCAATACAACGTATCAAGCTCAAAGACAGACGTCGTCAATAAAGCTGTTACAGTGCAAATGTATTTGTTCTAGTCTGTAATCTTTCAATTTATTGAGTCTAGGTAAATGTACGTTGAGTCACACTGAGTCATCTCAACCCCTAGACTTACTACTCCTAGCTACACCATACAAAACTAAACAATCCCTGGACCAAACCAAAGCTCCATAGGCCTTTAGAACTTCTGGTCTCTAGGAGACAGAGTTCGGGTCGAACTCTGTCCCCTGAAAATTAGCAACCTAATTTTTAGGAACATCTTGCTACGAGCTGTCTAACGTTCAAATTTTTGAATATTTGGGACAAAATTATGCCTCCCCTGACTAGTATATATAGGACTTGATTTCTCTCGTTTCAAATCATCTCTCACTCTCAATCTTCTAAGCTTTATACATTCTAAGTCTTACTCTTCCAATCTGCTAGCCACAAAACTTCTTAAGCCCCAAGGTGCTCAGTGCGATTCAGCTAGAAGTTCTGTGCAAGAGTTGAAAAGAAGTCACTTGAAAAATTCCAAGTTTCGCCTCTACGAAGTTTCAAGAAGTTGGCATGCTCTTCTGAGTAAAGGTACGTGTGTACCATATTTCACAAATAGTGGATTTCAATCCTGAGCTAGAGTTCTCAGACCTGGACTAGTCCTCCACGAGGGAAACCAGGTTATATCGCTGTGTTTGCGTGTGCTCTTCTAAACTCCTATATTTTCTGCATGATTACTCTGTGATTATATAGTTGCTTCTGGACTTAGCATAGAGTTAATTTTTAATTGGTCATTATTGACACAAACTCTATTCACCCCCTCTAGAGTTGCCTACACGTTACTTCAATTGGTATCAGAGCTCTGGTCTCTTGATAAATGATTAATATCCTAAGAGCTAATCCATGACAACCACACAACCTATTTTTACCAACTATGGTGAAAGATAGTCCACCCCTATTTGATGGAACCAACTACACCTACTGGAAGACACAAATGAGTTTCTATCTGAAATCTCTATACTTTGACTTATGGACCATAGTCACAGATGGTTATAAGAAGCCTGCTAGAATTGTTGTTGAGGGAAATCTCATAGAGAAATCCCACGACAAATATACTTATCAAGAAAAGAAATATGCTAGTCTAGATACTAGGGCTATTAATGCTCTCTTCTGTGCTATAGATATGACTGAATTCAACAGGGTATCTATGTTTTCTACTTCCCATGAAGTATGAAAGCTTCTAGAAGTGACTCATGAAGGAACCACTCAAGTCAAGGAATCAAAAATCAGTCGGCTAACACAGGAGTACGAAGCATTCAAGATGAAGTCCAATGAGACGATCAAACAAATGATCACTAGATTCCTTGACATCATCAACCTCTATCTTCCCTCGGTAAGGACTACTCCAACCATGAGAAGATACGCAAGGTGCTAAGGGAACTAACGAAGAGCTGGAACCCTAAAGCCATGGCAATTATCGAAGGCAATGATCTCACCACCATGTCTCTGGAAACTCTGGTGGTCAAACTGATGACACATGAGCTTGATCTCAAAAAATTTGAAGAAATGACTCCAAAGGAAAAAGAAATCGCTCTAAGAGCTCATCGCCAAAAGACTGCTCCAGAAGAAACAGACGATGATGACTCCGATGGTGATGATCAAGCACTACTGGTTTGCAACTTTAAAAAGTTTCTATGGTTCAACCAAAGGAAGAAGGAACAACACAAAGATGACGATAAAGAGCCTATCTGTTTTGGCTATAAAAAGACTGGACATGTCAAGAAAGATTGCCCTGCAGCAAAGAAAGGGAACCGATATAAAAAATCATAAAAAAAGCCATCCTCTCGAAAGTATGACAACACAAGCATCTGGCACGAAAGCTAAGCCAGTGATTCAGAAGAAGAAGAGGACACTCCCCAAGATACTACAAACGTATGCCTAATGACAACGTCCGAGAAGGTAACAAATGATCCTCTTGATGACTTTACTTTTGATGAACTTGGAGATGCTTTTAGTGACTTACTTAAAGATTACAAGAAGTTACTTAGCAAGTATAAATATGCAAAGGATAAGATCAAGACTCATGAAGTTGAGATTCATAAACTATCATGCTTGCTTGATAATGTTATAGACACATCTCCTACAGATAACACTGAGAAATTATCCAAGCTTAAATTAAGCTTACACAATACTGAATCACATATTGAGAAATAAACACACGATATCACAGCACTCAATAAAGAACTTACAGAAGAGAAAAAGAAGTATAATATTGCTGCTGTAAGAATAGATGCTTTGACTACCAAATGTGATGTTTTGAATAATGCCTCTCAAAGATTAGAGATCAGACTAGGAAAACATGTTAGTCAACCTCAAAACCCGTCTCACAGTCACAATATGTACACAAGACAAAAGATTGCTCAACACAAGAATATACGTCACAAGATAGACACATATACACATGCTGCACACAAATATGCTTTTATGTACACATATTCACATGCAGTACGACAAACACCTACACATACACATGGTACACACAGACATGCTTTTATGAACACACGCTCTCATACAACACGACAATCACCCACACATAGACATCACTATTTTCCTACACCTAACACAAATATGCATGCTATATGTCACAATTGTGGTAAACACGGACACACTTCACCATAGTATAGAATTAGAAGACTAGTTGATTTAAAACTATATGCATGGGTATCGAAGACTAACCTTTCAGGACCCTCAAGAATTCGGGTACCAAAGGTCACATCTACTCGTGGTGTAGGTGGACCTTCCTTCATCCTCTAGAAGCAAATAGATTCTCGATAGTGGGTGCTCGTGACACATGACTGAAAATGCAAATCTGTTTGCAACACTATCGATGAAAAGGGAAGGATACGTATCCTTCGGCAATAATCTGAAATGTTATATCATAGGTAACGGTACTATTAGTAATCCTCCCTCTCCTGTCATTAAAGATGTCTGTTTAGTAATGGAGTTAAAGCATAACTTGCTCAGCATTAGTCATCTTGCTGACCATGGATATGATATTAACTTTCGAAAAAACTAAATACTCTATATATGATAGATCAACTAGAGACATCCTTTTTGAAAGGATAAGAGAAGATAACATCTATATATTCTATCTCTCGAAAGAAACTAACAATAAAGGAAGATGCCTTTACGCTCACAAGGATGAAAGACTATTATGGCACATGCGTCTTGGACATGCAAACAAGGATACCATATCAAGACTGTCAACCAAGAAGCTAGTAAGAGGACTACCGGATATCACATTCAAAAAGGATACGATATGTGCCGAATATGAGAAAGATAAGGCGACTAAATCCTCGTTTAAATCCATCAACTCTGTAAGTACTACTAGACCCTTGCAACTTCTTCATATGGATTTGTTCGGTCCTAGTAGAGTAGACAGTCTTGGTGGAAAACTCTACGCCTTTGTCATTGTTGATGACTTTTCTCGATTTACTTGGGTTTTCTTTCTTTCGAACAAAAGTAATACTATTTCTGTTTTCAAAATTTTTGCTAAAAAGGTTCAAAACGAAAAAGGTTTCATGATTACTCAAATCCGAAGTAATCATGGCGACGAATTCGAAAACTCCGATTTCAAAAATTTTTGGAATTCAAATGGTTTTAATCATAAATTTTCGTGTCCTAGAACTCCCCAACAAAATGGTATTATGGAACGAAAGAATAGAACTCTTAGCGATATGGCTAGAGTCATGTTGAATCAATTTTTACTTCCGAAATATTTTTGGGCAGAATCTGTAAGTACAACATGCCATGCCTTGAATAGGGTTTTGATTCGACCTATTTCGAAAAAAACTTTCTATGAACTTTGGTTTGGTAGAACACCAACTATTTCTTACTTTCGAGTGTTTGGTTGTCGCTGCTTTATCCTAAATACCAAAGACAACTTAGGCAAGTTTGATGCCAAAGCTGACGAAGGTATATTTTTTGGTTATGCTGCCAAGAGTAAAGGATACAGAGTGTTCAACAAACGCTCCATGATTGTTGAAGAATCTGCTAATGTTACTTTTGATGAGAATAATTGTTCAGCAGCGGTTCTTGATGACGACGATGATGTCCACATCAAACCAATAACTCCTACCCCTGCGAGACAACATCTGGAACCAGTTCTCTGGATAGCTTACAAAAGAAGTTCTGCTTTGTCACGACCCGCACCCTGATTAGGGGCACGAGTACGCGGTTACGTCCAGCCTACGCCGCAGAATCGACGATAGAACGCTGTATAGGTCGTCTACAATAACTACACTAAACAATATAAAGGTACCTGTACAGTATATACACTCCGAATGGAGGTGACATATCAATACAGTCTCAATCACAAATACAAACTAGGATAGATAGCACGAAATGGAAATATGATAGATGTGAAAACGGAAAATGAGTTCAACATACAACACAGCTAGAGAGAAACGAACAACATCACAGAGTCACAAAATATGAATATAAGCTACTACAGTATAAAACAAAAGCTGGATCGCAGTCCAGGCAAGCCTAACTAAGCTAACTACTCTGGGAGTATAAAGTCTAGTGGCTCAACTATCAGGCCACAGCCCTGGCCTAAGTCTCCATCTGTCTCGACCCCATAGTAGGTCGAGCAGCCTGCCTCAGAAACATCTGTAATATATCAACGGTATCCTGTCAGGAAAATGAGCAAGTACAAACACTAACAGCAGTTCCATATGAATTGACAAATTCTATAAGAGACAGTATAATAAAATACAAGACAAAGATATTGGATGATGTGGGAACCATACGAAAGCCGAGTTACAGCCCTTAAACCAAACAAGGACCGGGGTTGTAACCCTTCTCCCAAATAGAACTTAGTCTCCAATCAAGGTACAGCATAAAGGCATGTAGAGCATGTGAGTAAATGAATATCATAGCATGGTGAGAAGGTACAAAAAGTAGAACTGAGCAGGATATAAGATACGATAAATAAATGTAAAATGTGACTTGAATTATTAGAGCACTATGTGATCGGCTAGGGAATCAGAATCAGGTTATCCACTTGGCCCGACAATCACACGGTGTTCTCACGAAAAGTCATGCCGACCAACCTGGATAACAAGCAAACGGAGGGATCTGCTACACCCTACGTGAGGTGAGAGTGGCACAAGCAAAATAGTGACAATGGGCTTTGATCACATAACCCCTAATAATTCTCCCATCCCCGAATAGTATAATGGATCTGGACATGACACGTCATGACACGGGATTCCACAAGAGGGTAGCAAGTCCCCTTAGGAATCAGTGTCTATATTAATACACGAAATAAGACAAAAATGTACCAATATACAACGAAAAATCTAGGAACAATATTCCATGTCATGATCCAACATATACTAGTTCGTGAACTATCGTGACTGGAAATCGAGTAAGATACTACAACTGAATCGGATATAGCAGATATCAAGACAATGAAAACTATCAGTGAATGTATTCCCCTGTGGTCCTGAGCTGATAATATGAATAGACGCTCAAAGTAATCACAGACCTAAAGATGAGATACTACAAGTCAAAACATGGTTTAATAATGAAAGGAAAGCTAATCTAGTCATGATATGCAAGTCTAAGTCAAAACTAGGTCAAACTAAGTCACACCAAGCTTAACTAGGTCATACGGAGCCAAACTAGGTCACACTAGGACAACCAAGGTCAAACAAGGTCACAGGAAATCCAAGTCAAACTAGGTCAATCTGGGTCAAGGGTTGACTTATAGTTGACTTTTGGTTAAAAAGTCAACTCTGGTCAACTCTGGTCAATACTGAGTCAACCCTGGGTCAACCCTAGGTTAAATAAGTCAAATGTTGACTAACAGTTGATTTTCAGTCAACTGGTCAACTCTGGTTTGGTTTCAGTCAATTCTAAGTCAAGTGTTGACTTAAAGTTGACTTTCGGTCAAAAAGTCAACTCTTGGTCAATGGAGGTCAAGACTAGCCTAAACTACCCTCATCTAGTCATTACCTACCAAGACAACCTATTTCTAAGCCCATCTAGCAATCAGAAACCCAATACCTTATATTACCCAATACCCCCTATATTTACCCTTACAAGGTATTCCCGATACCTTGTCCATTACAAAGGAAACCTCTCTAGATCTCAGGATACTAGCCTAGGCTTCTTAGGGTAGCTAGATACTATCCTATCTAGGGTCTACCAACCAAGAAATCTAGGGTTCTTGGGCATCTATTAATCCATCTTATGGTCATGTTGGTCATCTCAATATTACCTTAAGTATCGTCATGATACTCTACGGTATCTTGAGATACCACACCCTACTCTTCTACCAACCTTCCTAGTTTACTCTCCCACACTCTCCTAGTGTCTAGGTTAGCCCTCTCTACTTGTCCACTAGGATACTAACTTAACTAACTCACTACTAACACTAACACAAATCACTAACTATGCACTAACATTCCTTTCTATCTAAAACTCAACTCACACACACCATATACTTAGATCATAGGAGTATGAAAAGGTGGACTGAAATGAGAGTGAATGAATGGTGAATGAAGTGAAGTGAATGTGTATGAGGGATGAAAATATGGATTGAAAATGAGTGGTGAATAGGAAATAATGGATTGGCTGAATTAATAGGAATGAGAATGGATGAATGGTTTGCATGAATGAATATATGGAAGAATTTGGGGGCTGATTTGGACTGAATAGGGGCTGATATATGGGCTGATTTGTAGGTGATATAGGGGCTTATATATGGCTGAATGTAGGCTGATGTGGGGGCTTATATATGGCTGATTTGTATGGAAAATAGATGGATGAATGGGGGAATGTAATGGCTGCCTAGGGGCTTGTCAAATGGGGCTAATTAGTGGACTGTTATGGGGTCCTATAGGGCTGTCCATGTGGGGTTATAGGGCTGTCAAGTGGGGACTGGTTTGGCTGTCCTATTGGACTGATTTGGGACTGCCTAGGGGTTAATATGGCTGCCAAGAACTGCTGCTAAGCAGCTCACCTAGAGGGCCAACTAAGGGGCTAATCCCCCCTACACTCACTGTTACAGTGTGCAAAATCAGTCCCCTGTGGTGACTGATTTGCTGTCCTGCTGCTGCTGAAATCAGCAGGTCCACCCCCCTCCCATTCTTCATCCTCCCTCACTCTAACTCTCTCAAACCTCACTCTCTACTCCTCCCTTCACCACCACCTTCAACCACAACTCTAACACCACTACAACTTCCTTCCTATCACACTACAACCACCACTATCTCACCACAACAACCACACTCTACCCACACACAAACACACACATATATACACATATCCCCACACACACACACACACACACACACACACACACACACACACACACATATATATATATATATATATATATATATATATATATATATATATATATATATCCACTCACCCACACATATATATATACATATGGATACACACACACATGAAAATATATCTAGATACATAGATATAGATAAAAAAATATATACATATGGATACACACACATGAAAATATATCTAGATACATAGATATAGACACACAGACACAATTATATATATATTAGAACATAATATATATATATATATATATATATATATATATATATATATATATATATATATATATATATATATATATATATATATATTATGTTAAAAAAAAAAAAAAAAAAAAAAAAAAAAAAATATATATATATATATATATATATATATATATATATATTTTCATGGTTATATATTTATATGTATATGTGTCTCTCTATACATTCATATATATGTATATATATATATATATATATATATATATATATATATATATATATATATATATATATATACATATATATATATATATATATATATATATATATATATATATACATATATATGAATGTATAGAGAGACACATATACATATAAATATATAACCATGAAAATATATATATATATATATATATATATATATATATATATATATATATATATATATATATATATATATATATATATATATTTTTTTTTTTTTTTTTCATATATATGTATATATATATATATTTTTTTTTTCACATATATATATATATATATATATATATATATATATATATATATATATATATATATATATATATATGAAACATTAAGAGCAATATTCTAGGAATCTAAAATCTGAAATTAAAATAGGAATATTCATTAAATCAAATCACAACCACATGAAGTGTCCAATATTAGGGGTTTCCCACATGGAGACAAAGCACAACACAAAGGACACTCCTATGACCTCCAAATGGACACGAAATGGACAAAAATGGAGATACAACCATGGGGGTCATTCCTACGGGTTCAAAATATTTCTATATGCATGTAGGGGTGGATTAGAGGAGAGATTATACCTTCCGGGAGAGAGAATCCAAGAGAAACCCTTTCGACACGATACCGACGCGAAGTGGCCTCCAAATGGACACGAACCAAAGCCAAATCCTCCCAAACTTGGCTAGCACCCTCTACCATGAAGTAGAGGAGAAATGAAGAAGATTTGGTGGGAGAAGTGATTGATTTGGAGATGAAATCAATGGAAGTTGCTCTCAAAATTTGGGGAAGAACAAGAGAGAGAAATTTTGGGAAAAAATGAAATGAATGGATGAACACAACCTCTCCTAGTCTTGGCCGGCCATGCTTAGCTAGGTGTCCCTATTGGTAAATGTCAATAATACCCCCCACTTACTCAAATGAATTAAATTAGGAAAAAGCTTTAGGTTGAGGCTAAATTAGTCTAGTTTTAAGGCTCTAATTAAACTTAACCTACCCATGAATAATTAGTCAATCACATTAACTAAAATAATATCATGTGGGCCATGCCTAACTAATGAGTGGGTCCTACTAGAGTCAAAACTACCCCGGGTCCCCGTTACAAGTCGGATTGAGTTAAAATTCGAACCCGACTCAAATAACCCCAAAATAATATCATAAATAATAAAATAAATTTCAAAAATATTAAAAAATACAAAATGACAAAAATACCCCTGTTCCTGAAAACTGGAGGTGACAAATCTATCCACCTTAAAAAAATTTCGTCCTCGAATTTAAAACAAAGCAATCACAGAAAAACACATGCAGAAAACAATCCCTCTCGAATACTTACAAAAAACAATTTCAGCAAAAATAAAATCTCTTAAGGCACAACAACATTTGCAAATAAAAACTGTTACGTGTCTGACACGGACATGAAACCAACACAAAATCTCACCTATCAAAAGCCAAATCAACAATCACCAATGCAAAATATCAAAAATAAATCAAAGAGGTCCAATGACCAAAATACCTTTGGGCCAAAAATGATACTGAAAACATTCTAATCACATGGTTAGGCTCTAGGTCAAACAGTCTCTAAGGTTTCACTAGCAAAACATCAAAAATCTCAAGTCATGGCTTAAAAATTTAAAATGATTAAAATCTCCTAAATCAAAGCATCAATTAAATGACAATAATTAAATGACTAAAATTATAAAATTTAAAATTACTCTCAATTAGAAACTAGGTGCTACAAGTCTATCCACCATAAAAAATTTCATCCTAAAAAATTAAAACAAAGTAAACACAGAAAAATCATGCAGTTCGACAATCATATGTGTCTGTCCAAAATTATGATACTCAGAATCTCCATCATGCTAGTGAGCAAGGCTACGATAATCACAGAGTCCTTGACTATGGTACATACTTCTAGAATCATGGTATTTAAAATTTTTGCATTGCCGCATGCTTGGCAGCGAAAACCTTAAATTCCCACACCCAAGAAATACATCCATAGTCCGACTATATGTCCTCACTATGCCTGCTAGCATGACCCTAGAGGATTCTAAATCTCATAATCAAGGCGACCTAGCCCATATGACTTATCTCAGAAGAAAATTACATCACAAGAACAAAATTTTATCAACCGATCAAGGAACAGATGGAATTGAATTTCAAACAGTTATAAGGAGGCAAATACAGAAATGAGATCGAAAGATTGGAACCTGCACTCTGCCCTGCTGCTGCCTGACCGTCCACAACTATCATGGCGAAAGCTCGCCCCTGCTGGCCTCCCGTAGCCTGCTGTACTCCGTCCTGGTCTGCCTGTCTGGCTGTACGAGCAGCACAGTTCCTCATCTGGTGATCTGGAGCTCCACAGAATAAACAAAATCCCAGCCTCTTCCTGCAAACCCCCCGTGTGTGCCCCATCTTCTTGCAGAAAGCACACTGGATGGCCTGCCTCTTATCCTGACCCTGCTGCTGGTCGACACGTGCTGGTGCCTGATGTACTCTGTCATGGCCTCCTCGGACTCCACGGACGTGGCAATCCTTCAGTTGGTGGTCGGACGCCCCACAGTATAGACACACGCCCAACCTCATCCTGCAAACCTCCCAGGTGTGCCCCGACTTCCCACAGAAGCTGCACAGAGTAGTCTACCTCTGGTCCTATCCCTGGTACTGAATTGGGGCATCCTGAACTGTACTCGGTACAACCCACTAAATTGCTGCCATCACCAGCCGGTGGGAGTTCTCCATGCTCTGCCGTAACACCTCTGTCTGGCGGTGAGATGCGTCAGCCTGTTGCTACTGTGCCTCGGCCTGGGCCCTCTGGGTCTGCAACATATGCTGTAGAAGGGCCATCATCTGCTGTGCATCAGTCGGTAGCGGAGGCGGCGGTGGAAGAGTCTCAGGAATGACTACGGACGGTCCCGCTGCTGGAGGTGAAAGACCTCCTGGAACTGTCGCTGCTACTCCCGCCTGAAGGACAGGAACTAAGACTGTTGCTCTCTCGACTGCTACTCCCATAGCCGGAGGTGGAGGTCCTACTGGATCGAATCTCTCTAGAACTGTACTATGTCCTGCTGCCTGAGAGCGAGTAATCGCCATCCTGAGGACAAATTGAACCCAAGAGATCAATATGGCACAAGATAAGATATTATCAAAGGAGGACAATTGAATTCAAATGCAAGAAGAGTTGTCATGGTAATCAAAAGATCAGAATTTTTCTAAAATGTGATTGAGTAACTCCTATCATATCCTAGATCCTATGTCCTAGTCGCAGGCTCATAATTAGTACTCTAAGTCGAGCACCATTACGAGATCGTACTAATTGCGACACTGACCTGCATGGGCCACCATAAAAACGTATCACGACCCGCACCCTGATTAGGGGCACGAGTACGCGGTTACGTCCAGCCTACGTCGTAGAATCGGCGGTAGAACGCTGTATAGGTCGTCTACAATAACTACACTAAACAGTATAAAGGTACCTGTACAGTATATACACTCCGAATAGAGGTGACATAGCAATACAGTCTCAATCACAAATACAAACTAGGATAGATAGCACGAAATGGAAATATGATAGATGTGAAAACGAAAAATGAGTTCAATATCCAACACAGCTTGAGAGAAACGAACAACATCACAAAGTCACAAAATATGAATATAAGCTACTACAGTCTAAAATAAAAGCTGGATCGCAGTCCAGGCAAGTCTAACTAAGCTAAATACTCTGGGAGTATAAAGTCTAGTGGCTCAACTATCATGCCACAGCCCTCGCCTAAGTCTCCATCTGTCTCGACCCCATAGTAGGTCGAGCAGCCTGCCTCAGAAATATCTGTAATATATCAACGGTATTCTGTCAGGAAAATGAGCAAGTACAAACACTAACAGCAGTTCCATATGAATTGATAAATTCTATAAGAGACAGTATAATGAAATACAAGACAAAGATATTGGATGACGTGGGAACCATATGAAAGCCGAGTTACAACCCTTAAACCAAACAAGGACCGGCATTGTAACCCTTCTCCCGAACAGAACTTAGTCTCCAATCAAGGTACAGCATAAAGACATGTAGAGCATGTGAGTAAATGAATATCATAGCATGGTGAAAAGGTACATAAAGTAGAACTGAGCAGGATATAAGATACGATAAATAAATATAAAATGTGAATTGAATTATTAGAGCGCTATGTGATCATCTAGGGAATCAGAATCAGGTTATCCACATGGCCCGACAATCACACGGTGTTCTCACGAAAAGTCATGCCGGCCAACCTGGATAACAAGCACACGGAGGGATCTGCTACACCCTACGTGAGGTGAGAGTGGCGTAAGCAAATAGTGACAAGGAGCTTTGATCCCATAACCCCTAATAATTCCCCCATCCCCGAATAGTATAATGGATCTGGACATGACACGTCATGACATAGGATTCCATAAGAGGGTAGCAAGTCCCCTTAGGAATCAGTGTCTATATTAATACACGAAATAAGACAGAAATATACCAATATACCACAAAAAATCTAGGAACAACATCCCATGTCATGATCCAACATATACTAGTCCGTGAACTATCGTGACTGAAAATCGAGTAAGATACTACAACTGAATCGGATATAGCAGATATCAAGGCAATAAAAACTATCAGTGAATGTACTCGCCTGTGGTCCTGAGCTGATAAGGTGAACAGACGCTCAGAGTAATCACAGACCTAAAGATGAGATACTACAAGTCAAAACATGGTTTAATAATGAAAGGAAAGCTAATCTAGTCATGATATGCAAGTCTAAGTCAAAACTAGGTCAAACTAAGTCACACCAAGCTAAACTAGGTCATACGGAGCCAAACTAGGTCACACTAGGACAACCAAGGTCAAATAAGGTAACAGGAAGTCAATACAAGTCAAACTAGGTTAATCTGGGTCAAGGGTTGACTTATAGTTGACTTTTGGTCAAAAAGTCAACTCTGGTCAACTCTGGTCAACACTGAGTCAACACTGGGTCAACCCTAGGTCGAACAAGTCAAATGTTGACTAACAGTTGATTTTTAGTCAACTGGTCAACTCTGGTTTGGTTTCGGTCAATTCTAAGTCAAGTGTTGACTTGAAGTTGACTTTCGGTCAAAAAGTCAACTCTTGGTCAACGGAGGTCAAGACTAGCCTAAACTACCCTCATCTAGTCATTACCTACCAAGACAACCTATTTCTAAGCCCATCTAGCAATCAGAAACCCAATACCTTACATTACCCAATACCCCCTATATTTACCCTTACAAGATATTCCCGATACCTTGCCCATTACAAAGGAAACCCCTCTAGATCTCAGGATACTAGCCTAGGCTTCTTAGGGTAGCTAGATACTATCCTATGTAGGGTTTACCAACCAAGAAATCTAGGATTCTTGGGCATCTATTAATCCATCTTATGGTCATGTTGGTCATCTCAATATTACCTTAAGTATCGTCATGATACTCTACGGTATCTTGAGATACCACACCCTACTCTTCTACCAACCTTCCTAGTTCACTCTTCTACACTCTCCTAGTGTCTAGGTTAGCCCTCTCTACTAGTCTACTAGGATACTAACTTAACTAACTCACTACTAACACTAACATAAATCACTAACTGTGCACTAACATTCCTTTCTATCTAAAACTCAACTCACACACACAATATACTTAGATCATAGGAGTATGAAAAGGTGGACTGAAATGAGAGTGAATGAATGGTGAATGAAGTGAAGTGAATGTGAATGAGGGATGAAAATATGGATTGAAAATGAGTGGTGAATGAAAATAATGGATTGGCTAAATTAATAGGAATGGGAATGGATGAATGGTTTGCATGAATGAATATATGGAAGAATTTGGGGGCTGATTTGGACTGAATATAGGGGCTGATATATGGGCTGATTTGTAGGTGATATAGGGGCTTATATATGGCTGAATGTAGGCTGATGTGGGGGCTTATATATGGCTGATTTGTATGGAAAATAGATGGATGAATGGGGGAATGTAATGGCTGCCTAGGGGCTGGTCAAATGGGCTAATATTGGATTGTTATGGGGTCCTATAGGACTGTCCATGTGGGGTTATAGGGCTGTCAAGTGGGGACTGGTTTGGCTGTCCTATTGGACTGATTTGGGACTGCCTAGGGGTTAATATGGCTGCCAAGAACTGCTGCTAAGCAGCTCACCTAGGAGGCCAACTAAGGGGCTAATCCCCCCTACACTCACTGTTACAGTGTGCAAAATTAGTCCCCTGTGGGAACTGATTTGCTGTCCTGCTGCTGCTGAAATCAGCAGGTCCACCCCTCTCCCATTCTTCATCCTCCCTCACTCTAACTCTCTCAAACCTCACTCTCTACTCCTCCCTTCACCACCATCTTCAACCACCACTCTAACACCACTACAACTTCCTTCCTATCACACTACAACCACCACTATCTCACCACAACAACCACACTCTACCCACACACAAACACACACATATATATACACATATCCACACACACACACACACACACATACACACACACACACACACACACACACACACATATATATATATATATATATATATATATATATATATATATATATATATATATATATAATATACATATCCACTCACCCACACACACACACACACACATATATATATATATATATATATATATATATATATATATATATATATATATATATATATATATATATATATGTCACGCCCCAGAGCCAGAATACTGGAGAGCGGGGGAATGACTCAGCCAGCTACGTATTACGGGTAAATGAATACCGTATAATACGATCAATGCTGTCTAACCAGACGAGGGGGTGCATACTACATGAAAGTCTTACTATGGTCACTTCACATCTATTGTCTCAATCATTCAAATAAGAAACAGTAATAGAGAACATGTAAGATAAAGCAGTAAGGCATCCCAAACGTTCAGTCAAAATATTCTTGAGATCTGGCTTTACAAAACATAGCCAGATGGTATAGCAAGTATACACAATTATTATCAGCTGCAGTCTGACTTAATTACAATTATGTAAAAGTAAGTATAAGATAATCCGACTAACATGTCGGTGCCAAACGGCTAAGTATAAAGGTAAGTAACAAAACGAGCGGTGAAGTAAGGAACCCACTCGAGTCCTCCTGCAATCATGCCTCTAGTATTGACCATCTTGGAGGTAGAAGTAAGCTGGATCCTCGGGGACCGGCTCTAAATCTGGCCATGCAAAACCAGAGAGGTTAGACCTCTAATAGCAAGTACCACAAGAAAGGACGATATGAAGGACATAAACCAGTAAGTAAAAGAATATAATAATAGATCTCTGCTTGCTACTAGGATTCACATCACATCACGACACTTCGAACCAACCTCCCAACCAAACAAGGACAGAAGTTGGCCCGTCATGTCCTGACATTCTGATCATCCCAGTTAGGTAACAGAGTAGTACAGTACACAAACAAATTATTTTGAACGGCCAATCAAATTCTACGGCTTGCTATTGTGAGTCCCAAGTTATCCTGGAATAATACAATAAAGATTCCTCAGTTCTTACTATGTGCGAGCAAGGCTAGTCTATCCAGTCAATCATGTGCGCTATGCATGAATTAGACGAGTCCTAGCAGGACGTCCGTCATCAATATACAATATACAATAATAATATAAGCAGATACTGTTCCCCGCCCGTGTGGCAGATTTAAAGTATCTGTGGGAACCAGCCGGCCCGTCGGGTACTACTCGTCCCAAGGGGGCTGCCATGTAAGAACTCAGGAATCTATTCTCTCCATGCAATCATTATTTTATTTAACTTAATAGTCCCTATGTTGAGCGAAATTCCATGCCGTGGGTCATGGTCATTCAAATGAGTACTTTCATACGGGGTACGATATGCGCAACTCTACAACGATACCAGTGCGGCTAGGTTGCAGGTCTTACATAGCGTAATGCAACAATCAAATCTAACCACGGTAATCATGCCTTGACCATAAAGTACACATGCTTCTTTTGTAGAAAATAAATAAATAAATAAATAAATAGATTGAAGCCTGCATGTGCATGCATGTCAATATTCGGGATCAGCCAGTCGATTGTAATAGTTCATAACATGAATGTGTCTCATTCATTCATTTTAATAAGACGACTAGCCAGTCTCTTAGTTCCAACTAGGAACGTATGATCAATTAGTCAAATAACCATCGTTATTAATGGTGACAAGGCATGAAAGTCATTTAGCATTAAATAGGGTTGAGTCTATAACTCTCAAGGTCAAGTTCCAGTCTCACTGGATATCCATATACCAATCCAGACACTTGGCACTAATACACAACCATAGGTATTAAAATATTAACATGCTAAGATTTTCGAGTTTATGCAAAAAGGCGTAAGGATATAATAGGGAATTATCATGCCAATATTAAATGAATAAAACATAGAACAAATAAAACCCCCAAGTCAGGAAGTCATGCTAACAAGTCTAAGCTAAGTCCAAAAGTCACGCAAGAATCGTATGCGTAAAAAGTACGCCAAGTCTGGTATGAAGGAGTAAGCGTAAAAGGAGTACACTCAGGTAAGCGTGAGCGTGAACAGTGAGGTGTGACAAGTGATGCGTGACAAGTGATACATGCTGGCAACGTGAGCGTATGAGCGTGACAAATAATTCACGCACGCACGCGCAGCGTGAGGGTGAAAAGTCACGCACGCCAAAAGTCACACACAATGTGATCGTGAAAAGTCGCACACGCAAGCTCAGGGACATGAGCGTGAAAAGTCACGCACGCAGTACAAAGACAGGAGCGTGACTCAAATACGCACAGACAACGCGAGCGTGACTGAAAATACACGCACTCAAATGCGAGCGTGACTAAAAATACACGCACGCACAGAGTGGACGTAACTCAAAAGTCACGCAGACACGCACAGACATGAGCGTGGCTAAAATACACGCACGCTCATGAGAACGTTAGCGTGACTGAAATACACACAAACACGTATAGGCGTGTGCGTGACTGGGCTGATGTTTACGCGAGCACGTAAGAACGTTTGCGTGAAACATCTCCCAAACTCCAAGTCCCATGGAGCCTTGCTCCAGTGCCAGAAATATACGCTAAGTTGGTGGATCAAGAACCCATGAACAGCCGAAATACTATAACTTAGATCTAGAGAAAACCAGCCGTAGAAATCAAAAATGCTAAGAACTAATCTCTCTTGGAATCATGAGAGGAAGAGAAATGAACCATAAAAATGGGTGATTGAGAAGCAAGTTTGCACTTGCCTTCTCCTGCTGCTGGTAGGTGGTGGGGAGTAATGAGAGGAAGAAGAAGAAGTAATGGTGAGAATGAAGTAATGAGGAGAGAGAAAGAGATGGAAGCTTTAAATAGGAAGGTTGGTGGTAGGTGGGGTGTTGGGCCGGGTTTAAGGGGATCCAGCAAACCGAAATCCAATAACACTAAAGCAGCAAATAAAATGCAGGTAATAAAATTGCAGAAATATAATTACAGAAATAAAATTTACAGGAAATTAATTAACATGAAAATTTAAAGAGCAGATAATTAATTAACATGAAACTAAAGGAATTTAAATACAGAATAATACATGATAAATACTAAATAAATACACATGAGTTGTACATATATAAAAATACGCATTCCGGGAACGGGGAGTGACAATATATATATATATATATATATATATATATATATATATATAAATATATAAATATATATATATATATATATATATATATATATATATATATATATATATATATATATATATATATATATATATATACATATGGATACACACACATGCAAATATATCTAGATACATAGATATAGACACACAAACACAATTATATATATAAAATATATATATATATATATATATATTTTATATATATATATATATATATATATATATATATATATATATATATATATATATATATATATATATGAATGTATAGAGAGACACATATACATATAAATATATAACCATGAATATATATATATATATATATATATATATATATATATATATATATATATATATATATATATATATATATATATATATATATATATATATATATATATATATATATATGAAACATTAAGAGCAATATTCTAGGAATCTAAAATCTGAAATTAAAATAGGAATATTCATTAAATCAAATCACAACCACATGAAGTGTCCAATATTGGGGGTTTCCCACATGGACACAAATCACAACACAAAGGACACTCCTATGACCTCCAAATGGACACGAAATGGACACAAATGGAGATACAACCATGGAGGTCATTCCTACGGGTTTAAAATATTCTTATATGCATGTAGGGGTGGATTAGAGGAGAGATTATACCTTCCGGGAGAGAGATTCCAAGAGAAACCCTTCCGACACGACATCGACACGAAGTGGCCTCCAAATGGACACGAACCAAAGCCAAATCCTCCCAAACTTGGCTAGCACCCTCTATCCATAAAGTAGAGGAGAAATGAAGAAGATTTGGAGGAAGAAGGGATTGATTTGGAGATGAAATCAATGGAGGTTGCTCTCAAAATTTGGGGAAGAACAAGAGAGAAATTTTGGGGAAAAATAAAATGAATGGACGAACACAACCTCTCCTAGTCTTGGCCGACCATGCCTAGCTAGGTGTCCCTATTGGTAAATGTCAATAATACTGTCATATCCCTATTTTAGAAATAGGTATATGACTGTATTTTGACAATATTATTGTATTTGGAGGATTTTAATTTTTGGTGTATTCTTGAAATTTTTATTATTTTTTTGGAGGTAATTTTATCCTCATTATTATTATTATTATTATTAATTTTTTTGTTCCTAATCTACCCTCCCAAAATATCTACTCCCTCTCTCTCTTCCGTGGAGAACCCCCCAAATCCCCTCTCTCTCTCTCTCAGCTCTCTCTCTTCCTCACTCTTCCTCCCTCTCCCCAGTCCCCTTCCCGAGCTCCCTCCATCTCCGGCCACCTTCCCCACCAGCACCGCCACCGCCATTAGTCGCCACCACCACTGTCCCCTTCTCCTCCGACCCCCTCTGCCAGCGCCTCCGTCTCCCCCACTTTTCGCGACCACCACCATCATCGTCTTCATCTTCAGCCGCCACCGCCATGGCCTCCGGCCACCTTTGCCTGGCCGAGCCCCCAGCTCCGGCCAGCACTTCCTCCTTCCCCTATTGTCGCTCCGAGCTCCTCCTCCCTCTACTGACCTCTCGATCTCCTCTCCCGAGCCCCCTCCGTCGCTGCCACCGCCTTCAGCCGCCACCACCAGCGCCGCGGCCACCACCTCTACCATCTTCTCCGGCCGGCCTCCTCCGTGGGCCCCTGCCGCTGCTTTCGTCCTCCTCCAGCCTCCCCTAGTAGCTCCGGCCGCCTCCCTCTCCGCCGGCAACCCCCCTCCGATGAGATCCTCCTTTGCCTCTTCTCTCCCCTTTTCTCGGTCTGTGCACCCTCGAGATGCGTACTGCTCCGTGCAGCGTGTCGTCTCGGACAGCGCACCCTCGGTTGGTGCGCTTCTTTGTTCCCCGTGTTTTCGGGTCGTGTGCACCTCGGTGTACGTGTCGCCTCGTTTTGCGTGTACCTCGGCCTACGTGCAGCCTAGGGCAGCGGGACGCCTCGAGCCCCGCGCTGCTCGGGCAGCGTGTTCTCCGGGCCACGTGCACTCGGTTCGTGCGTTCCTTCATTTTCCGTGTTTCTCGGGATACGTGCCCCTTGATTTATGTCGTCTTGGTTTGCGCATACTTGGTGTGCGTGCCGTCTCGATTTTCGTACACCTCGATTCCCGTGCTACCTCGGGTTGTGCGTTGTCTCGATCCTCGTGTCTCGGCTTTTGTGCCTACCTCGTGACCCGTGCCACCTCGATACGTGCACATACCGGTTTGCGTACTAGCTCCGATTTGCGTACCATATTGGTCTTTGTGCCGTCTTGATTCGCGTGCACGTCTCGATTTGCGTGTCATATTGATTTGCGTACTATCTTGATATTCATGATTTCCTCGATCTACGTGCACGTCTTGATTTATATGTACGTTGTCTCCTGTTTATCTCGATTCTCGTACGCATCTCGATATACGTGCACATCTCGGTTTATGTGTCCGCATCGATCCGTGTACCTCGGTTTTCGTGCTCGATCCCTGTACTGCTTGTGGGACCCACACGGTATAGCCTTCTGCCATCTCTTATGATTATTCTATTATTTTATTATTTGGTGCTGATGACTATTTATTGTGTGTTCTGAGGATCTCGATTGGCGTGCTAGCTTGGATCGTGACTGCCGAAGACTTGCTTACCTAGCCGAGCCCTCTAGGCAAGTATCCCTTGCTCATCGGCGGCTCTTGCCATCTCTCCTGGATTTTATTGTATTTAATTTATTGTAAATTGTATAACCATGAGTAGTGTAGCTTAGCAGTAGAACTGTCATGATAACCTAGACTAGCTTGGTCCGATACTGGGATAGACCGTATCGGACGACTCGGATGGGTCATCCACACCTCCGAGGACACGAGCACGACTCACTTGTACGGATTGTCCCGATATTTCTCGTGTTCGACTCGCGGTCGGGTAACGGCTTTGGCTAACTTTACTTATGGCGGTGATTGTGCTTGGGTTAGGAATTTATGGACATGTGTTGTGGTGCGCCCTGCGAGGCGGTTATTTTATTATTATGCATGTTGGCTTGGTGCCAGTACGCATTGTAGCGCTGCTGGAGGCCGAGACTTAGTGTTCTCGGCTATCTATTTGTTCCCATTACGTATCGTAGTGCTGCTGGTAGCTGAGACTTAGTGTTCTCAGCCTGCGATTCTGCGACGGGTTGTGCCGAGTAGTTTTAGCCCCTATTCGTAGGGTGCTCCCATCCAGATTACAAGGGAGACTCTGTCGAATTTTTTCAGAATTCCCGGATGGGAATTTGGTTCGAAGGATTGGGCAGAACCATTCCTTTGGTTTGCGGGACTGAACTCATACATGTTCTTCTTGGTATAGCATCCCTGATCTTATTGCCTGCTAGGTAGACTCCCGACTAGATTAGTCGCCTAGCGTCTTGACCTGTCTTGTCCGCCGGATTGTGTAAGGAGAGCGGTCCTACTCGGGTGAAGGTCTGTAACCCTGGTCCTTGTTTGGTTTAAGGGTTGTGGATCTGATCCAGAGTGGTTCACGCAATCCTTGCCTTTTCGACGGTATCACCCATTGGACTCTTGACCCGTGACCCTTCTTTTTGATAGTGTTCTAGTTTAGTTTGTTATCCCATTGTTTGTCCTGTCCGCCGGATTGTGTAAGGAGAGCGGTTCTACTCGGGTGAAGGTCTGCAACCCTGGTCCTTGTTTGGTTTAAGGGTTGTGGATCTGATCCAGAGTGGTTCACACAATCCTTGCCATCTTCCGACGACGTTGATTAGTGTTGACCCATGTGTTGGGATTATGATCTTATTCGAGGATTGACTATGAGGAGATATGATATTGAGATAGTGATAATGGTAGACTAAGTGGATTCTTAGATAGTGTTGCTAGTTCTTTGGTGATGTTCTAATTTGATCAGATATGTCTTTGAGGACTTTTGGATTTTGATATTGGTGCGAGTGTCTCGCGGAACGAATAGAATATCGAGGGTATTATTATATGATTTTTACTCGACTTCCCAAACGTCCAAAACTGGGGACCTTTGTGTATTCCGGTAGTTGGGGAACCTGGTTTGATTGCTATGTCTTGGTAGTTGAGGGGCTTGTTTTCTAGTGGCTTGTGATCATTGACTTGGAGGATTCTTGTGAGTCAGAGGGCCTAGCATTGTTAGGGGGATGAGCTTGGTATTTGGTGGTTGTCTTTATTGACGTGATATTCACTCCGTCATGGATGGGAGACTCTTGCTAGATTGATCTGGTGGATGAACCGACTTGATGATTGGAGTTGTAGGCTCCCATATATGCTTGATATGTTATTATAGTAGAGGTTCTGGTCTTGTACTTGACCTGATATCCATGCCACGATGTGGGCAGATGACTTCTTGTGACTGACAGATTTGTCCTTGTCCCAGACCTGACTACCTGTATCCGTGCTATAAGTCCAGTTACCCTTTGAGGTACTGGCCCTGACCTTGCACTGCGGTGCCTTTTGTCTACTGGCACTTTGAGGTGCTACTTCCATGATTATATGTCATTGCGATGTCATCTTGATATTCTAGCTATATTATATGATTACCTGTACGGGTATCTGGTAGTTGACCTATAGTCTTAGCGTGGTTAGGATTGCTTGCTTGCTTGTTGCATAACACTAAGGATGGATCACAACTGGGACTATAGATGTCGAGGTTGATTCTTATTTAGCATTTTCGTACTGAGGTACGACGTCTAGGAGGATGATCATGTGACCACGACATGTGATTTCGGATAAATGTATGGTTAATCTAGGCAACTTAAACTGGTAGAAGCATTGGGAGGGAACGGAATCCCGAGATCGTGCATTACCAGCCTTATCCCAGACATCAGTCATGACCTGCAGGCTGGCCGCCACGGATATTGTTACCATTCGTACTAGTGGATGTCAATATCCGGCTAATTATGTACTATACATTATATACATGGCATGCTCGACACGGTAGCCTTACGAGGGACCAGTGGTGACATGCAAGCCCGATGGCCTTACGAGGGATCGGTGCTCTTCTTACATGCTATACTTGGCCTCGCTAGCCCTGCTAGGACGACACGATCTGAGGATTCCTATATTGCATTGTTGGGGTAACCCAACCTCCACATAGACAGCCGTAGGCTTTGAGTGGTCGCTTATTTATATAATTGTTTGGCTTGTTGCTTGCTAAGCTGGCTGACACGTAACGTTGTCCCGGCGCAGTAATTCATTCCCTTGTTCTTGTTTGATGTAGGGATGGATTACTGTTCCGATGACAGACTACGAGTTCCAGTTGGCGATGCAAGCATTAGTGGATGTTAAGATGACTGTGATGTTTGTTGGTTACTTACGTATTAGTAGTTGGATTGCTGCCTTATATTCTGTAATCGTGCGTTGGTACCGCACAATCCTTTACCCTCATTACTGCTGTTCATACGTGCTATTTCTGTCATATCTTATCATGCTGGTTTTCTTCGCCCGTCCTTGAGCCTTCCTTTCTGGTACTTGCTACGGTTGGCCTGACCAACCCTGGATTGTTCCCAGATTTTCAGTGACCGATCCTGTGGATCTTCCAGACTTGACTTGGAGGACGCGCTTCAGTTTCTGATCCTGAGGGAACTGTGTGGGAAGGTATTATGTCTACATTATTTCTTATTATAGACTCTCGGATTTTCATATGAGTATTTTCTGCTTTCCATATGATTATCTCTCTTGATATTGTTTCATTGTGATTTGCCTGTGGACATGAGATCGGATTTAGGCCATAGATTGATTGCATGCTAGGATACCCAGCAAGACTTGACAGCCGTCATCGCCGTATAGTGTATTCGTACCTTATACGGTGTAGCTGGCCTACGTCCGCCCCCGTATTCCGGTACTGGGGCGTGACAAATACCCCCCACTTACTCAAATGAATTAAATTAGGAAAATGCTTTAGGTTGAGGCTAAATTAGTCTAGTTTTAAGGCTCTAATTAAACTTAACCTACCCATAAATAATTAGTCAATCACACTAACTAAAATAATGTCATGTGGGCCATGCCTAACTAATGAGTGAGTCCCACTAGAGTCAAAACTACCCCGGGTCCCCGTTACAAGTCGGATTGAGTTGAAATTCGAACCCGACTCAAATAATCCCAAAATAATATCATAAATAATAAAATAAATTTCAAAAATATTCAAAAATACAAAATGACAAAAATACCCCTGTTCCTAAAAACCGGGGGTGACACGCTTCACACTAGAACATCCGAAAAACTTGGTAATAGGGGAGTTATCAAAAGGAGTAAGTAGTCGTTCATCTGTTAGAGACTCTATAGCTAGCACTGCTTTTATTTCTCAAATAGAACCCAAAAATGTTTTAGAAGCTTTCTCTGATGAATTTTGGATATGTGCAATACAAGAAGAACTCAACCAATTCGAAAGAAATCAGGTTTGGGAACTTGTTCCTAAACCTGCTGATCATTCGATCATTGGTACTCGATGGGTCTTTCATAATAAAGTTAATGAGGACGATTCAGTCACACGTAATAAAGCACGTCTAGTAGCTCAAGGATACAACCAAGAGGAAGGTATCGACTACAATAATACGTATGCTCCTGTTGCACGACTTGAATCAATCCGCATGCTTTGTGCCTTTGCAAATTTTCAAATTTTCAAACTCTTTCAAATGGATGTAAAAAGTGCTTTTCTAAATGGTTTTATTAAAGAAGAAGTTTTTGTAAAGCAACCTCCTGGTTTTGAAAACTATAAGTTTGCTGATCATGTTTTCAAGCTTAAGAAAGCTCTTTACGGCCTCAAACAAGCCCCTCAAGCTTCGTATGAATGCCTTAGCACTTTCTTACTTGAAAATGGCTTTTCAAAAGAAAAGATTGACACGATACTCTTTATAAAATCAATTGATGACACAGTTCTATTCGTGCAAATTTATGTAGATGACATCATTTTTGGGTCTACTAATGAGGTATTATGCCAAGAATGTGCCAAGTATATGCAGAATGAGTTCGAGATGAGCATGATGGGGGAGATTAACTACTTCCTTGGATTGCAAGTCAAACAAAACTCACAAGGAGTCTTCATCAGCCAATCAAAGTATACAAATGACATGCTGAAGAAATTTGATCTTGACAACATCAAACCAATCAGTACTCCGATGGCTACTACAACTAAATTAGAACATGATGAAAATGGCAAACCAGTCGATCAACGTAAGTATCGAGGAATGATTGGTAGTCTACTCTATTTAACTACTAGTCGTCCCGATATCATGTTTAGTATTTGCTTATGTGCTCATTATCAAACAAACCCTAAGGAATCACATATGACCGCAGTTAAGCGTATCTTTCGATACCTTTAAGGCACTGTTACGGTGGGCTTGTGGTATCCCAAACCACATCTTTTGACTTGATCGGTTATTCGAATGCCGATTTTGCTTGATGCAAAGTCGACCGTAAAAGTACCAGCGGCATATGTCATTTATTAGGCAAAGCTTTAGTCTCTTGGTTTAGCAAAATGTAAAACTCTGTCGTATTATCTACAACAGAAGCTGAATACATAGCTGCAGGACGATGTTGTGCTCAGATCATGTCGATGAAGCAAACCCTAGCAGACTATAATTTATCTTTGAAGCACATTCCTATATTCTGTGATAATACTAGTGCAATTAACCTGACAAAGAACCCATATGTCACTCACACACTAAGCATATAGAAACTCGACACCACTTTCTTAGAGATTATCAATTGCAAGACACTATTAATTTAGAGTTTATTGACACTAATCATCAGCTAGTAGACTTTTTTTACTAAACCACTTGCTGAAGAGCGTTTCAACTTTCTTCATCGAAAATTAGGAATCATGGATGAACATGTCATACAATAAGTCTTACCTGCACAAATAATTGTTAAATCAAAATCGTACATGTTGCATTGTTTTGGATACAAGCCGAAAGGGCCCTTCTGACAACAAGGCATAAAAGCCTAAGGGACACGGTGCCTAGTATCTTCGGACTACCGCTAGCTGGGATCCGGCCCCTACAGCTAACCTGAGGCGATTCACATGTACTGATTAATGATTCACATAGTTTGTCGCATGTTCCATTTGTTTTATGACTAATACAATCCATTATTTTTACTTTGAGACTATCTTTTCTCTAATTTGTGACCACCCTTAATCTGCTTGGAGTTCTGGACACACCAGAACCGAACTCGGGACGAGTTCTACCTATGGAAGAACTCGGGCCGAACTCTGTCTAGTGAGTTCCAAAAATCTCAGTCCCTCCTGGCTGTCCGATCTGCTTTGAATCAAAACAAATTATCTCTTATAAGCAGCCGGCCCTACATGTTTCTTATCAAAAAATTACACTTCTTCTTCATCTTCCACCTCTCTCCAACATATTTTCTCCAAACCCTAACCCTAGTTCTCTCCAATCTTGTGTTAACCACTCTCCAAACTCAAGAATCAAAGCTTTTGGGTAATTCTCCTCCATCCTCATGACTTATTTTTGAGGTATATCTCTTGTAGTTCTCCATCTCTATTTCATTAGCTTTTATTAGTGGCACCTAGACTTTTTAATAGAGGAAAGAAGATTCAGAGTGAGGCTTCATCATCCAATCCTCCTTCTCCTCCTTCTAATGTCAATCTACCTCACCCATTGTTTAATCCTCCTCTTCCTCCCAATGCCGATACAGACAATGAGCACATCTTTATTTCGTTAGAAGCCTCTAACGAGTGATATTTCAATTTTTTGCTCACGTAGTGTGGTACCGGGACATCCCATCAATTTTACCATACTTTTTGAATTTGATCCTAATTTTAAGGATCTTTGTCTTGATGAACTTGTGGCTACATCTTCTAGAATTTATTTCAGTGCTATTCAAATGTTCTATTGCCATCTTACGTATGATATCGTAAGATTTATTCTAGGGTAGCCGACATCAACATTGAGTTCGATGACTTTGACTTGGCGGATTATTTGCAAATCCTTGAACCCAATTCCTGGGAATGTCTTGTCGATGCTCGCGAATTTAAATTCGTTGGCGATATTACACTAGAAAGCTTTAAGGACATGATGTGTGAACCAAATACTTGCCCTCGTAAACTTCGTGCCAAGTATTTCAACAACCACTTTTATGAACTTCATCGCATCATTTTCTCATCCATCCTGCCCATAGGTGGATCTACTGATGAGGTCACTTATCTTGAGATTACGGCACTATTCTATCTTCACTTCACCATCCCTTTCAATTTTCTACGCACGATGATGGACTGGATGATTCGTGCAAGAAAGTAGCCTAGAAATCTTGTCTATACTATGTACCTTCCTATGATCTTCTCTGCCTTCAATATTCCTTTAGACGAGTGTTAGTTTCTAGCAGCTCCGGCTTATCTCTCTAAGGCTCGTAGGACTGTTCCTGTTCCTGTTCCTCCTGCTCCTGTTAAGGAAGAGTCTTCTGACTCTGATACCCCTTAGCCTAAGCCACCTGCCACTCTCGACTCCATCAGAGATATGTTGCATGACCGCTTTCGGTTGGAAGACGATCGCTATACTCAGCTGAACTATCGGATCACTCTTCAGATGAGCGCCATCAGCAACACTCTTCATGATATCCAGTATAACATGGCCCAACATCCCACTATGCCGTTTCCTACGGGTCGGGACCCTTCTCGTGAAGGCTACCGGATTGATGACCCTTGGGCCATGCGGTATCTGGACCCTGATGCTGCTTTTGTCGATCCTCGTCGCTCTGCCAGCGAGCCATCCGATTCTGTCGGTCCATCCTATCCTCTAGCTCCATGATGGCTGTGGTTGACTATTTGCTGCTGCTGCTGATGCATCTTAGCTATGATTTTTCTTTGTAGTTTCATTTCATGACTTTAGTTATATTTATACTATGTTTTCATTTTATTCCATATGTATGACTGCAAGTTTCTTTCTACTGGATTATCAAAACTACTAGTTTTTCTATTAACGTTTGGTTATGGTTAAAGTTGTGTGCTTCCTCTTTTCACTTTGTCTGTCGTTTTTCTCTTTACGGGAAAGCTGTACTTTATTTTGCTAAGTGACAAAGGGGGAGAATAATAGATATTTGATGTATATGATGTGATTTTATATATAAATTGTATTGTGCTTGGATAAGAACTTTGTACCAGGACGGAAACGAAAATATCTATTTGCGGGAGAGCCACTTCATAAGTACAAATTATTCTATCTCCTTCAACATGTGTCCATATATGAATATTAAGAACATACAAATATCATTTTATCAATTATCAAAATGGGGGAGATTGTTGACCCAAACTGGATCACAGTCAACCTAATTTAGAGAATTAACAAAATGATAACTGATATGATCCAATATGACACGTCAAGTTCAAGACAAAACATCATCTACGATCCAATACAACGTATCAAGCTCAAAGACAGACGTCGTCAACAAAGTTGTTACAGTGCAAATGTATTTGTTCTTAGTTTGTAATCTTTCAATTTATTGAGTCTAGGTAAATGTACGTCGAGTCGCACTGAGTCATCTCAACCCCTAGACTTACTACTCCAAGCTCGACCATACAAAACTAAACAATCCCTGAACCAAACCAAAGCTCCATAGCCCTTTAGAACTTCTGGTCTCTAGGAGACAGAGTTCGGGCCGAACTTTGCCCCCTGAAAATTAGCAACCAAATTTTTAGGAACACCCTGCTACGAGCTGTCCAACGTTTAAATTTTTGAATATTTGGGACATAATTCTGGCCGAATTCTGCCTCCCTTGAATAGTATATATAGGGCTTGATTTCTCTCGTTTCAAATCATCTCTCACTCTCAATCTTCTAAGCCTTATACATTCTAAGTCTTACTCTTCCAATCTACTAGCCATAAAACTTTCTGAGCCCCAAGGTGCTCAGTGCGATTTAGCTAGAAGTTCTGTGCAAGAGTTGAAAAGAAGTCACTTGGAAAATTTCAAGTTTCGCCTCTGCGAAGTTTCAAGAAGTTGGCGTGCTCTTCTGAGTAAAGGCACGTGTGTACCCTATTTCACAAATAGTGAATTTCAATCCTGAGCTAGAGTTCTCAGGCCTGGACTAGTCCTCCACGAGGGAAACCAGGTTATTTCGCTGTGTTTGCGTGTGCTCTTCTAAACTCTTATATTTTTCGCATATTACTCTCTGATTATATAGTTGCTTCTGGACTTAGCATAGAGTTAATTTTTAATTGGTCATTATTGACACAAACTCTATTCACCCCCCTCTAGATTTGCCTACACGTTACTTTCCATCTTTGGTCTCACTACATCTCTACATGGGCTTGGGCTCGATTCGGATCCAGTTTGACTAGTTTAACACAACCAGGTCTCCTAAAAAGTCAATAATCTAATTAATAAATAATTAGATCGTCTATAGGGGTTAAGTCATAACTTTGACTGGTTTTTCTTGTTAGAACACACATATGGCTCAGCCTTCTCTGCCATGGCTAAAACATTAGTTAATGCACATGACTGCACGATCTGTGCCAAAATTCTTGGTCATCTTGCACTCCACAACTTAACCATGAATAAAGCCTTCTATCATAATAACAATTTAATTAAAATATTTATAAAATTCCAAAATTACTATTTAAGTAAAATAAATAAAAAAATATTTTCAAAATTTTAGGAAGAGGGGTTACAAATCTACCCACCTTAGAAATAAATTCGTCCTCAAATTTAAGGACTATTAGGATAGGCGGACTTGGTAGATTGGTAAAAGGTAGTAAGAATTTATGATAAGAAATTATTGATCAAATAGATGAAAAGAGAGAAAAAAGACTTGAAACTCTAAAGGCCCTAAAATTCTCTTAAAATATTAAATTTTAAACAAGTTTTGATAAAAGAAATAATCATAAAATAAAGTATCGACCAAAAATTACCTTCAACTACGATAAATGAAATAAGGTAAATGAATAAATAAATAAAAATTCTAAAAATCTGGGAAGAGCGGATTTAGGTTTAGGGTTAGGGATTTGAAATTGATTTTGGGAATTAGGATTAGGGATTTGGAGGTTTGTAGATTGTGGTGATTGAAAATTTGCGGAGAATAAAAGGGGACTCTCTAATTAAGAAAGGAATATGATTAGAATAAATCTAGATCAAATCTTTCTATAAATCAATTCGAATAAAATATCTTAAACATAATTAATTTAATCTATATATATTTCATAACAATAATAATTTAAGATAATTTTTAGTACCAACAAATAATCTGTAAAACTTGGTTTGCATAAATATAATCTCATCTGAATAATATATCTATAGATTCTAGTGGTCAAGACGATAATAAAATAAAATAAAAATTAACTCAAATACGTATTGAATCCAACAAATTCTAGATTAATTAAAATCAATCCATAATGATACTAGATAATATTTAAGATATATTTAACTAGGTCTAAATTTAATACTTTTGTAAATGAATAGTACCTTGAAATAATACTCAATGTTAAATAATATTTAAAATATATTTTTGTAAATTCGAACCGTAAACAAATGTACTATTAAACCAAATAATCATAGAAGTACATTGTAATAATAAACTAGTAAATATATATTATATTTTTTCAGCACAAAAATATCTATATAATAAGTAAAATAAATAAAGTTTTCTAACTAGAAAAATATTTAAAACTAAAATAAATAAGAATTTTAAAAAAGGGAAGAGGGTTTTGCAAATCTACCTACCATAGAAAATTTCATCTTCGAAATTTCAAAGGATAGGACTAGGCACTAACAATCAAGAAAGTAATACGATCCAAAATTTGATAAGCGTAACCATGGGTAGAATCGAATAAGGAAGGATGGCGCTTTGGGAATATTCAAAAGGTTTGAGTCGCGATTAAATTTTATTTAAGGATGATCAAAGAATTCGGTTTAGCACCATTGATTGTTTTAGGCATGATCAAAATATGACCAAATTATATGTCCAAGGATCTAATCAAGGTCAAAATCTAAACATGCTTGAGGATAGAACCGAAGTAGGGTTAGCAAAAGATCATTAGGTACGATTAACCACTAATTTAAAATTGTGTAGGCATGGTCAACAATCAAATTTTTGACAAAGTCTAAACATGGTTAAAGTCACTAAGATGTAGCTAAGATGCAGTCACGATCAAGGTTAATCATGCAAGTCATCCAAGCGTGATCAAAGTTCGAAAAATTGGCACGAGTGTGAACATGATCAAAATAGTCATGATCATAATAGAATAAAAATTTAAACATTAGTAATAATTGAGTTGAAGTATAGGCACGATTATGATTATGGTCGAATAGTTTAGTCACGATCAAAGTCTTTTAGGAACGGTCAAAATTTGAATTCGTTTGGCACGATTAACTTGATTAACATTTAAGCAAAATCATTTAGGCACAACTACCGGATCAAAATCTAGAAAATATACGAATTGACAAGATCGAAACATAATCAAAATAGTCTAGTTGCGATCAGAAAGTCGTTAAGGATGTTCCAAACCGAAATTGTTTTAGCACGATCAATTATGTAGGCATGATCATAGAATCATAATCTAGGTGCGATTATGAATCTAGTGGGACATGGGATTAAAATCTAGTGATAGGTTTTAAATGAGGAGGAACCAAATGACGACTCGACGAATAGAAGATAAGGAAGAAAGATAAGAATGGAAGAACTACAAGCTTTATCTATAGTACAATAATGAGAAATAAGATATCAAATTAGTTTGGAGTGAGAGTGCAATAAGGATACGGTGTCGAATATTCTATTAACTTTGTCTAATATTGACATAATAACTCGAAGATCAAAATAGGGCAAATAGGACGCAGTTTTAATAACATTCGATAACTTGCACCTACTCGAAATTATTTCAACTTAGGGATCTTGCCACGCCAGTACGCTGTTGGCTGCAATAAACCTGCAGTCTCAATAATTCAAATAAGTGGCGACAGTGCGCTGCTATATTGCCATCGTAAGTCAATGAATATTCTTCCAACTATATCCATAAGGGTATCAAAGGAACTTCTAGAAATTCAAACAAGTCGATCATGATAGAAAAATGTAAGTATCTATCCTTGAAGTGAAAGTATCAATTTTTTTGAAAATAAAATGATCGATCAGGTATAAATTTTAAAAATCAAACGATTAGTTAGAAAAATGATTGAGCATAAGAGAAGTAAAAAAAGTCAATTCTATTTCTCTAATATTCAAGGGTTGAGGGAAAACATATATATATATATTAAATTTCAACAAAATTAACTCAGGATAAATATATGGATAATTGGATCATGTTAGGCTCAAAAGTCAATAAATGAAATAGAATGTTGACTTTGAGAAAATAATTACTTATGGAAATAAATAAGTAATAAGGTCTAGGCAGGAAAAAAATCGAACAGAGTCCAAGATGATCAAGATAGGAGAAGTGTAAGTATCTGTCTTTCAAGTATCATTTCTTGAAAAATAAGATGAGCGAATTGAAGGATAATGATCAAAGCCAAAATTAAGGATAATTCTTTTAATCCCTATTGCACGGACATTCAATATTCAATGATTGACATGAAAATATTGAGTCAAAGCTAACTCGAGATTAATATATAGATAATTGAGTGAGGGATTTTTTTAAAAAATAATTCCTTAGGTCCAAGGAAAGTATAAGTGATACAAACTTACGATATAACCATGTTTTAGGAAAGTCACAAATAATCATGATTAGAAAGAAAATGATCAAAGAAAATAGAAATATAAAATTTAATTTATATCTCTCTAATATTCCAAGATTGAGGGAAAAACACATTTATATATATCTTGAAATCTAACTCGGAATGAGTAAATATATGGATAATCGAGTTAGGTCCAAACTCAATAGATGGAAATAAAATATACTCTTAGGGAAAACAAATGGAAATAACTAAGTAATATGAGCAACGATGATAATGTTTAGAGATGACAGAAAAGATAATTTGAATAAATTATCAAGGTTAGGGATTGAATTCTAGGAAGGTCTAAGTTATAGAATGAATAGTCTACCCACCTTGGATGCTACCGTCATATCAAAACGTAATAACACATCTATGGAATTTCTCAACTTATCTAAATTTAATAATTCCTTATCTAAATCACATAGCCTATATAATAATCTTAACTACCCAATAGTCAAAAGATAGGGGGCTCCTAGTCCTAGTCATTCTCCTAAATTGATCCTAACTGTGAATGAGCAATTCTTAGTCGCAGGCTCGCAGTTGTGCGACTAAAATGACACTACCACGAGTTCGTACAATTTGCAAAAACTGACCTGCATGGGCCACCACAAAAATTTGTCACAACTCGCACCCGCTTTTCAGGATACGAGTGCGTGTCCAAGCCAGCCTACACCGCAGTGTCGACGTAGAACGCTGTCTAGCCACAATGCTCAAAATTATACAAATAAAAACTTTATTGCTCATTCACAAACTTAACCAACTTACAATATTCGTAAGGTTTACATTTTAAGAAAAGTACAATGTTCTTACAAATGTTAAAAATGACTATAACACATCTATCTAACTAATCTCTAGGTTTTGGCCTGCAAGTACACCCGTATCTCCCCATGGCTAAGAGTATTCGCGATTAACCTAAAAAAATTGGTTTCCAGTCATGAATGGAACAAGCATACAGACTGACAGGCTATTCGAAAATATAATAGAATTTGCAATACATGAAATAGCATATGTGAAGTAAAACTAGGTAGTAAACTAATATCATGGTATAACTAGAATAAAGCAAGTACTGTACAATAGGATGTAACAACTAGAAGAAAAGCATATAAGTAAGGTGACATGGCAAGTGGTATAGAAGATAAGGAGTAACGAGTAAATGATAACTATCTACGTGTGTTGAAATATCGTGTGCGACATATGGACGACTAGGGGGTAAATCCGGTACCCCGCACGTGAAGTGTGCGGCTGCTATTCTCCACGAAAGACACGGGAGATAGAAAGGGTAGTTCACATGTCAACTAAGATATTTTCCCTTCCGACTAGTACTCATAGACTCGAATAAGTCACGAACGCAGTAAGCATATGAATGATAATCACGAAATATAATAAGTAAAGATCCATGATACTAACCTGTGTAACAAGTGTGTCAACAAGCAGAAGAAGCATATGTATACATGTAATGGAAAAACTATTAGGAATTGAAAGCAATCAGTATATGTACTTGCCTGGGGTCCTTTGCTGGTGAAACCGATAATACCCAACCACTCAGTGAGCCACAAAGTCGAACTCGCACAACAGTCTCCGGATACTGAAACAAACATTACCAACACATTTGGTATAAAAGAAATATCTAAAAATGCCTACCAAAAGTCCAATTCTGGACACAGGGGCAAAATCATAATTTTGGGTTAAAATGATATCCACCGTTGGACCCGTTTTACACCGAAAAATGTGCCAGTACCTACGGTATTTAAAAATATCAAACTATATGTTTATAGGTCCGATTTGACGATACGAACCCAACCATATGTCCAAAGTTGGATTTCGGTGGGTCGTACATAAATTAGCCCGTTAGATCGGGCCACAAGCCCGCCAAAATAGCATTCCGGTCGACCTTCTCAGAATCAGACCAAACTTGGCATATAAGACCAGAAAAACGTTACGGTCCTATTGGCGCAAGTTTTTTCTCGAGATGATAAATGTGCACGAAGTTATTAGCTAGTTTACAAAGGGGCCGATACAGGGTATCTTGATGGATACGCCTCGATTTTGTCGCGTACAAACAATAAAATCGAGTTCCGTCGAATCCCACACGTTGACAACATATATATGTGTCTTTTGATGCTCATGGTTTATGACCACGCCGCTCGATTTGTTGGGGCCCATGCCGTATCGGGAAAAATCTTTCTAAATTCAACAGTTTTAGCAAGTTTTGGGTGATCGATTTCTCGTCGTACAGTCGACGAATTTTAATTATGTAAAAAGGGTTTTAAAGCCTTATATGTTGTCTAGAACTGTAATTAATTGGTTTTTGAAATATCCTAATGGTTTGTTCAAATTATATCTCCCAAATCAGGGTTTGAGACTATATTTTGTTCTATTTCCAAACAGGTTTTTACTCGACTTTGAGTCGATTTGTCGGACAATCTAATTGGTTTAAATAAAATTCAACTGAAGGGATTTGAAGGCGTATATGTTTTTCTCGTACCTGAAGTGGTAGATCGTTAGACGATCAAGCATACGTTGAAAAATCTCGCAGCGAAGTCGGCCCAAAACTTGCTGAGCTGTTGCGACTCTAGGCGTTCGGCGCTGTGTACGGCCGCCCACCGTTGGTCGGCGGCGGCGCGCTAGAGAACTGGAAAGACACGGGTGGTCGCCAGGATGGGGAAGGGTTCGACTAGGGTTTAGTATTTGAGTTTCCTTCTCCTTGTCCCTCTCGATATGTATATAGAAGACTTGGGTTGCTAGGCCTTATGCTCGGGTTTGGGGGGGGGGGCTCGGCTTTGGTGTGGTACTGTTTCATAAGGAACAATACTTGGGCCTTATGCTCGGGTTTGGGGGGGGGGGACTCGACTTTGGAGTGGTACTGTTTCATAAGGAACAATACTTCTCCTTTATTATTATTTTTTCTTATTTCTTTTTTTCTTCACTACACACATACACACACACACACACACACACACACACACACACACACACACACACACACACACACACACACACACATATCCATATAAATATCTATATATGTCTATCTTATATATGTTTAATACTTCATAAAATTCCTAAAATCTTAATATTGCTCCCTTCCTAGTGTAGGGTTTGCACCTAAAATATGTACATGCTATTGTATTTATTTTCTAATAACACAACTAGTTAATAATAAAGATATATTTTTCTTATACCAGTTATATTATCACTAATAATAGCAATAATAACAAAATTACAATAACCAAATATAGGTGTAGTATTGGGGGACACATCATACTCCTACTAATAATTAGTCCACAGAAAAATCGTGCAATTGTTCTAAATTGCCATATAATATTAATAATGCCTATATTGTACGTTGTAACAAATATTTAGAAAGTATTTGTCAATTCCCAAATAAATACAAAATAGTTGCATATACATAAAGTATGTTTACATGGGTGTCTTTGGTCTCACTACATCTCTACATGGGCTTGGGCTCGATTCGGGTCTAGTTTGACTAGTTTAACACAACCGGGTCTCCTAAAAAGTCAATAATCTAATTAATAAATAACTAGATCATCTATTGGGGTTAAGTCGCAATTTTGACTGGTTTTTCTAGTTAGAACACACATATGGCCCGGCCTTCTCTACCATGGCTAAAATATTAGTCAAAGCACACGACTACACTATCCGTGCCAAAATTCTTGGTCATCTTGCACTCCAAAACTTAACCATGACTAAATCCTTCTATCATAATAATTATTTAATTAAAATATTTATTAAAATTCCAAAATTACTATTTAAGTAAAATAAATAAAACATATTTTCAAAATTTCAGAAAGAGGGGTTACAAATCTACCCACCTTAGAAATAAATTTGTCTTCAAATTTAAGGACTACTAGGATAGACAGACTTGTAGATTGGTGAAAGGTAGTAAGAATTTATGATGAGAAAATATTGATCAAATAGATGAAAAGAGGAAAAAAAAAGTCTTAAAACTCTAAAGGCCCTAAAATAGGAAGTCCTTAAATAGGAAGAGAAGAGTCAAAACTCCTCACCATGGGCATTCTTAATGCTTGGGGGTTCCTAATTAATGCTTCTACACTATTTACTACAAATTAAAGGGTTTAGAATGTCTTTTACCTATTGGAAGATGGATTCTCAATAAAAAAGCTCCAAGATCTAGAAATCCCCAACCTCCAACCTCCAATGTATTGCTTCTAGAGTCTTCTACTCTCCATGGGGAAGAGAATGGAACAAATATGGGCAAATTTGGAGAATATTTGGTGGCAGGAACAATTTGGGGAACTTACTAAATTAGGTTTAGGGTTTTGAATGAAAGGATGAAGAAGAAGATGATGTTCCTCTTAAATAGAAGAGGTGGCTGCCATAAAGCTAGGGTTTTAGGGTTTTAGGCTAGTGTAAATTGTCCACTAAGTCCCTCTCTAATGTCATGACAAGTTTAGGGAATAAGCCTTTCTTCCTAATTAGGTGTTTAGCCTAAATTCTATTTAATCTTGCTAGCTAACTAGGGCTAATTAGAGTTTAACAAAAATGGGTTTTAGTACTCGTCTAGTCTCATTAATTAGGCTCACTAGGGTCACTAACAACTATTGTAACTAAATGCTAACCACTATTCATATTCAATAATATAACATATGTACTATATTAAATATTATAAATAATTAATCCAAAAATATGATTACTAGTTTTATAAAATAAATTTATCACTCAAAATATAGTTTGAATTCACAATAATAACAAGAAATAGGAAAAATAAAAAATACCCCTCTACGGAAATGTGGTGGTTACAGCCTGCTCCTACCCATGCGCCTCGCCCATGCGTCTCGCGCATAAGACGAGCGCACGAGCGCAACAACATCGCACTAAGTGCCATGCACCGATGCTGACATGCTAAGTGCAAAGTGCGTCAACAAAATGCCTCATTGCACCCTTGAGCCCGAGTCTGAGTTTGAGTCCGAGCCCAAGCCCGAGTCCGAGTCGCTAAGCTCTTTTGGGACTTAGCTCCATAGGGAATAATCCCATGAGCATGACAAAAAGCATAAATGCTTATTTCTGGAGTTAGTCTTCTTCATACTAGAAAAATAGACCCACATCTCACCCATATGCCTCTCCACACCTCATGTGCCTCTCTCGACACAAGCAAAGCTTTATATAGAGATATAATCCATTTGGTGTGAGTAATATGGAACTTTCTAGTCACCAAGGCAAAATACCAACAATCCTCCATATATCTCTATATATATGGGTTGAGCATTCCTACAGTGACTACCTATCATGCATTAGGATCGATGTCGCTACGACTTGAATCTTCCGACATGGGTTAAATAACAGCATGATACAAGAATATACTAGGCCTTGAATTTTGTACCATAACTACAATTCTTCCCACTCATACAATGACATCACTATGCTTCTGGTAGCACATTAAAGGCCTTGTGCCAGCCTGGTTTCGGTGTATGTATATTGGGTGTCTACAAAGTTTCTCTCAAGAGACGGCCTACATCTTTATCCATACACTCTAGGTGAGTTCTTTTAAAGAGTCTTGGCATAAAGCCTTTTGCTTCCTTGCGGTGGTACGTCGCTATGACATAGCCCAAAGTCGAGGCAATGCCTCATGTAGTGTCATACCACTGTAGCATGAGGCCCAGCCTCTTAGTACCAAACTACCAAGCATAAAGCCTTTCGCTTCCTTACGGTGTTACGCAACCATAACATGGTTCACAAAGCCGAGGCAATGCCTCATGTAGTATCACACCACTGTAATATAAGGCTGAGCCTCTTTGTAGTGCTGCATACTACTCTTCATTCTACATCATTAGGCCCACTTGCCTATGTCCGGTGCTACGCCGCTGTGACTTGGCCCGAAGCCGAGGCTTTACCCTTACTAGATACCTCATGTGGAGTCACCCCACTATAGCATGGAGTACTACGCTCCTTTGTAGTACTATGCTACCCGTGCTTTCTGTAAAGCATGCCAGATATCCTAAATGCTCGAGAACTCATTAAGGCTTTCAAGCCATCCTCTCATAGGATTTTATTCTATACAAAGAACAAACAGTAGACGTCAGTGGTTCTGGATTCGAAACCCCGCAATATCCTAAAATACTGCCCACTAACAATGGTTTCGGGTCCATGATCCCATAATATCCAAAAGATTGCCCACTAACAGTGGTTCTGGGTTCGAGACCCCGCAATATCCAAAGGTTTGTCCACTGCACTGATATTCTTCCAGTCAATAATCCTTTTTTGAACTAAAGCTAGATGTCTAGTAGATTTTTCTTTGAACTAATAGCATAAAACTTTATAGTAGAATTATAAAGACACAATATCAGAGTGTCTTTAAGTCTATTTTACATGTTGTGTCTTTGACCAACTAGCGTTTGAGACCTTTGGTGAATGGATCTGCCAGATTCTCCTGGCGTTGAACATCAACCACGATAATGACTCCTCTTTTGATAAGATCATTTACCGCCTTGTGTCTTAGACACATAGTCCTCTTCTTGCCATTGGAGAGGTCATTCGATGCTACCATTGCAGTCGCCTGGTTGTGGCAGTATATCTGTATTGCCGATATTTATGCACCAACCATTGGAAGATCATACATAAGCTTCCGAGGCCATTCTGCTTTATCCGCTGCAGCCGCTAGTGCTTAGAACTCAGATTCCATAGAAGAGTGTGAGAGCATAGTCTGCTTCTTCGACTTCTACGATATAGCAGCTCCACCCATGGAGAAGATATATTCTCCTGTGGACCTTTTACTCTTTACTTCAATGCACCAGCTTGTATCACTAAAGCCTTCCACTACTGTTGGGTCTCCGCAGTAGTGCAGTGCATACTTTTGAGTCCTCTTAAGGTATCTCATTATCCTCTTTACAACTTTTTAATGCTCCACACCTTGATTGCTCGTGAACAGCATCCCTACGACAAAAGCTATGTCAGGTCTTGTGGTAGTACTCGCATACATCAAATTCCAGATGACGCTTGAATACTCCAGTTGTTTGACGCTTTTTCTTAGATTTGGCTTCAGCTTCTTGTCACACCTATACGCGTATCAATCCCTGGAAGATCCTAATACCCATAGCATGTGAGCATTTTCTCAATGTAATGAGACTGTGGCAATGCCACCCCAATTTTCATCCGGATGATCTTTATCCCTAGGATAACATCAGCTTCTCCTAAGTCCTTCATGCTAAACTTAGATGAGAGGAATTTTTTTTATCTCAGTGATACTTGCTTGATCTGTACCCAAGATTAGCATATCGTCCATGTACAGACAAATAACAACTCCTCTTCTGTTAGTAAACTTTGAGTAGACACACTTGCCCATCTCGCTTAGCTATTTGATCTTATGACTTTATCAAACTTCTCATGCCACATCTTGGGAGCTTGCTTCAGACTATACAGAGATTTTACCAACTTATTTACATTATCTTCGAGGCCCTTGATGATGAATCCTTCTGGCTATTGTATGTAAATCTCTTTAGTCAATTCATCATTCAGGAAAGCAGTTTTGACATCCATCTAATGAATAACTAGCTTATGAATTGCACTCGGAGCAATCAATATCCTGATGGTCGTCATCCGTGCTACTGGAGCATATATATCAAAATAATCGATCCCCTGCTTCTGAGAAAACTCCTTTGCTACTAGTCTAGCCTTGAACTTGTCAACAGTTCCATCGGCCATCATCTTCTTTCTTTAAGATATATTTACATCTAATTGATTTTGCTCCTTCAGGTAGATCGACCAACACCCTTATATTGTTGGAGGTTATCGAGTCATACTCATCATTAATTGTCTTCTTCTAGAAGACAACGACTCTGGTCTTCATCGCCTTATCGTAAGTAAGTGGATCTGCTTCCATATAATAGGTGATGAAATCCGTTCTGAAGTCCTTCTGTCTTCCTACTCGCTTAGACACAAGTTCTAAGAGTTCTAGTTCAATAGTTATTTCTGCTACAACAATTCCTTCTTGGACTACATCTTTGTTAGGAGCTTCAGCCTTCTGTGCACCCGCACTATTCTCCAAAATATCCACCAGAATGTTCATGTGCCTTGCAAATTTATCTTCAAATAATTCTCCATTGCGAGATTTAATGATTTGGTTTGACTCAATATCAAGGAACCTCCTTGCATCACTCTTCTCCACATAGCCCAAAAAAATTGTCTTCGTAGTCCTCGTACCCAGCTTTTGAATCTTTAAATTCAGAAGCTTCATATACACCAGATACCCCCACACTCGAATGATATTCAAGTTGAATCTGACCTTGAACCAGAGTTCATGAAGAGTGTCTTTGGAAGTTACATGTGGCACTTTATTCAGAATAAAAGTAGCCGTAAGCACTGCTTCACCGCAAAAGCAATTTGGAAGACCAACAGTTAACAATATTGAGTTCATCATCTCTGTTAATGTTTTGTTCTTCCTTTCTGCAACACTATTTGATTGAGGTGATTATGGAGCAGTCGTCTCATTGACAATTCTATATTCTCTGCAGAACGATGTTAATTCATGAGACCTATACTCTCCATCTTGATCACTTCTGAGTCTTTTGAGTTATTGTCCGGTTTGATGCTCGGCTTTAGCCTTGAAGTCCTTGAATTTCATAAATGCTTCATCTTTAGACTTGAGCAGATAAATGAATGCGTACTTTAAGAAATCGTCGATGAAAGTAATAAAATACTTCATCCCGGCCTCTATGGAGAACTGTTTAAAGTTACATATATCTGAGTGAACCGGCTCTAGAAGATCTGTACTTCGGTTTACTCGCTTGAACAATTTTCTAGGGATCTTCGTCTATGCACAGACCTCACACTTCTCTAACTTCTTATCCCCACACTTGGAGATAAGCCCTAGACTAGACATCTTGTTTATTATTTCATAATGAATATGTCCTAGTCTATTATGCCACAACTCAAAAGAATAACCAGAAGAAGAGACTGTATTTATTATCTCCACTGGAGTTACAAGTTGAAGTTTGAACATTCCTTCGGTACAAAAGCCTTTCTGAAGTATGTTCCTTTGTAAGACATAATGACCTGACCAGCATTGATGTCCATCATTAAGATTGCATTACAGAGCAGACTTCTCGAGACCAGGTTCTTGGCTATAGCAGGTACATGCTTCACATTCTGAAGCGTCAGCGACTTCCCTGAAGTCAGTTGCAGTACCACCGTCCTTATCCCAAGTACTTCAGCTTATGTCTGGTTCGCCACCATAACCTTATCAGAAATAGGTTTGTATGTGGTGAACCACTCTTTCTATGAGCAAACATGGCATAATGCCCCAGTATCTATCCACCAGTCAGTGCCAATACCAGTTGAGTCAACCTGCGCAATTATAGCAACAAAGTTAGTCTCACTTTGTTTTTTTTTGTTTAGATTTTTCCTTGCAGTCTCTCCTGTTTGCCATTAAAAGTGTTTGAGATATTTTTATATCAACAAATAGGACAAGTACAAAAAGTTGACCCTTAACAGGATCTCTCTAAGTATAATATTTTTTCCTGGGAACTAGTGACGATGGAGATTGAACTTTGCTTCCTTTACTCCATTGACGATCCGACGACGATTAAGAGAAAACTGTAAGTCTTTCTGTTTGATTTACAAGGAGGACGACAATTCGGCTCTTTAAAGTGTGGGTAATGCACTGTGTCCTTGAATGAACGAATGATCCTTCTATTTATAGCTGATTTATGGAATGATCCACTCATGCGCGTAGGGACGCTACGTGCATGATCTGTTGGGCGCAGGTACGCTGCGCGTGTGATAATAGGACTGAATCTGTTGTAACTGTGCTGTTGGACTGCGGATGAGCTGACGCGTGGCAGTTATTGAGATTCACCTATTTCTGAGATCTTGGATGGTTGGCACCCATTCATGACTAGAACCGAGTCAATGAGATGTGGCATGTGTGTATTGCCCACAGATCTCGGTTTGTTGAAGCGGAGAAGATCCCTACGCCTTAGAAAGTCTAGGTTCAACCCTGACTTTGGCCTATGAGTTTTTTCAAGATGGAAAGAATAAGTTTGGCGTAGGCATGTCCCTACGCCTTGCATAGCCTTCAGATATGGCTATCCTGGCGTTGCCATAGTCGTAGAAGATTTAGCGTAGCAGTAGTCGAGAGGGACGCAGCGCAACATAAGTCTTTCGTTGTCCACATGGCCTAATATAGCTGTCTTCTGTTTGATCTTTATGCTGTCAGCGCGAACTTTGAAGCATTCTTGGAATTTAGTATGGAAGGTATTGTTACGCCAAACATAATTCATCATGTAATGTTACGCCAAACATACTTCATCATGTAAGCGTTGGGAGGGGTCCAGGAGAGGGCGACTCCTCATTTTCTATGGTTGTTGCCATTTGCACGAGGGTCGAGGCATGGTCTGCACCGCTTTCGAAGCATCTGTTTGGTGACTGACACGTTTGTCAGGTGGGCATTAAGAGCTCCGTTGGGTGAAAGGATGATTTGGCATCGCATCCTTGATGGCGTTGTAGCTTCACTGGCATAGCAACCTCAATGGCGTAGCAACCTGAAGTTCTTGAAGGCGTATGATCCTTTGTGCGTAGTTCTTGATGTCGCATGTGATGCATTTTGTAAGGTTTGTCAGGCGCATGATCTTGAATATTCTATGCTTCTCCATGATGTCCATCAATCTTCTTAAGTTTGTTAAAACTTGTATCGAGAAGGATTGTACAACAGTTCTCCATCTAATCTAGATCTTGCTTTGAGGTTGTTATTCCCGAAATAGATCTAGATGGAAGAACGATCAGAATATTGAGACCACTTGCAAATAAATTTTCTCTTAATTCTGATTTAGCAACGATCAGAAACAGAGACATCTTGCAAATAAATTTACTCTCCGTTCTAATTATGTAGGATTTCGAAGATCTTTTGCAAATTAATTTTCTCTCATAATTTTCTGAAGCGAGTTTTAGGACTTCGGATATCTCTTGCAAACGAGTTTGCTCTCCAAAAGTACTTAAACCGAGTTTTAGGACTTCAGAGATTCTTGTATACGAGTTTGCTCTCCAAAATTACCTGAACTGAGTTTTTGGACTTCGGAGATTCCTGCAAACGAGTTTGCTCTCTAAAAGTACCTGAAGCCATAAAATACTACTTTCCTTTCAGATATTTCTCAAATACAAACTGATAGAAAGAGAGTGTTCTTCCTTGTAAACGTGTTACAATTGCGACAACATATTATAAATAGAAGAAGAAGAAATAATAAAAAATTATTATTCTTGCTGAGGTGGTAAAGACCACCGTTGCTCGAACGGGCTTCCCGGACTCAACGACCTCCCTTTTCTTTCTTATATTTTGTGCCCTTTTCAAAGGAAGTCAGGGGGCTCTATATATAGAGTGGAATGATACTTCTCTTCTTCTTCTATCTGACGTGGGACTAAAAGTAATATTTTTTTCATGCTTCTACAAGAACCCCTTCAAAGTTTTTTTAAAACTTGGACAAGTTTAAAAATACTTTGAACAAGAAGCATGGACAGTAGAGCTATTTAGGCGCATAACTTTTTATTGTTTTTGGGGTGACAATTCTATCATAGGTATTATGGACGTGATAGGTTTGGTACTTCCGTTGGGGACTTTATGTGGACTTATCATCCTTGACGTACTCAGAACTAATTACGGATGACAAGTTAAGATGACAGACCATCAGAGGTATTATGGATGTGCTGGTATAAGGTCAGTTGGTAGGATGTTTACTCAAAGGTGATGTGGACATGGCAAACATAAAATTCCATTAAAGGTTCTTACTCGGAGGTTATGCGAACGTGGTAAGATATGACTTTGTAGGGATATAGAAAGCAATTCAGAGGTGACATGAACGTGATTGTTTACTGTTGGGGATATAGCGACACAGAGTTGGCTGAATAGGAATGTTTACTCAGAGGTAATATGGACGTGGTAAACATTGCATTTATAATAGGATTATCTTACTCAGAGGTTATGAGAACGTAGAAAGATATGACTCTGCGGGAATATAGAAAATAATTCAGAGATGATATGGATGTGAATGTTTTCTACTAGAAAAATGATGAGGGAATGCCTTAGAGCAGATGGACTCTAGAGATATATGATGATCGATAGGGTTGAATCCGATTGTCGATTTCATAGATACTTGCTGGGGATATGGTAATACAGAAATACAAGCTAAGGAACTTGCCCTTGATCGGCATCATTAGCAAGTCTTGTTCATAGTCAAGGGTGAGGACATTCGCATTGATCATATGTTGGATAAAGTTTTCAACAAGTAGCAGTTCCGTGTTGCATGGTAGGTGCACCGATAGTAATGACAATACTTTGGATCGTCCACCCTGTCGACCTTGTCAAGGTATTTAGGATCGGGTAGTCTGATTTTATCACCTTTTATGAGCACGTTGAAAAGCTCCATGACATCATCATCATTAAAGGAGTAAACCCCCTTTGGCTTGGGTGCTGCAGTCGGCTTCTGAGTGGATGTCTTCGAACCCTTGGAAATGATTACGGTCAGTGCCTGCTCACCCTTGGAATCATGCCCATTGTTGTTGTTGTTGGAAGGGTGCTTTCTTCTATCGTCGAGAGCAGGGAAGCTGACCCCAGTAGACGAGCATCCCGGGCCTTCATCTTGGCACTCTCAGCACCGATAATGAATGCAGTCCAGTCTGTGTACTGGGTGGAATCTACCCAGAGTTTGACTACCGACGACATGTTCTTACGGTAGGAATCCATTAGCACAGGCTCTGGGACGCCATAGGGTAATCTTTGTGCTGCTTATCGGAAGCGCTCAATGTAGGCTCGGATCGGCTCTTTTTTTGTGTAAGGTCCATGAGGGAAGATATTGTCATGTCCATTCCCCTCTCATAGAATCGAAAGAGGAACAAGTGCTTCAAATCCTCAAAGAAGGATATGAAGTTATCAGGGAGGCTGTAGAACCATTCAAAGGCTACCCCCTTCAACACCCCGATGAACAGACTCGTGAGCAAGGCATCCTCTTTTGGCAAGTGACCCATCATAGAGGCGAAGTATGTTAGATATCGACGGGGTGACTCTTTGCCGTCAACTGGCGTCAGCAATTATAGTTTATACTTGGGGGGATAAACCATATTGTTCCACTCAGAAGGATAGGATTGTCGTATACCAAGCTTCTGACACTCGTCTAGTTTGTCCTTAGCCTCTACATGGGGGCGTAGATCCCTCACATGCTCGAACAGTTCTTCGGTTGAGGTAGGAGTGGATGACCGAGGTAGGGTATGTTGATCGATCCCCAAGGGAGCAGACGACCGAGGGAGGGTATGATTATGTGTTCCCAAGGGTACATGTTGGGGTAGCATATTTGATTCCCCATTGGTACCTGGGTTGGGACTCACGGATGTCGGAGCCCTGGTCGAAGGGTTTGCAGCTAAGCTCGTCCTGATGTCGAACACTACCTGCGTCAATGCCGGCGTCAACTCTTAATTGGAAATGGTACCGGTCTTTTCATATATTGTATTAGTCATTATACATTCAGTCGACTACATCTTACATGTTCTGTCCTGCATATCCCATTGGTTCAGTCCTTCATAGCTTGGTATATAGGCTCTTTTTACTGTTAGATATTCAATCCCTCCTTGGCATACATAATTTGTTCAATCCATATCTCTTAGTGTTCAGTTGCTTAAGTTCAGACCCTTAAACTTGTTATTGTCCAGTCCATATAATATAATGTAAATTCCCATTGCATACTCAATGATGCAGTCCATGTTTTAGTTTAGACCACCCCCAAATTGATCTGTCCCCATTTCAGCTAGTCTTTTGTTTAACAAACCTTCATAAATGTTCAGTCCTTCAAATATAATGTATCAGTCTTGTTTCACATGTTGTAGCCCTTTAGTGGTATCTGTCGACTGATACTCATTGAGTATCAGTCCAATTCTTGTTAGTCATTGGTTAATGTTCAGCCATATTATTTGTGCACTATTCATTCCAAACAGATATTAAGTTCTGACCTTGGACTGATGATATCAGTCCATATCATAATGTATCAGTCTATAAATGCAAACCTACTATTCTGTCCATATTTCAGTTTAGGTTCAGTTAGAAATGTACCAATCCCTGTTCTGTTTAGTGTCCAGTCCTTAATTGCATTTGTCCAGTCTTCTCATTCACTTGTATCAGTTGCACTTGTTTAGTCAAGGACAGTAAGGTTCAGTCCACTTTATGTTGTTCTGTTCAGGGACATTCATTTGTCTCAACCAAAAATTACCTTCACTCCTTGTATTCTCCTTATTTCAGTCTCCTTTTGTAATGTCAGACCCTAATAGGTTCTGTATCTGTCCATTGCATGTTTAGTTCACCTGGGCATATTATGGGTTCAGTCCTTGTTAATTTATAAATTTTGGTCCCCAGTTCTAGATATAAGTTCAGTCCATTTTGAATGTTTGTTTAGTTCAGTTCCTACTTGTTTAGCCGGCTGATATCTTTAAGTATCAGTCCTCATCCCATTTAAGTTCAGTTCCTACTTTAATGATCAGTCCATTGCAATTTCAGTCCTCAGTTATAACTGTTCACCCCTTTATTAATGTTGAGTCCCTATAGAAGTTCAGTCCTGTTTAGATTAAGTCCAGTCCTTACTTATTTGTAAGTATCAGCCCTTTGAATATTTGTGCAGTCTATGCTATTGTTAGTTCAGATATTGAACTCTTTATTCAGTCTTTAACTAGATGTTCAGTCCACAATTTTCCTATATGTTAGGATAGCCAAATTCCATTTGATATATGATCAATCTTGTGGTTCAGTCCTCATGGACTTTAGTATTAGTTTCCCCCTACTTCTTATGGGCATGTGTTCAGTCCTAAATTGGAATATACAGTCCCATACTTTGTAACTAGTCATGTCTTCACCATGGTATTTGTTACCATTGTTCATATTGCATGTATCAGTAAATATAGTGGGAAAGGGAAAGTTCAGTAAGTGGACTGAGATGATATCAGTCTTTAGCTTGGAAATTCAGTCCATATTCTTTATTAGTTCAGTTCCTTTGTTATTGGAGCATGTCCATCCATTCATTACCTATTAGCCTAGTATCAGTTTGTGAGAGTGGGAGGGGAACTTGAGTGGTTCAAGCTACAATAGCATATAGCAGCAGTTATATTGTATATATATATATATATATATATATATATATATATATATATTTTTTTTTTTTTTATTTATATATATATTTATATATAAATATATATATATATATATATATATATATAAAATATATATATATATATATATATATATATATATATATATATATATATATATATATATATATATATATATATATAAGTTATAAAAAAAATATAAGTTATAATATAGGATATCCTAGTAGGTAGATTTTGAGTGTTGAGATATGGTTTGGTACCACTTTAACCTAGCCCACCAAAGAGTCTAAGTTAGTCAAAACCCTAGATTTAGATCAAATGAACTAAGTTTGACTTAAAGTTGACTAATTGACAAAGGTGGACCTAGTTTGACTTCACTGACCTATAAGTGACCTAGCAGCATATAAATAACTCATTTGATCAATTGTTTACTTTAGAATACTCTGTAACCTTGTAATTTCATAATAGGTCTTTGTGACTGCAGTTCAGATACCGATACACAACTGTTGCTCAGGATATCAGGCGAGTACATTCTCTGATTGTTTTTATCATGATAGTATCTATATTGCCTGCTCTAGACTATTTTACTTGATGCTGACACATTGTCAACACGGATTAGTACTATATGGATCTCGTCATGAGATGTTATCCTCTTATCGGGTGCATCGGGTATTTCATGTTCATGTACTTTATCATGTACATCGTGTATTCCTTGTATTCATATTATTCATGTACTCTCGTGTGCTCTCTTGTACTCTCATGTTTTCACATGTGCTTCATGTATAAATAACAATCATATACGTAACGTTTCGTAATTGGATCATTTTGTGTTGATTGGTGCGGAGGAGTAGAAGTAGTTATGTGATTAAATCTCTCTAGTGTAATCATGTATATGTCGATTAAGCCTTCACGTATAATCGAGTTACAGTAGAATAATCATGTACAACCTAAACCAATCACATAACTGTCTAGTGCTCTGAATCACTTATATATATTGTAGTTTATATTTCCTTTATATTATTCATGTACTCAGTTTATTATCTATATTTTATATATTCTTGTATTTCCATTACAACATGTCATGTATCTTATTCTGTTGCTAGTTCTATATTTTCTACCATGCAATGAAACTGCTTTTAGAGTTATGTATTTCGTTCCAATTCTGACTGGATACGTTGATAAATTTTACAGAGAACTTGGAGAATTTTTGTACCACTTAATATGATGCAGACTTAGACGACACTTGCGACCTGGATCATCAGGAGGATCCAGTTATCCTAGAGGAGACACCAGTAGTGCCTAGATTAGACTGCTGGGACATTTATCTGGATTTGTCTCCAACTGACTTCTGATATGTTATTATTTCATATACTCTGTGTGATGTATTGATAACACTTGGACTTATTTTTTTAGCTTGTATCATACTTTTGACATTCTATCTATTCTATATCGTGTTGTTATTCCTCCTTAGATATTTATGATTGATTTTGATTTTCATATCAAAATGATGTTTATGGCCTGAATTACGGTATCTTCTGATGACATATGTTGAGGAGGACAACAAGAAAGGTAAAACGTCTGCTTGGTTATGGAGCCTAGAGTTTATCGCAGCTATATTAGCCGGCGTAGCGAAAACATAGGGACACGACTTCGGATGTACATATCTTAGTTATAAAATTTAGAACTTCTTACAGCTATACTAGTCGGCACAACGAGGATTCTAGACGACATGATTATAGAGGTGCATATCCTAGTTATGGAATCTATCATTTATCACAGCTATGGTTACTGGCATGGCGAGGATTCTGAGTATCATGATTTTGGACAGATGCGTATGATTATCAGATTGTATCTTAAAAGGGGATCTTAATGTATCATCTCTATCATTTCACTCCTGTTATTATAGGATTTTGTTCCATCATCAGTTAGCTTAGGAATAGAGATACCTTAAGTCCTTTTAGTCCAGTTCCTTGTAGGGCTACATTTCATTATAGTTCCTTCATAGTGTGATGGTTTGGTGACTTGCAAATAACTCTTGTGTCCTTGAGTATTAGTGTTAATTGTTTAGAGTGTGGTTAGAATGTAATTGTATATGTATTTTGATAACTAATTATAGATGAGAACCCTAGAGTGATTAATAGGTGTTAGAGTATGAGTTGCACCAGGTACCAGAATAAAAGGGGTACCCTAGTAGCAAGAGCCGGAGTATTTCAAGTATTATAGAGGTTTAGGCACCAACATTTTAAGTGGACAGTATGGAGGAGAGACATGAGTATGAGAGTATCATTCAAGTACTATATAGTGGAGATATTGCCTTATGTAGACAGTGTTAAGACATGGGTAAACACCCTAGAGAGAGTATTCTAGATATGTAAGGGTGTATTAATAGAGTTCATGCTTACAGGTGTATACCAGTGTTCATTGCAAGAAGAATAGTTAAACAGTGTTAGGTGATTGAGGAACTAAGACAGACAATAGAAGGTAGTATCCTATAAGGTGTAGTATAGTATCCTGGATAGTGTGTGCCAGTGAGTTGAGTATGGCTATTTCCTGGAACCATAGTATACTGGTAGTATTATAAGTGGTTACCCATTATAGATAGTTATTCTATTTATTATGAGAACTACCAATTTTTATAATTATGGTTAATGATAATCTGTCTTATAAACCTTTCATTATTTCTTGTTTCCATCTATCTTTCCAATATGGCACCCATGACCTGAGCCCGTCGTCTGAGAGCAGCTGCAGTTCCGGATATGACTAGTGGCTTACTTCCACCTCCTTTTGCTTAGGAGGTAGTGACCCCTCCGGCTGACCAAGGGGTAGTTGCACCTCCTGCCGTTGAGGGGGAGGTAGCAGCCTTACCAGAGAGTTCCCTTGCCATTCAGGATAGGGCTGTAGTTTCGTCTGAGACCGAGAGTCTTCGTCCGCCTCCTCCTCTGCCTCCTAAATTAGTACCATATACCATATTATCAGGAGGTTTGTTCCCTGATGGAACTCAGATATTTGGACTTCTCCGGGATGTGTTAGAGGCGCAGAGAGTTCAGACCGAGATCCTGAGGGACCAGAGCCAGAGGATCCAGCAGTTATGGGACCTAGTAAATTCTCAAGGAGGAGAGCCTAGTTCCAAGACGGCAAGGAGCAGTATCCACCCTGGGTCTCAGGAGTGCCTGAACCTTCAGCCTATGCCATCCTTTCCAGTTTGGATTCCTACTCAGTAGAGGCCAGTCGAGCGGGTGCCTACCTGTGCCTACTATAAGAAGCTTGGACGTGTATGAACCGACTATAGGAAGAGGAAAGGGTTGTGCCTGTTTTGTGGGTCAGCTACACACATGATGCGAGACTGTCCTAGTTCACCTATTCGAACCGAAGTCCCGACTCAAGGAGGGAGTTCCAGTTACTAGACCCAGTTGGAGGTAAAAAATAACCTAGATTCCAGTATGCATTTTTTTAAGGTGAGTTGATGATGCATGAGTAGGTTGTAGCTTATATGTATGATGTAACCTAGTACTAATTAGATAAGCTGATAAGTCTGAAAATGGGAAGGCCAATGCTACATAAGGTAGGATAGCATGTTGTTTTGTTTTGACCCTTCTTCCATTTCTTCTACTATTGTTTGTGTGTTCTTGGTACCTTATGAATTGTCTTGTGCTATATTGTGGTTAGTGTAGTTAGATGAGACCCCAAATTGATATTGTGTGTCATGTCATGACCGGTAATATCATAACCTTGTATGTTATTCTTTCAAAAGGATTGTATGCTTTTGATAGGGCTTTCTTGGACCATTATTGTTGGGGGCATTACCTTAAGACGAATACAACCAACATAAATTTCGAGGACAAATTTTTTCTAAGGGGGTAGGATTGTAACTGCCACTTTTCCAGAATTGGAATATTTTTGACTTTTTTCTATTTCTAGTTATTATTGCGATTTCAAATTATAATTGAATGATAAATTTAGTTTTCAAAACTAATAATCATATTTTTGGATTAATTATTTACGATATTAATATAGTGAAGATGTTATTATTGAATATGGTTAGTCTTTAGTTAGAATAAATGTTAGCGACCCTAAGGGACTTAATTAGTGAGATTAGACAAACTTTAAACCAATTTTTATTTATTTAGTTAGTCTCTAATCTAACTAGAAGTCATTTAGAACTTTTTAGACTGAACACTCACTTAGAAGAAAACCTTTTTTCCTTTAGAACTTGTCATGACAAACTAGAATGGCTTCTTAGGCATTTTCCCTTGAACCAAAAACCCTAGTGGCCGGCCACCCCATCTCCCTTTGTCTATTAATAGGACCACTTCTTCTTCTTCCTCCTTCCATTTCATTTCTAGCCCTAATTTAGGAGTTCTTCCCTAAATTTCCTTCTATAATTAAATTGTCTCCAAATTCCCTCAAATTAATTCCATTCTCTTCCCCTTGGAGAGGAGAAGACTCTATTGGCTAGCTTGGGAGCATTTGGAGCATTTGGACACTTGGAGCTTGGAGGGAATCTAAATATAGGGATTTTGCATTGAAAATCTATCTCGTAATTGGTATGAGCTCTCTAAACCTCTAATTTTCATTTAATTAGTGTAGATGCATTCATTTAGGACCCCCATTGCATTAGGATGACATTAGAAAGGAGTTTAGGCTCTCCTCTTCCTATTTGAAGGATTTCTCCTTTATATTTCGATTTGATTTAGGAGAAATCCGAGAATAGGAATCTAGGGTTTGTGAAATGGATTAATTAGGTCATACTAATGATTTAGAACATGTGGGTGTACTTTGGGTCAAGTTTGGATTTATTTGGAGTGCGTATCACGAGTGTATCGGACACGCACGTCAAGTGTTTGACAAAATGACCAAAAGAGCATCCAAAGCTCTAATCTCAGTTTTGACCATTAAATTAGGAGTATATTCATATGGATTAGATGTTGTGAACCTATTTAGTAAATTAGGAATGTAATTGGTGTATTGTAATGGTTTGGGGGCTTGGGGATAAGCATGCGGACAATTGGTTTGTTTGTGGACTGTCATGGTTATTGTGTACTGAGATATGAGGGAATTCACATTGGTCCTGTCCATTGTTTTATAATGTTTAGTCCACTATATAATTTGATGTTCAGTCTTGATAAAGTTTAGATATTCTAGAATGCATTAGTTCATTCACATATCCTTGTTCAGCCCATCATTATTTTGGGTTCAGTTATGAGATATGAAGAACTGTTCTTGGTTCAATCATCTTTTACTTAGATATTCTGGCCATTACTCATTTGTTCAGATTTATTAACATATTATGTTCAGTCCCTATGTTATTGATCACCTTGTATGCTTAGTTGCCTACTGTCAATTACCTGCACAATCTATTTGTTATATATGCAGTTCATTACCTACCATCATATCAGTCCACCCTAATTTTTGTTCAGTCATCCAATGTTAGAATACCTTTCATGTTCGGTCCTTAATTGGTCTTGGTACCAGTCCTTCCATATCTTGTTTTAGTCATTATACATTCAGTCGACTGTATCTTACATATTCTGTCTTGCATATCCTATTGGTTCAGTCCTTCTTAGCATGGTATATAGGGCTATGTTCACTGTTAGATATTCAGTCCCTCATTGGCATACATAATTTGTTTAATCCATATATCTTAGTGTTAAGTTGCTTAAGTTCAGACCCTTACCCTTGTTATTGTCCAGTCCATATGATATAATATAAATCCCTATTGCATACTCAATGATGCAGTCCATGTTTTAGTTTAGACCACCCCCAAATTGATCTGTCCCTATTTCAGCTAGTCTTTTGTTTAGCTTACCTTAATAAATATTCAGTCCTTCAAATATAATGTATCAGTCTTGTTTTACATGTTGCAGCCCTTTAGTGGTATCTATCGACTGATACTCATTGAGTATCAGTCCAATTTATGTTAGTCATTGGTTAATGTTCAGCCCTATTATTTATGCACTATCCAGTTCTAAACTGATATTAAGTTCAGACCTTGGACTGATGATATTAGTCCATATCATAATGTATCAGTCTATAAATGCATACCTATTGTTCTGTCCATATTTTAGTTTAGGTTCTGTTAGAAATGTACCAATCCCGACCCTTTGCATCAAGTTCCCAATTCTGTTGAGTGTCCAGTCCTTAATTGCATTTGTCTAGTCTTCTCATTCACTTGTATCAGTTGTACTTGTTCAATCAAGGACAGTAAGGTTCAATCCACTTTACGTTGTTCTGTTTAGAGACATTCATTTGTGTCAACCAACAATTACCTTCACTCCTTGTATTCTCCTTATTTCAGTCCCCTTTTGTAATGGCAGACCCTAATAGGTTCTGTATCAGTCCATTGCATATTTAGTTCACCTGGGCATATTATGGGTTCAGTCCTTGTTAATTTATAAATTTTGGTCCCCAGTTCTAGATATAAGTTCAGTCCATTTTGAATGTTTGTTTAGTTCAGTTCCTACTTGTTTAGCCAACTGATATCTTTAAGTATCAGTCCTCATCCCATTTAAGTTCAGTTCCTACTTTAATGATCAGTCCATTGCAATTTCAGTCCTCAGTTATAACTGTTCACCCCTCTATTAATGTTGAGTCCCTATAGAAGTTCAGTCCTATTTAGATTAAGTTCAGTCCTTAATGATTTGTAAGTATCAGCCCTTTGAATATTTGTGCAGTTCATGCTATTGTTAGTTCAGATATTGGACTCTTTGTTCAGTTTTTAACTAGATGTTCACTCTACACTTTTCCTATATGTTAGGACAGCCAAATTCTATTTGATATGTGATTAATCTTGTGGTTCAGTCTTCATGGACTTTAGTATCAGTTTCCCCCTACTTCTTATGGGCATGTGTTCAGTTCTAAACTGGACTATGCAGTCCCATACTTTGTAATTAGTCACATTTTCACCATGGTATTTGTTACCATTATTCATATTGCATGTATCCGTAAATGTAGTAGAAAAGGGAAAAGTTCAGTAAGTGGACTGAGTTGACATCAGTATTTATCTTGGAGATTTAGTCCATATTCTTCATTAGTTCAATTCCTTTGTTATTGGAGCATGTCCATCTAGCCTAGTATCAGTTTTTGATAGTAGGAGGATAACTTGAGTGGTTCAAGCTACAGTAGCATATAACAGTAGTTATATTGTATATATATATATATATATGTATCTATGTAACTCCGCTTTCCTAACTTAAATAAAATTTAAGATTTTATAATAAATGTCTAGATAATTAACCAAGAGAATTTTTTTCTTTTACATATTGAAGATTATTTCATTTTGGCTTCATGGCATTTTGGACACCTATCTTCTGGATCCATTTATTGGGTTCACTAACCAATTTGGGCCGACCTGTATGATCTTATAGTGGAGGTGGCCGAGCTCATTTTTCCTTTTTCTATCCTTCACAACAAATTAATTCTGTGGTAGCCATTTGACAGCCAACAAAAAATCTGGATTCCTATTTTTTCCCTCCAAAATTTCAATCTCACCTGACCCCTTCTTCAAGATTTCTAACGGCCAAACTCTTTCTCTATAAGTCATTTTCTCCATCAATTTTTTGTTGCTATCAACAGATTTGATTCCTTCCTTCTCACCATTCTCCCTTCCATGAATCAAACCCTAATTTCAAGAAAGAGCTAGCCATGGCGACAATGGGAAAGCTTGACGCCGACGACTGAGCACCCTCGCGACCTTCTTCCTCGACGACGACGATGGATCGTTCTTTGATCGTGAACGAGTGATTGAGCTCTTTTATCTTCAACCATGAGCGAGGGCCGGCCATTGTGGACACCGACACATCGACGAGTCCTCTTTGAAGATCGAGAGAAGACGTATCGCTTCCAGAACACGGCGGAGAAGAAGCCAGCAATTGACTGATCGGCATCACCGGTGGTGATTTAGCAGTAACGTGCATAGATTTTTCGGTTAGCTTCGTAGAGCAGTGATCGATATTTTTAGTTCGTTTTGTCTGCATCATACAACACAGTTGAGGTGAGTTCTTTATTGACTTCTTGAATGTGATCGATTTTCCTTTAATTTTCGTTCGAATCGCAGATCGAGTGGCACATCGATCTAGTTGGGAACGATTTCTGTGATCTTCTTCTTCGACGACTCTGTCAAGACCCGCTGATCCGCACAGATCATCATCTCGATCCTGGAAATCATCAAGAATGTAAGTGATTTCGCGTTTGAGGATTTATATATTCTTAATGAGTTTTGAACTATTTTGAGTTTATGAAGATTTTCTTGAAACGATTCTTCAGAAACTGTGTTTGATTGTGCGGACATATCTAGTAAAACGTGATCCTTGAGTCGGATACAAAGGGTGAGTATTAGATCTTTTGAATTCTCCCAACTCTGAACTCCTCGTACATTTTCAAGAACCTATTGAACCACTCTGTATTTTAATCCTCTATTTTGATTTGTATCTTCGTTCGATCTATTGTCTCAAAGGGAGGTTCAAATCGAGAACGGACGCGTAGGCAATAGTTGAGTCCAGATCACGCGTAGCAGCACAAGTGCAAAGGGATCCAACTGATATCAGAAGTATATATCTAAGAGTATCAATGTTACTTTAGTATCAGTGTTAGTTGAATCTTTATATCTACAAATGGGACCTATTGACATCTGTTATCTAAAGATAAATGCAATAATCGAAGCATGTATCCGAGAGTATCGATTAGTTTCATGGAATTACTGTACGATCTTTAAAACCCAGTTTTGCTATGAATTAAATCTTAATATTTTCCACAGTAAGGAACCTTTGAATTTGTAGTTCTACATACTAAGATTTCTTAGCATTTTATTATAATTTAGCGTGTTAAGACATCATGAGGGTTGCATTTGGGAATCAACATTATTTAGTTGAACTGTTATTACTTGGGAATTTAGAGTGATAATATTCTGATGACTAAGTTGGATAATTGTGGGATTGAGCAAATGTCTTTATCAATTTATATTGTGATACTAGGATCAAGTATCAGACAATAGTATCCTTACTGCCAAGTTATCGGATATTAACCTTATTTGTGAGTGACCTTAGGTGTTTCCTTAAATTGAACACCCTTAAACGAGAGGGTTAGGTAATAGGATGCTAGTGGAATGGTTAGTAACAACCTTAGGTAGCTGGGTTTCAGTAGGACTAATTGGTTATATCATAAGTCTGGATACTTCTGTACCTATAATGAGTTTGATCGCACCAATTTCCATTGTTACTGTAAAGTAGAGAGAACTGCAGTATATATTTCCTAAATTCTTGATTGCATGGACATGCATTAATGAATCCTTATGCTTCGATTGATGTAGTAAGCCCTGGTTGCCTCTTGATGGTGTCTTGTGAATTTTTGCTTTCTCAGCTATTAAATTCTGCATGTAACCTAGCTAGTTTGTGTGATGAGAGGAAATTGGTTGTATTGAGCAAATATTAGACTAATAATATAAGGTGAATTTGGAAGCAGATCAGTACTAGAGAGAGCTAAGTATGTACTAGTAAAATGTAGGGAATAATTGAGCTCCATTAGATATGTTACAGAACTAAGTGGAGTTTGGAAATTATAGAACTAAGTGGAGTTGTTATATGGATGGCTGTGGAGATCCATATGCTTTGGTATAAAATAAATAGTTATGGCAGTGGTATAGTAGTTGAATAAGATGTGAGCTGGAGTTGCTCTGGACTTGGAGGCCGAGGAGACCTAGTTACCTTACCTTTGGCATTATATATTTCTTTGTATCTGAGACTCAGACTTTACTTTACCTTGTTGGATAAAAGTAATAAAATTCTTAGACATGTACTTGGATTCTGGGATCGATTATAGATGCTGTGATTCGTACTTATTCATATTGCCTTGTAGTTTTCCCTAGATTGGTACAGCTTGCTTCGTCGTGTCAAACGATGAAGGCTGGGCGTGTCCGACTCGTGTCCGATCATTCGGGAGCGGGTCGTGACATATTTTTAGAGGTGGCCCATGCAGGTCTGTCCTAATAGTACCTAGGTATTAGAGTACTATTGGAGGACTTGTTAAACTAGGAAAACTTGATCACAACATAGGAAATCGGGTACATCAGGTATATTGATATTCTATAAACACTTATTGTTTTTAGGTTTAGGACATTTTAACTAGGGGTGTGCATCGGTCGGTGGTCGACCTATTTGGTCCCAACCGAAGTCGAACCGAAGTTAATCGGTTTGAAAATACCAAATGGTCTGTTCGATTTTGAAACCGACCGACTTGGTTCGGTTTGGATCGGTTCGACTTGGTCGATTTTGATCACATAAAAAAATGGACTGTATGCTTTTTTTATGAAACCTCAGTCAACTTGTACTTTGCAACAGTAAATACAATTCAGTAGCTTCAATTCAACTTGTGCTTTGCAGGAAGAAAAAAATGTCAATTATACATATAAAAAAATTATATACATTCAACCAAAAGCCCCTTTCATATGCACATGAGCAATTAGAAAAGAATATGAGCCGCAAGCACTCCTCTTTGAGACTAAAGAGAGAGAGAGAGAGAGCTCTTTCAACTTCTACTTGATAAATGGCTGTGATGTGAATAAATGAACCAAACCGGTATAATACAACCCAATGAACCCATACCCAACCGGCTAACCCTAATTATTTAAAAAGGATTTAGTTCGATTTGGACGGTTTTTGGTATAACCAAACCGTGAACCGAACCGAATCGATCGGTTTTGAAAAAATTGAAGTCGAACCAAACCAACTGAACCATCGATTCGGTTTAAAACCAATCGGTTCGGTTTGGCTTGGTTTGATTTGGTCGGTTTGACTTAATTGTGCACAGCCCTAATTTTAACAGTTTTATATTTTTCAGATGGTTCAGGCACGCAACACCGGAACTGTTGATCCACCTACACTTGAGGGTTTCGAGCTTCTACTACCTTCTATCGCCCCTACTATCCCCATAGGTAGTACACAGTTGATGAAGATGTTTCAAGAGTTCCTCGGTGCCCAAATGGAACAAGCCGTACTTTTTTAAGCCAGACTTGTAGATGTGCTTTCCGAGCTAGGGAGGTCTTCTGACTTCCAGATTCTCAGACCTTTGGACTTCTCCGACACCGAGCGCATATCTTGTACCAAGGAACAGATCGAGAACCTGGAACAACCACTGAAGATCAACCAAGTCTTTGAGGACCCGACTCCTCTGAAGATTGGAGCCACCAGCCAAGAAATCCAGAACATAGCACGGACAATAGAACGAGATGGGAAACTGAAGCTCAGGAGAGACATGAAGACTTATGACGGAGATATTAGCTACTATGGATCCGCAAAGCGTCGCCACACTCAGACAACGCCTCTTCAGCCACCCTAACGGGAGATCCAGACTCAGATTCAGATGACGACCACTTGTAATTTCTGCCGTCGCCCAGGACATCACTACAAAGAGTACCGTAAGAGACGGAGGCTATGCTTATTCTGTGGGTCACCTGCCCATCAAATTAAGGATTTCTCGGAGGTCGCTGACCGTACTGCCTAAGGACGAGCACGGGGAGCACCAGGACTATAGCAAGGGGACCCACCTATCCAGATTCAGCAATCACATGGAGTACTATCGCAGGGACCAGCCTACGTTAGGACAGTTGTAGAAGTTGAAGTGATTCCAGTCCCGAAGGAATACTGTAGACAGACTGAAGACAGAAGACTCTCTTGCATGGTTGGAGAAACCATGGATCGTGAGTCACAATCCAGACTTTCCTTATGTTTCCTCGTAACACCTAAAACTCCTTTGTTTTCTATTCAAGGATTGTTAAACTTTGTTCTATATTCTGGAACCTTGGTTACTATTCGATATGTATTTCGAGAGATTATTTCCTATTCTAGAATCTTGTTCGTAACTCTGTTCTTATTCGAGATAAAGTTTCCTATTCTAAGGATCTTGTTTCCTATTCGAAACTCCAGTTTCTGTTCAAGATTCTGTTTTCGTTCGAGGTTTGTTTCTTGTTCACTATTAGATACTCTGTTTACTATGCATGACCTTGTCTCCTATTTTGGCTTCTATTCAAAAATTCTGTTTCCTATTCAGAACTTGTTACAATTCGTAAATTTTATTTCCTACTTGAGGTTCTGTCTTTTATTCGGGCTTGTTAAAAAATCTGTTTCCTATTCGTGACTTTGAGATTTTGAGATCCTGTTTCCTATTTTGGGACCTTGTTTTTGTTCGATATTTTGTTCCCTATTCGAGATTCAGTTCCTATTAAAGATTTTGATTGACTATTCAATTTCTATTCATGACTCGTTGAGAACTCGTCCCCATTCAAGACCTTGTTTGAATCTCGTTTCTATTCGAGACTTCGTTTGAAGACTGTTTTCTATTTCGAGATTTTGACTCGTTTCCTACGAGATTTTTGTTTTCTATTTGTGACTTGTTTTCTATTCGATAATTTATTTCTGTTCACGACCTTGGTTGACCTCGTTTCCTATTTGAGATTTCACTTATTTCATATTCACATTCGATGCTTGTACTCTAATTGATACTCTATTTCTACTCACTATTCATGGCCTTGCTTCTTGTTCAAGATTTTCTATTTGAGAATTACTTTCTATCTGCGGTTTTGTTGATGTTTGATTTTCTATCTGAGATTTGTTTCCTATTGAAATTTCTTTTCCATTCAAGATATTATTCGAGACTTCATTGCCGTTCGAGATTCTATTATACTTTGATTCCTGTACAAGATTTATGGTCCTTATTTCGAGACTTTTTCTTCTATATGGGACCTTGCTTTTATGCCACCTTCAAGATTTCGTTACCTATCCAGGATTATATCCCTATACAGAATTTTGTTATCATTCCAGATTCCATTTGAGATTTTGATTATTATTTGCAACTTCGCTCCCTGTTCGAGATTTAAAATCCCCTTATTTGCCCTTTTAGTCTCACCACTCCTTGATTGATCCCTTGTTGCTTCTTAGTACCTAATAAACCCTTGTATTCTAACAGTCAGATAATCTCACTATTATCGTGACTTGGATTATTGAAACTTATTTTGAATTCCTTGAAACCTTTTTCCTATGGATAAGGTTGAGAAACTATTCGATAACCTATTAGGGTGTGGCAGTCGCGCGCTGCAACCACTGCCGGGTTACGAAGACTGAAGGTTCACTGCAATCAGCAGCGCACTAGCAAGGCATGAACTCTAAGTTAAAGTGATTTCAGACATTCGTAGGGTTTCGGGTATTATTGAGACTTGTCCTAAAATTTTCACATTTTTGATATCTCCGAGTTATTCCGCCAATATCATCTGAGGATGGATGGGTTGATAGAATGTTCGATGATGTATCATTATTTGAGTCATGGAACCGAAAGTTGACGACAGCTAGATGTAGTCGGGCAAGGACTCTAAGTAAAGTGATTTCAAATGTACATATGTTTACGAATACTCTGGAGACTATATTCTATTTTCATATGATTATTGATATTTCGAGAATCATAAATCCTTGCACGTTCACCCTTGCTTATTGTTATTGAATTTGATTTTAATGGTTCGTTGTTGATTTTGATTATTATATCGAGATGAATTTTATGGCCTGAATGACGGTATCTTCTGATAACATATGTTGAGAAGGATATGAATAAAGGTAAAATGTCTGCTTGGTTATGGAGCCTAGAGTTTATCGTAGCCATATTAGTCAGCTTGGCGAAAACATAGAGACCCGACTTCGGATGTACATATCTTAGTTATGAAATTTAGAACATCTTGCAGCTATACTAGTCGACACAGCGAGGATTCTAGATGACATGATTATAGAGGTGCATATCCTAGTTATGGAATCTATCGTTTATCGCAGCTATGGTTACTGGCATGACGAGGATTCTGAGTATCCTGATTTTGGACAGACGCGTATGATTATCAGATTGTATCTTAAAAAGGTATCTTAATGTATCTTCTCTATCATTTCACTCCTATTATTATAGGATTCTGTTCCATCATCAGTTAGCTTAGGAATATAGATACCTTTAGCCCTTTTAGTCCAGTTCCTTGTAGAGATTTATTTCATTATAGTTCCTTCATAGTGTAATAGTTTGGTGACTTTCAAATAAGTTTATGTCCTTGAGTATTAGTATTAATTGTTTAGAGTATGGTTAGGAAGTAATTGTATATGTATTTTGATGACTAATTATAGATGAGAACCCTAGAGTGATTAATAAGTGTTAGAGTATGAGTTGCACCAGGTACCAGAATAGAATGGATACCCTAGTAGCAAGAGCCAGAGTATTTCAAGTATTATAGAGATTTAGGCACCAACATTTTAAGTAGCTAGTATGGAGGAGAGACATGAGTAATCTAGTATGAAAGTATCAACCAAGTACCATATAGAGGAGTTAGCGCCTTATGTAGACAGTGTCATGACTTGGATAGACACCCTAGAGTGAGTATTCTAGATATGTAAGGTATCAATAGAGTTCATGCTTATGGGTGTATACAGTGTTCATTATAAGAAGAATAGTTAAGCAGTGTTAGGTGATTGAGGAGCTAAGACAGACAATAGAAGATAGTATCCTATAAGGTGTAGTATAGTATCCTGGAAAGTGTGTGCTAGTGAGTTGAGTATGCCCATGACCTGGAACTATAGTATATCGGTAGTATTATAAGTGGTAACCCATTGTAGATAGTTCTTCTGTTTATTATAATAATTACCAGTTTTCATAATTATGTTTGATAATAATCTATCTTATCAACCTTTGATGGTTTCTTGCTTCAATCTATCTTTCCAATATGGCACCCATGACCTGAGCTCGTCGTCTGAGAGCAGCTGCAGTTTTGGACATGACTCATGGCATACTTCTACCTCATATTACTCAGGAGGTAGTGACCCCTCCGGCTGACCTGGGGGTAGTTGCTCCTTCTGCTGTTGAGGGGGTGGTAGCCGCCTCACCAGAGAGTTCCCCTGCCATTCAGGAGAGGGCTGCAGTTTCGTCTGAGATCGAAAGTCTTCCTCTGCCTCTTTTTCTGCCTCCTAGAGTGGTACCCCATACCATATTCTCAGGTGGTTTGTTCCCTGATGGTACTCAAATATTTGGGCTTCTCTGGGATGTGTTGGAGACACAGAGAGTTCAGACCGAGATCCTGAGGGAACAGAGCCAAAGGATCCAACAATTGTGGGACTTAGTAAATTCTTAAGGAGGAGAGCCTAGTTCCAAGAGGGCGAGGAGCAGTATCTACCTTGGGTGTTAGGAGTGCCCGAACCTTCACCTTATGCCATCCTTTCCAGTTTGGATTCCTACTCAGCGGAGGCCAGTCGAGCGGGTGCCTACCTATGCCTACTGTAAGAAGCTTGGACATGTATGGACCGACTGTAGGAAGAGAAAAGGGTTGTGCCTGTTTTGTGGGTCAGCTACACATATGATGCGAGACTGTCCTAGTTCACCTATCCTAGCCCCGACTCAAGGAGGGAGTTCTAGTCGCTAGACCCATTTGGAGGTAAGTATATAACCTAGATTCCAGTGTGCCTTTTTTGAGATGAGTTGATGATGCATGAGTAGGTTGTAGCCTTATATGTATGATGTAACCTAGTACTAATTACACAAGTTGATAAGTCTAAAAATGGAAAGGCCAATGCTACAGAAGGTAGGATAGTATGTTGTTTTGTTGTGACGCTTCTTCCCTTTCTTCCACCATTGTTTGTGTGTTCTTGGTAACTTATGAATTGTCTTGTGCTATAGTGTGGTTAGTGTAGTTAGATGAGACCCAAATTGATAGTGCATGTCATGACCGGTAATATCATAACTATTTATGTTGTTCTTTCAAAAGGATTATATGGTTTTGACAGGGCTTTCTTGGACCATGATTGTTGGGGGCATGACCTTAAGAAGAGTACAACCAACTTAAATTTTGAGAACAAAATTTTTCTAAGGGGGTAGGATTGTAACTGCCACTTTTCCAGAATAGGGGTATGTTTGACTTTTTTCTATTTCTAGTTATTATTGTGATTTCAAATTATAATTGAATGATAAATTTATTTTTCAAAACTAATAATCATATTTTTGGATTAATTATTTACAATATTTAATATAGTGCAATTATTGAATATGGTTAGTCTTTAGTTAGAATAAATGTTAGCGACCCTAGTGGACTTAATTGGTGAGATTAGATAAACTTTAAACCCATTTTTATTTAGTTAGTTAGTCTCTAATCTAACTAGAAGTCATTTAGAACTTTTTAGACTAAACACTCACTTAGAAAAAAAACCTTTTTCCTTTAGAACTTGTCATGACAAACTAGAAGGGCTTCTTAGGCATTTTCCCCTTAACCCAAAACCCTAATCTAAACCCTAGTGGCCGGCCACCCCATCCCCCTTTGTCTATTAATAGGACCACTTCTTCTTCTTCCTCCTTCCATTTTATTTTTAGCCCTAATTTAGGAGTTCTTTCCCAAATTTCCTTCTACACTCAAATTATCTCAAAATTCCCTCAAATTAATTCCATTCTCTTCCCCTTGGAGAGGATAAGACTCTATTGGCTATCTTGGGAGCATTTGGACACTTAGAGCCTGGAGGGATTCTAAATATAGGGATTTTGTATTGGAAATCTATCTCCCAATTGGTATGAGCTCTCTAAACCTTTATTTTTCATTTAATTAGTGTAGATGCATTCATTTAGGACCCCAATTGTATTAGGATGCCATTAGAAAGGAGTTTAGGCTATTCTCTTCCTATTTGAAGGATTTCTCCTTTATATTTCGATTTGATTTGGGAGAAATCCAAGAATAGGAATCTAGGGTTTGTGAAATTGATTAATTAGGTCATACTAATGATTTAGAACATGTGGGTAAGCTTTGGGTCAAGTTTGGATTCATTTGGAGTGCGTATCACGAGTGTATCGGACACGCACGTCAAGTGTTTGACAAAATGACCAAAAGAGCATCCAAAGCTCTAATCTCAGTTTTGACCATTAAATTAGGAGTATATTCATATGGATTAGATGTTGTGAACCTATTTAGTAAATTAGGAATGTAATTGGTGTATTGTAATGGTTTGGGGGCTTGGGGATAAGCATGTGGACAATTGGTTTGTTTGTGGACTGTCATGGTTATTGTGTACTGAGATATGAGGGAATTCACATTGGTTCAGTCCACTGTTTTATAATGTTTAGTCCACTATATAGTTTGATGTTCAGTCTTGATAATGTTTAGATATTCTAGAATGCATTAGTTCATTCACATAGCCTTGTTCAACCCATCATTATTTTGGGTTCAGTTATGAGATAGGAAGAAGGAACTGTTCTTGGTTCAGTCATCTTTTACTTAGATATTCTGGCCATTACTCATTTGTTCAGATTTATTAACATATTATGTTCAGTCCCTATGTTATTGATCACCTTATATGCTTAGTTGCCTACTGTCAATTACCTGTACAATCTATTTATTATATATGCAGTTCTGTCACGACCCGCACCCGTTTTTCGGACGCGAGCTCGTGAGCAAGCCAGCTACGTATCGAGCGGACTCCAGCCCGACTCGAGTACGTATAAGCTGTCCAGAATAGGGTATAATGTCTAATCTAAACTATATCTCAATCCACAGGAATCATATAATACAAGAATGAACAAGTATGGGTCATGGTCTGTACCCTATTAGCATATTGTTCGATTAGACTCCAAGAGTGATATGAGTCTATAAATAAGCAGAGTATATCATGGTAATGAATATAAAGCACAAGAGGATAATAAAGAATATCACAAGCAAATACCTGTATCATAGATCGCAATCCTCTACCATGGCTAAACACTAGTCAAAACATGCTACTGCACTACCCGTGCCATGATTCCTAGTTGTCTTGCATTTCAAAACTCAATTATGGCTAAAGTCTTCTACCGTAATAACTAACTAAATAAATATTTATAAAAATTCTAAAATCACTATTTAAATCAAATAAATATTAATAAAAAATTTTCAAAAAAATTTCGGGAAGGGGAGCTACAAATCTACCCACCTTAAAAATAATTTCGTCATCGAAATTCTAATTCATAACTATTCCTTAAATTTCAAAGTCCACTATTTCCTTAATCTCCTCAAATTTAATTCCTCAAAAATAGTTCATATCCTCCTCCTAATCATTTTGTAACTACGAAGCCTCGAGGACTTCTACCCACCTTTGGTCACACTACTCCTCAAAATACGATCACTAAAATCTTGTAACATCCAACTTGTTGCTAATATCACTATTCATAGATATTTATAGCATATAGTATCTCTAATACCCTCATATCTATCAAACAACCAAAACCAAATCATCAAACCATATTATACTATAACTTAGGAATTTCTGATAAATCTTAGGCAGCACGATCGTTCATCGCCTCGAAATAAAAAGGGACGAGAATCAATAGTACGAAATGTAAGGAAGTATAATCGAGAGCAAATATGGAGTTTTCAAGGACGTAGAGAATTTCTAGGAGAATTTTCAAGGCAGAGTGGATTGAGATTTCTAAGGTTTAGTCATATTCGCAGGCTCGTACCAGTACAGTTACGTAATCGGTACGATATGCTCTGACCTGCAAGGGCCACCACAAAAACTTGTCACGACCCGCATCCACTTTTCGGACGCGAGCTCGTGAGCAAGCCAGCTACGTATCGAGCGGACTCCAGCCCGACTCGAGTACGTATAAGCTGTCCAGAATAGGGTATCATGTCTAATCTAAACTATATCTCAATCGACAAGAATCATATAATACAAGAATGAACAAGTATGGGTCATGGTCTGCAGCCCATTAGCATATTGTTCGATTAGACTCCAAGAGTGATATGAGTCTATAAATAAGCAGAGTATATCATGGTACTGAATATAAAGCACGAGAGGATAATAAAAAATATCATAAGCAAATACCTGTATCATAGATCGCAATCCTCTACCATGGCTAAACACTAGTTAAAACATGCTACTGTACTACCCGTGCCATGATTCCTAGTTGTCTTGCATTTCAAAACTCAACTATGGCTAAAGTCTTCTACCGTAATAACTAACTAAATAAATATTTATAAAAATTCTAAAATCACCATTTAAATCAAATAAATATTAATAAAAAATTTTCAAAAAAATTTCGGGAAGGGGAGCTACAAGTTCTTTACCTACCATCATATCAGTCCACCCTATTTTTTGTTCAGTCATCCAATGTTAGAATACCTTTCATGTTCGGTCCTTAATTGAACTTGGTACCAGTCCTTCCATATCTTGTATTATTCATTATACATTCAGTCGACTGCATCTTACATGTTCTGTCTTGCATATCCTATTGGTTCAGTCCTTCTTAGCTTGGTATATAGGGCTATGTTCACTGTTAGATATTCAGTCCCTTATTGGCATACATAATTTGTTTAATCTATATCTCTTAGTGTTAAGTTGCTTAAGTTCAGACCCTTACCCTTGTTATTGTCCAGTCCATATGATATAATATAAATCCCTATTGCATACTCAATGATGCAGTCCATGTTTTAGTTTAGACCACCCCCAAATTGATCTGTCCCCATTTTAGCTAGTCTTTTGTTTAGCTTACCTTAATAAATGTTCAGTCCTTCAAATATAATGTATCAGTCTTGTTTTACATGTTGCAGCCCTTTAGTGGTATCTACCGACTGATACTCATTGAGTATCAGTCCAATTCCTGTTAGTCATTGGTTAATGTTCAGCCCTATTATTTGTGCACTATCCAGTTCCAAAATGAAATTAAGTTCAGACCTTGGACTGATGATATTAGTCCATATCATAATGTATCAGTCTATAAATGCATACCTATGGTTATGTCCATATTTCAGTTTAGGTTCAGTTAGAAATGTACCAATCCTCTTTTCATCTAGTTCCCTGTTCTGTTTAGTGTCCAGTCCTTAATTGCATTTGTCCAGTCTTCTTATTCACTTGTATCAGTTGTACTTTTTCAGTCAAGGACAGTAAGGTTCAGTCCACTTTATGTTGTTTTGTTCAGGGACATTCATTTGTCTCAACCAACAATTACCTTCACTTCTTGTATTCTCCTTATTTCAGTCCTCTTTTGTAATGACAGACCCCAATAGGTTCTGTATCAGTCCATTGCATATTCAGTTCACCTGGGCATATTATGAGTTCAGTCCTTGTTAATTTATAAATTTTAGTCCTCTGTTCTAGATATATGTTTAGTCCATTTTGAATGATTGTTCAGTTCAGTTCCTATTTGTTCAGCCGACTGATATCTTTAAGTATCAGTCCTCATCCCATTTAAGCTCAGTTCCTACTTTAATGATCAGTCCATTACAATTTTAGTCCTCAGTTATAACTGTTCACCCCACTATAAATATTGAGTCCCTATAGAAGTTCAGTCCTGTTTAGATTAAGTTTAGTTCTTACTGATTTGTAAGTATCAGCCCTTTGAATATTTGTGCAGTCCATGCTATTGTTAGTTCAGATATTGAACTCTTTGTTCAGTCTTTAACTAAATGTTCAGTCCACATTTTTTTATATGTTAGGACAGCCAAATTCTATTTAATATGTGATCAATCTTGTGGTTCAGTCCTCATGGACTTTAGTATCAGTTTCCCCTACTTCTTATGGGCATGTGTTCAGTCCTAAATTAGACTGTGCAATACTTTGTAATAAGTCATTTCTTCACCATGGTATTTGTTACCATTGTTTATATTACATGTATCAGTAAATGTAGTGGGAAGGAGAAAAGTTTAGTAAGTGGACTGAGTTGATATCAGTCTTCATCTTGGAGATTCAGTCCATATTCTTCATTAGTTCATTTCCTTTGTTATTAGAGCATGTCCATCCATTTATTACCTATTAGCCTAGTATCAATTTGTGAGAGTGGGAGGGAACTTGAGTGGTTCAAGCTACATTAGCATATAGCAGTTGTTATATATATATATATATATATATATATATATATATATATATATATATATATATATATATATATATATATATATTAGTTATATGAAAAAAAAATATATATATATATATATATATATTAGTTATATATATAGGATATCCTAGTAGATAGATTTTGAGTGTTGAGATATGGTTTGATACCACTTTAACCTAGCCCACCAAAGAGTCTAAGTTAGTCAAAACCCTAGATTTAGATCAAATGAACTAAGTTTGACTAATTGACCAAGTTTGATCTAGTTTGACTTCACTGACCTAGAAGTGACCTAGCATCATATAAATAATACATTTAATCAATTGTTTGCTCTAGAACACTCTGTAACCCTGCAATTTTATAATAGGTGTTTGTGACTCCAGTTCGGATATCGATACATAGCTGTTGCTCGGGATATTATGCGAGTAAATTCTCTGATTATTTTTATCATGATAGTATTTATATTGCCTGCTCTAGACTACTTTACTTGATGCTGACACATTGTTAACACGAATTAGTATTACATGGATCTCGTCATGAGATGTTATCCCTTATCGGGTGCATCGGGTATTTCATGTTCATCTACTTTATCATGTACATCATGTACTCCTTGTATTCGTATTATTTATGTACTCTCGTGTGCTCTCATGTTCTCACATGTGCTTTATATATAAATAACAATCATGTACGTAACGTGTCGTGATCGGATCCTTGTGTATTGATTGGGGCAGGGGAGTAGAAGTAGTTATGTGATTAAATCCCTCTAGTGTAATCATGTATATGTCGATTATGCCTTGACGTATAATAGAGTTAACATAGAATAATCATGTACAACCTAAACCAATCACATAACTGTCTTGTGCTCTGAATGACTTATATATATATATATATATATATATATATATTACAGTTTATATTTCCTCTATATTATTCATGTACTCAGTTTATTATGTATATTTCATATATTCCTGTATTTCTATTATAGCATGTCATGTATCTTATTCGATTGCTAGTTCTATATTTCCTACCATGCAATAAAACTGCTTTCAGAGTTATGTATTTTGCTCCAATCTTGACTGGATACGTTTACAAATTTTACAGAGAACTTGGAGGATTTCTGCACCACTTACTATGGTGCAAACTTAGATGACACTTGCGACATGGATCATCAGGAGAATCCAGTTAGCCTAGAGGAGACACCGGTAGTGCCTAGATTAGACTGCTAGGACATTTATCAGATTTGTCTCCAGCTGACTTCTGATATGTTATTATTTCATATACTCTGTGTGATGTGTTGATAACACTTGGACTTATTTCAATTTGGCTTGTATCGTACTTTTGACATTCTATCTATTCTATATCATGCTGTTGTTCCTCCTTCGATATTTGTGATTGAGTTATATCTTTCTGAGATTGTCCTCCGTATGGAGAGTATATATATTGACAGGTACATTATATTGTGTTTAGTTATTGTTGAGACCTAGGACAGCATTCTACCGCAGACACTACATCGTAGGTTGGACGTACCCACGGTCTCGTACCCTTTCATCCGGTGCGGGTCGTAACACCAAGTGACAAGGGGACTTTGGAGACTGACCGATATTAGACGCAGAAGCACCTGAGTCAGTTCGATACAATTTACCATCGGCCGAGTATGTGACTTCAACGCAAGTCTCTGGTCCACTGCTGGCATAGCACAATGAGCGCGTGTAGCTTGTATCGCCTTGTATTTCTTCGTACTAGCCCGCGAAGATGCGTAGTACTTAGATTCCAACATTTTCTTGCTAGGATGGTGAGTGATCCGGTCAAAGACAAAAGCCTTTCTGGGCGCAGTAGTCTCCCTACGCGGGCGGAAAGACGCGCCCTTATTCTTCTTCCTCAATGCCTTAGACTGGGAATAGGCAATTTAGGAATCGTGGGCAGTGCCTTGCTTCCTAGACCCACGTGTCGCTTGTGAAGTAGCAGTGGTCTTGCTATCAGCAGTGGAGTGGGACGGTGTAGGCATAGATTGTACGCTATGGTTTTGCAGCACTTCTGGCGCAGCCTTCTTGGCATTAGTGCACAGTACAGTTCCCTTGGGCACCCAGTCTCGACGAGACTTCTTTAGCTTTGGCAGTCGCTTCGAAGGACTCACGACGCCTTTAGAGAGAAATTCCTCACAAGCTTGCTGGTCGAAGCGCATGACCAGCATCTTTTGAGAAGATCCGAGCTTGTTATCGTCAGATTGGGTCACTGTCTTCTCGTTAGAGGAGAATGAATTCTCCAGTAGAGTTGCTAGCTTGTTTGCCATTAAAAGTATTTGAGAAACTTTATATCAACAAATAGAACAAGTACAAGAAGTTGACCCTCAATAGGATCTCTCTTATTACAATTTTTTTCGGGAATTAGTGACGATGGAGATTGAACTTTGCTTCCTTTACTCCGTTGACGATCCGACGATGACCGAGAGAAAACTGCAAGTCTTCCTGTTTTATTTGCAAGAAGGACGACAATTCAGCTCTCTGAAGTGTAGGTAATGTACTGTGTCCTTGAATAAAGGAATGATCCTTTTATTTATAGCTAATTTATGGAATGATCTACTCATGTGCATCAGGATGCTACATGCTGATATGTTAGGCCTACGGAGGCTGCGCACATGATAGTAGGACTGAATCTGTTGTAACTATGCCATTGGTCTACGAATGAGCCGACGCGTGGCAGTTGTTGAGATTCGCCTGTTGCTGAGATCTTAGGTGGTTGGCACCCGTTCGTGACTAGAACTGAGTCAATGACATGTGGCGCATGTGCTTTGCCCACAAATCTTGGTTTGTTGAAGCGGAGAAGATTCCTACGCCTTGGAAAGTCTAGGTTCGACCTCGGCGTAAGAGTTTTCTCAAGATGGAAAGAGTGAGTTTGGTGTAGGCATGTCCCTACGCCTTGCATAACCTTCACATATGGCCATCCTGGCGTTGCCATAGTCTTAGAAGATTTAGCGTAGCAGTAGTCGAGAGGGACTGAGCATAACATAAGTCTTACCTTGTCCATGTGGCCTGGTACAACTATCTTCTGTCAATGCTTTGATCTTCATGCTGTCAGCTCGGACGTTGAATCATTCTTGGCATTTAGTGTGGAAGGCATTGTTACGCCAAACATACTTTGTCATGTAAGAGTTGGGAGGGGTCCAGGAGAGGGTGACTCCTTATTTTCTATGGTTGGCACCATTTGCACGAGGGTAGAGGCGTGGTCTGCACTGCTCCCGAAGCGTCCGTCTGGTGACTGACACGTTTGTCTATTTTAAACCCCTGATTTAAAATAAAATCTATTTTATATTTATTTTTTATAAAATAATGTATTTTATCATTTATCAAATAGTTTTTACTTAAATATATTCATTATCGAATTAGCCATCACAGCAGTTAGTCATTACACTGTGTACAAATATGTTACAAATTGTACATATTTTTTTTACTAAAAATATTATAGAAAATTTTAGGGAATTTTTAGGATTTATTTGAAATTTTTAGGTGTGTTTTTAATTTAAAAAACAATTTCTCGCGAGAAACCAATTCTTGCGAGACATTATTTCACGAACAGAGTCGAACTCCTTTCACATCGAGCGCAACTCTTTCCAAACCATGCGACCCCCTTGGGTTCTTCTTAAAATCCACTCGACCACCCCACATAGAAACTCCAGACCACCCCCGACGACCCCGACTCCCAGGCGCCCCTGTCCAACCACCGCCGGGCAACCAAGACCGCCGACACCGCCGCTCGAACCCCCCCAACAGCAGTCCCAACACTCAGTTACCCCTGTTCTCCAGTCTCTTCCATTGTGTAGTTGTCTATTTCGCAAACTGTAAAAAGTTACGGAGAGCCTACATGACCCTCTAGGGCTTCATTCAAATAGAATGAATTTAAAAGTGCTGGATTGATCGAAAAATCGACGCAAAGTCGACGAAAACCCACTATAAAAAATGACAGAATTGGGATTTCATGTACCTATGTTTAGAGATGGTTTCTAGCCAAACTGTTTAAAATTTTTGAGAACTTCCTAAACAGTAGTTATAGACCACTTGTAGCACTATAAAACTCTTATTGTAGATTTATTTTTTATTCATTTTACAGAAAGTTATTCATTTGTAAAGTTTGAGAAAAACCTATTTTTAGAAGAAAAATTTAGGAAAATTTTTCCGATACGACATGCGCCCTGACAAATCGTGCGATGTTGTCACAACCCATGATCATCGAAAGAATCGTATAGATGTTATCGACGTGTAGGATTCGATGGAACTCGATTTTGTTGTGTATGCTCGACGAAATCGAACCGTATCCATCGAAAGTCCCCCGTATCGACGTTTTGTAAACTTTGTGTCCAATTTCAAACCGTTCATCGGACTGAGAAGAAACTTGTGCCATTGGATTCAGAACATTTTTTGGTCCTGTCAGCCAAGTTTGGTCCGATTCTAAAAAGGTTGATCGGAACGCTATTTTGGCGGGCCCGCGATCCGATCCAACGGGCGAATTTGTGCACGGGCTACTGAAATGCAACTCTAGAGATACGGTTGGGGTCGTATCGTCAAATCGGAGTCGTAGACATATATTTGATAACTTTTGGGACCGTAGGTACTGGTACGCTTTTCGGTGCAAAGCGGTTCTAACGACGGAATTTTTTTAACCCGAAATTATGATTTTGCCCCTGTATCAAGAATAGGACTTTTGGGTAGGCGACCTTAGATATTTCTTTTATGACGAAAATATTCGTTATGTTTATTTCAGCATCCGGAGACGTTTGCGAGAGTTGACATTCACAACCTTGCTTTCTAATGATCTGAGTCACTAGACGTTGTCGATTCTTCACATCACTCCAGGCAAGATACCTTACCATTTTTACTCTACTTTATGTTTATTTATTTCTATTATTTATTTTAGTATTTATATCCTATATAGTCCTATCAGACTATGCGTGCAACTCATATTTGGGTGTGAGCGACTATTTTAGTCGTTTTTACTGTTTTAAGTTATTTATTTATTTTGTATTGACATAGAATAGTTGACCACTCCATTGATGTGAGATATTGGTATATATCTATGGCTATGACACTTGTGTATCACAAATTTTGAGTCTCATGTAGGACACAGACTTGCGTATTCGGTTGGCCTCCGGTATATATGGAACATGCGACATATAGGGTATAACTGCTGTTAGTATATGCATGTCTAGTGGACTTAGCAGTTATTAGAGGATTAAATGTGTCATGGACATGACATGGATAAACATGGGGGTAGGGAGGACAGTACCTTAATGTATGGGCCACGTTGCACTTTTCTTTTGTAACCCGAAAGGTCCGTTGGAGACACCGGTGAGATGACCATCTCAAGTTTGCCACTGTCGTTCTGCGGAACGTTATGCGCTGAGGCCCCTGATTTCCAAGCGAAAATTATGCCAGATCCCATTTATAGCCATAGTGCCCATGCATCGAAGGTTTGTCTCAACTGAATAGTCACAGTAGAATGGTTAGGCACCCTTTTGCATGCAGCTTTATTTTATTTAACAGTTATATGACATGTTGCTTCTTATATCTTATTGCGTCCCTCTGAGGACCTGGTGATCTCTCCAGGTATAGATGAATATGATTATTCACAGGAGTATGGATCAGCATTGGACATGGCTTTTGTTGACGAGAAGATGTACCCCGTTGATCAGTCCTGATCATGCGTTAGCTTTGGAGACATTTGTTATTTCATTATCTTGTGTGATCAACTACATTACTATACAGACATATATTATAGCTGTTTGGTAGTAGATTTGTCTTCACCCGGCTATCTTTACATTTGACTATTCTTTTTATTTATTATTCATATTTGTTGTGGATGAGACAAACTTGCCTAAAATTATTATTATATTCACATTTACAGCTTTGTATGTATTCGGGATTTTCTATATATTGGATTATATGCAGTCCTAACATAAATGGAACTGGAGCGTTACATATTTTTGTGGTGGCCCATGCAGGTCAGAAAAGATCGTATCGGTTGCGTAATTGTACTGATACGAGCCTGCACAAAGGATTAGAAAATTAGGATCTCATCCACATTATTTTATCCTCTCTTTTGATTTTATTTTTCGAACTCTTATTTGATTGTTTGATTTGCCTCTTGTTTCATTGAATTCTAACGCTTCATTTCTCTTCGTACCAGTAAAATAGATTCTCGAAGCGGGTGTGTCTCTCCTCGTGCTATCATATTTGGTGATTTAGCAACTCAAGAGGAACATACTCCATTGTAGCCTTCGTAGCAACTCTATTTACTTTTTTTCAGCCAGGGTAGTCTAGCATGACCCTATCGACGGTGCAGCAGTACTCCCAGGTATATGCACCATCGTCGAGACAGTTTGAGCAGCCAACTGTAGTACCCCAGGGAGGGTATATGCCACCACCACCACCTCCTCTTCTGTTCCCTCAGCCGATGCCCTTCATGCCCATTCTACCACAAGGGCAGATGATGGATGAGCAGCAAATGTTCTATATATTTTATGCGATAATGCAGGATCAGCAGGCGATACAACAACAGACTCAGTAGCGACAGGCTGAGTCACTTTGATAGAGCATCGTGTCATTTTTGGCACATGCGGCACCACCAACAAATTAACCGAGGGACGGATCTATCGCTAAGTTCTGAAAGATGATACGCAAGCCGTTCTCTCGAGATGAGGACCCTACCGAAGTTCATACATAGCTTACCAACATCGAGCATCAATTGGTAGCAGCTGAACTTCCTAAAGAAAAGTGGATGACGACCGTCAGAATGCAGTTAACGGCAATGCACATCATTGGTGGGAGACTGAAGAGGAAAGACTAGGACCTGATCAAGCTACATGGGAGGAGTTCTCTAGACCCTTCCGAAAGATGTACATTCCCGCTACGATACGAGCGGAACTTCGGGACAAGTTTATATACCTTGCTTAGGGTAGTAAGACAGTGGAGGAGCACAATACGGAGTTCTTACGGTTGAGCCGATATTCACCATACTTGATCCAGACGGAAGAGCAGAAGGAGAAAAAGTTCTATGATGGGCTTACCTTCGAGATATAGATGCTAGTAAGATATGTAGCACCTACATCTTACTCAGCCATTCTAACCGCAGTCAGGCGCCAAGAGTGTAATGCCCCAGTCCCAAAATCCATAGGACTAGGATATCGTATACATGCCAGCTACATATCAAGTGGACTCCATACCAGCTCGAATACGTATAAGCTGTCTAGACTATGGTGATAAGTCTAATCATGGAAAGTCAAAACTATATCTCAATCCATATAAACTAATACACATCAAGAAGGAACAATATGGTTCGTGGTCTGTAGCCCACTAGCATATATGTCCGAATAGACTCGAAAGAAAGTATGAGTCCATAAAACTAGGCTACTAAGCAGAATATATCACGATAAGAATTTGCAGCACATGAGAATAATAAAATAGAACCATGCACCAACGATACCTGAATCTTGTAGACGCAAATCATAACCATCCATTGATTCTACCAGCTCGGCCATAACCTGAAGAGATCTCCAGGTCCTCAGGGGACTAGCAAGACACATAATATACAAGACTACTTTGACAGTAAATAACACGTGAGAAAAAATAGGGATAACAAATAGAGGAGAGAATAACACATAAAGGAAATCTACTGATGGTAACATGTCATGAGAATATAATATTAATCTTAGCTATAGGTACATGTCATATAACCGCAGCCCGGTGAGGGACTAACAGTCCTATAACAGGTTCTCTATCGTAGCCCGGTGATACACTAACAATAGAGGTATAGCCAAGGCTAATATAACACTCTCGCCTAAGGTACTAGAAAGTCAAGTCTATCTAGTCATGTCCAAGTAAAGTATGGGTCAAACAGGTTAGGGAAACATGGTATAGGCATAGCAATACTATCACTAGACATGAACAAGATAAGAAAGATAAAAAAGTAATATAGAAAAATGAGTAACAATCTACGTGCACGTAAAACTAGAAAGTAACCATGACATTAAGCAAGAGAAATATGGAACCAAGTAAGAAAGAATGGAAATATAGAAAAGCATATAAATACTGTAAAGTTCGGCAAGGTGTACTTGCCTGGTGTAGTACGTAGAACCAACAATAACTAACCAATCAATGATCCACCAAAAGTCCAACTCTTGCGAACGACTCTGGATGCTGAAATAGATAATACAAATGTGTTTTTCATAAAAAATATCTAAGTTTGACTGTCCAAAAGTCTAATTCTGGAAACAGGGGCAAAACGGTAAATTTGAGCCAAAATAGTATCCGTCGTTGGACCCGCTTTGCACTGAAAAGTGTGCCAGCACCTACGGTCTCTAAAGTCACTAAACTATATGTCTACGGGTCCGGTTTGATGATACGAACCCAACCGTATGTCCAAAGTTGGATTTCGGTTGACCGTGCACAAATTTGCCTGTTGAGTCGGATCGCGGGCCTGCCAAAATAGCGTTTCGGTCGACCTTCTCAGAATCGGACCAAACATGGCTCACAGGACTAGAAAAACGATATGGTCCCAATGGTGCAAGTTTCGTCTCGAGTCAACGAACGTGCACAAAGAAATTAGAGTTTTTGCAAGGAGGTCGATAAGGGGATTTTTTAACGGATATGCATCGAATTCACATGCAACCAATTCGAGTTCCTTCAAAGCCCGTCGTATCGAAGATGTTCAAGGTTTTCAAAAAATATTTTTCATTTTTTCTTCTTGATTTTCAAACCATTTTATCTTGCGTATGAAAATAAAATAAATTAAAGTAATTTATGGGTCTTGAAGCTGTCTAGGTTGTCACAAATATTGTTCAAATGGTTTTCTAAATTGATCAAGGGTTCAACAGAAATTAGCCTTCAAATTGGGGGTTCGGAACAGTTTCTAACTCTAGAAAATCGAGTTTTTTCTCGATTTTGGAACTCAATTTTTGTGACACATGTTGTGAATTAAAGGAATCTATTTGAAGGGATTGGAAGCCGTATAAATTGTGCTTACGAAGAACTAATTGGTTCAAAAAATCTTAGCGAGATGAGGAAGATTTGTACCTGCAAAGTAGGGTTCGGGGCTATGCGTGCTGCTGCATCTGCTGCTACTGTCGTCTTTATTACATATATATAAAATATAAAATTATATATATATATATATATAGCTAGACAACCGGTCCCACACCAAGCAAGTCCTCTACGACAACCACATTATGTTCTGCAATCATTGCCACTTAATGGGCCACCTCACGAAGCACTGCCATCGCCTTCACCCAGAACTCAAGAAGAAAGCTTTCCGGAGGGACAATGAGCCAGCTGAAGGAAGGACACCCACGTCTCCAATTCTGTCGCACCCAAACTCGCACATTCGATTCGGATCCAGTGACGGCAAGACTGACCGAAGCGAGCATCCTTGCAAAACACTGATCAAAGATCTGCCCCCCTGTAACACCCGAGATCTTATCCTCTCCAACCCTTTTGATGTCCTAGAATCGGGAGAAGCAGATCCTAGTGAGTCTAGCCTCTCACCGGCCGATCTAGATCTCATCGAGAGAGCACACAGCCCACCGAACACGGGGATTGACGAGGAGATCACCGACACTATCGACGTTGACCACCAATGCACCATCGTAGAACCTGTTGAAGAAGCCCTCGCTATTCTCGAGCCGAAACTAGTACAGAGAGGACTACAGGTTCAAGCCGTGGGGTACCCTTTCCAGCAAACTACTCTGCTGATCAGGAGCGCCAGCGATTCCCTGGTCATCCCCTCTGAAGATCCCATCTTGGACTCCTCCGCGGAACTGGTATGCATTACAACGGACCCACCAGAGCAACCCTCAAGCGACCCCCCAACCGCGTCAATGGCTGAGGAGTTACTCTCGCATGGAGACAATGGTGTAGGAACGAAATAGTAAAGCGTAATACTCTAGAGGGGGGGTGAATAGAGTTGGCAGCGGAATAATGCTAATTAAAAAAATGTTAGCAGCACAATCACAGAATATTAATCACAACTGAAATAAAGTAAAGACAGAGTTAAGAGAGCAAACGCAAAGACAGCGATGTATACTGGTTTTCCTCTGTTGAGGACTAATCCAGTCGGTAGAACTCTTGCTACCAGTTGAATCCACTATTGGAAAAACTGCAAGTTTTCTTACGAAGTCCTTGCAACTTCTACAACGCGAGCTTTGATACGAAGAACTCGTCCAACTTCAAATGTGAAGAGGTATTCTTCAATCAAGCCTTCTGATTACAATCTCTCAGAAACTTCTAGACCGTACCGCACTGGCAAATTGACTAGAGGATTGTAACTGGCTTGGGATCTGAAATTGAAAGCTCTAGAAAACTCTTTGGAAGACTGAAAGCTTTAGATAGAGAGAAGATTGAAAGTGACTAAGTGAGTTGAAATGATCGAAATCCTTCTCTATTTATAGAAATTCCAAAGGCAGACTTCTGACAGAATTCGGGCAGAATTCGGGCAGAACTCTATGAGCAAATCTCGGTCAAATCCGCAACTGCAGGAGGACCAAGTAACAAGGATTCAAAATCACAACGGCCACCAACCAAACTCTGGCCGAACTCTGGCCGAACTCGGTCCGAGTTCTGTCAGGGTTTAGTTAGGATTTTAAAAAGCTTTTTGGTGATTTTTGAAAACCTTTTTGAAAACCTTTTTGTAAACCTTTTTGAGAGGTCATTTTAAAAAATATTTTGAACTCATTTAAGGGTAGCCTATTTGCCAGTACGACTCGGTGTACAACATATTCCTAGACTCAAATAAAATGAAAAATATATTGCATAAGGAATTACAGACTCGAGTAGGCAAACAGATCTTCGGTCTTGAATACAGTGGATAGCCATTCTTGATCATGTTCAAGAGTCCGAGATGTCCCGACTAGCTTCGTATATCCAGACAGAGTTTAATCAATTATTAAAATCAGATTGCCCATATGACCAATGGACCAACAATCTCCTCCATTTTGATAATTGACAAACTATGAATGATATAACATTAAGCTTGTTCAAAATATCAAAAAGTAGAATTGTTCATATCCTGTATTATCTCAAAAAAATGTTAGATCTTTAATTTTCTCCCCCTTTGTCACTTAGCAAAATAATTGCAAAAGATAAAGCTCCCCCGCAATCAATGCGTAAGTAACAAATAGTGAGAAAACACATATAAAAGAAATAAGGCATAAAACTAGAGAAATATCACAGGCATGTATTGTCAAAAAAAAAAATCATCACAGGCATGTAATTTTACAGGCAGTTTATAAAGAATGAAGCAATATAAGAAATAGTGCTATCATAAATTGAAACTGAAACATAGTGCTGAAATAAACTGGAATGCCATAAACTGAGGCAAAATAAACATGTCCATGAAAATAAAAGAGTACTGAAGCAAACTAGAAAGTGCTAATAATAATAAAAAAGTACTGATAATAACTTGGAATGTCGGAGCATTTCCAAGTACACAATAAAATATCACTCAAAATCATATAGTCATATCTCCTCATCATCCTTGACTCATTTCAAAGATTTAATTCAAAGATTAGTCATTTCAACTTCAATTAACATAATTAATATTATTTTATAGATTAAATGTCGTTACACAGCGACTGTTTCAGATTAGCTGTAGGAGTACTGTCCCAGCTGGCGGAGGTTCACCGGGGAACTCTTAAGTACCGCTTCGCTTCAACCGTAGTTGTGGTGACAGACAGACCCTTTATTGGCTTGTCTCTAATACAATTTTTGCGTAATGATATATAATCATAAAACAAAATTAATCAATATTATTGACGTCCAAAATTCCTAATTCTCGACGTAAATAATTGAAACGATCTTCCGCTAGAGGTTTAGTGAAGATGTCAGCTAGTTGATTTTCAATATCTATGTACACAAGGTTTATATCTCCATTTTGATGATGATCTCTAAGAAAGTGATATCGAATCTCGATATGTTTAGTACGAGAGTGACATACTGGATTCTTAGTCAAATTAATAGTGCTCGTGTTATCACAGAAAATAAGAATATGTGTGTAAAATAAATCATAGTCTTCTAGAGTTTGTTTCATCCACAAAATCTGAGCACAACAACGTCCTGCGGCGATGTACTCAGCCTCTGTTGTTGATAGGGCTACAGAATTTTGCTTTTTACTAAACCATGAGACTAAAGCCTTGCCTAAGAAATGACATGTGCCACTGGTACTTTTTCTATCAACTTTGCATCCAGCAAAATCTGTATCCGAATAACCAATAAGGTCAAAGGACTTAGTTTTGGGATACCACAAGCCAACAAAAGAAGTGCCCTTAAGGTATCGAAAGATACGCTTAACTGCGGACAGATGTGATTCCTTTGGGTTAGCTTGAAAACGTGCACACAGGAAAATACTGAACATTATATCTGGATGACTAGCAGTTAAATAAAGTAAACTACCAATCATACCTCGATACTTATGTGTGTCGACTGGCTTGCCTTGTTCATCTGAATCAAGCTTTGTTGAAGTTGCCATTGGAGTGCCAATAGGTTTGACATTGTCCAGATCAAACTTCTTTAGCAAGTCTTTTGTGTACTTGGCTTGATTTATAAATGTCCCATTATCAGTTTGTTTGATTTGCAATCCGAGAAAGAATTTCAGCTCTCCCATCATGCTCATCTCAAACTCATTCTGCATACACTTAGAAAATTTTGACACAGAGATTCATCAGTAGATCCAAATATAATATCATCAACATAGATTTGAATTAAAAGAAGTTTGCCATTAAAAGACTTAATAAACAGTGTAGTGTCAACCTTGCCTTTTGAAAAACCGTTGTCAAGTAGAAAAGAGCTTAGACGATCATACCAAGCACGAGGGGCTTGTTTTAAACCGTATAAGGCTTTCTTCAACTTGAAAATATGATCAGGGTTTTTGAAATCTGTAAAACCTGGAGGTTGTGCTACAAAAACTTCTTCTTTTATAAAACCATTTAAAAAAGCACTATTGACATCCATTTGAAATAGTTTAAAATCATGAAAATATGCAAATGCACATAACATGCGAATGGATTCTAATCTCGCAACGGGGGCATAAGTCTCATCGTAGTCGATACCTTCTTCTTGATTGTATCCTTGAGCTACGAGTCGAGCCTTATTACGAGTCACTAAACCATTCTCATTTAGTTTATTTCGGAATACCCAACTGGTGCCAATGATCGGATGATCAATAGGCCTGGGAACAAGTTCCTAAACTTGATTCCGTTCAAATTGGTTTAATTCCTCTTGCATAGCATCTATCCAAAAACTATCACTACATGCTTCATCAATAGTTTTGGGTTCTAGCTGTGAAATAAATGCAACACTAGAAACAATATCTCTACTGGATGTACGAGTACTTACTCCTTTGGTAATATCACCAATTACCAAATCTTTTGGATGATCAGCTGTAAATTTTAACCTTTTCGGTAGATTCTGAAGATAGCTGGTTCCTGGATCTTCTTTAGGAGGTTCAGCTAGTGCAGAGCTTGGTTGAGGATCAACTGATGTTGAGCTTGATGCAGTCAGATCTTCATCACTGTCATCGATAGTCATTTGATTTAGTTCATCAAAAGTGACATTGATTGACTCTTCGATGATCATGGTTCGTTTGTTGAAGACTCTGTATCCTTTGCTCTTGGCCGCATAACCTAAAAATATACCTTCATCGGCCTTTTCATCAAATTTTCCCAAATTGTCTTTTGTATTAAGAATAAAACATTTACAACCAAATATTCTAAAGTATGAAACAGATAGAATTCTATCAAACCATAACTCAAATGGAGTCTTCTTCGATTTGGGTCGAATTAGAACTCTATTGAGAACAAAACAAGCTGTATTGACAGCTTCAGCCCAGAAATATTTGGGTAGACTAAACTGGTTTAACATCACTCTGGCCATTTTGGTTAGAGTTCTGTTCTTACGTTCTACAACTCTATTTTGTTGTGGAGTCCTAGGACAGGAAAACTCGTGTACAAAATCGTGTGTGTCACAAAATTGCTCAAAATTAGCATTCTCGAATTCGCCTCCATGATCACTTCTGATTCGAGTGATCATGTAACCTTTTTTATTCTGTACTTTCTTACAAAAGGCGACAAATTCGGATAATGCATCATTCTTGCGTGTCAAGAAATATACCCACGTGTATCTAGAGAAATCATCTACAATTACGAAAGCATAAAGCTTACCTCCGAGGCTATCAACTCTGCTAGGACCAAATAAGTCCATATGAAGCAATTGTAGAGGTCTAGTAGTACATACTGCGTTTACTGACTTGAATGTGGATCTGGTAGCTTTGTTCTTTTCACATTGGCTGCATACCGAATCCTTCTTGAATGTAATTTCCGGTAAACCGCGTACTAGCTTCTTTGTGGATAATCTTGAGATCGTATCCATATTAGCGTGACCGAGTCTCATATGCCACAGATGACTCTCATCACTCTTGGCCATTAAGCATCTACCTGAAATGTTAGTTTCTTCCAACAAATAGAAAACATATATGTTGTCTTCCCTGATACCTTCAAAGATAGTACTACCAGTTGAGCTATCAACTATAGTACATTTGTCTTTGCCAAAGTTAATGCCATAACCATGATCAGCTAGATGACTTATGCTGAGTAGATTATGTTTTAACTCGGTAACCAGACAGACATCCTTAATCACAGGATAGGGAGACTTACCAACATGACCGATACCAATGATATACCCTTTCAAGTTATTACCGAAGGAGACATAGCCTTCCTTTTTTTTCTTCGACAGTGTTGCAAATAGGGTAGCGTCACCGGTCATATGCCGTGAGCAACCGCTGTCGAGGATCCATTTGCTTCTAGCATGTGAAAGGTGTTCCACCTATAAAACAGTTTGCAGATGAAACTTTTGGTACCCATTTCATGTAGGGTCCTGAATTGTTAGCTTTTGGTATCCAAGCATAAACATTTAAATCAACAAGCTTTCTCATTCTACATGCAGATGAAATATGACCAATGAGGCCATAATAATGACATTGTGCATGTCGAGTGTTGAAAGATGAGTGGTGTGCATGGTTGGTAGGTTTAGGTTTTCTAGTATAGAAGAAAGCATACCTATAATCTTGTTTGGGCTTAACCTTTTGGGGTAAAGGTTTGATAGGGTTAGGTCTGACAGTGTTTGGCTTGGGAATGTTCCGATTTTTCGGTAAGTGACACGTGTTAGGGTAGGAAGCAGCAGGCTCAGGCTGTTTTCCTAACCTAATTTCCAATCTTTTGGAAGTGTCATACAACTTAGTATAATCAGAAGTGAGTGATTCCATTCTGATTTGTGCACATCGAAGACTTTTCTTCTCTATAGAAAGTTCTTCCTTGAGTTGGTCAATAATTTTGTCTTTCTCTTCAGATGACTTGGTAGTCTCGTGTAATAAGAGCTTTGTTGAAGAAAGCTCACCAGACTCACTAACATTATTTCTAACCTCAGCTAGTAGGTCGGTAAGTCTACCTATTTCACCTTTGTACTCTTTGAGTACCTTCTTAGAGGTCTGATACTTGCTACGCAGTTTCCTGTAATCAGTCATCAGGTCACTGAAGGCATCTCCTAATTGCTCAAAGGTGAAGTCATCATAAGTATCAACTACTGGTTCAGTAGGTACCTGATCGGATGCCATGAAGCATACGTTTGTAGCGTCTTCTGATTGTTCGTTTTCTGAGTCGCTGGCTTCACTTTCATGCCATATGCTGGTATTGGCATATCTCCTAGATGTTGATTTCTTCAGGTTCCCTTTTTCATACCTGTTGCTCTTCTTGCTTGATGATGAGTTTGTGGGACAATCCTTCTTCATGTGTCCCTTCTTCTTGCAACCATAGCAGACAGCATCTTCTTGATACCAGTTGTTGCTGTTGTTCTCTTTGACTCTCTTCTCATGTCTCATGAATCTTTTGAACTTCCTTGCTAGGAGTGCTTGATCTTCAGCGTCAGATCCACTGCTGTCTGAATCACCTTCAGCAGCTTTTCTGTGCTGAGCCTTGAAAGCGATCGTCTTCTCCTTTAGTGCAGGCTCTTCAAAATCTTGTAGCTCCAGTTCATGAGTGAGTAGTTTACCGATGAGTACTTCAAGGGACATAGTTGTGAGATCGTTCCCTTCAATGATTGCAGTAGCCTTCGGAATCCAGTTCTTGGTGAGAGCTCGCAGAAGTTTGCGAATCTTTTCATGGTTACTGTAATCTTTGCCTAAAGAGGACAAAGGATTTACAATATCCAAGAATCTCTCGAACATTTGTGTAACTGTTTCGTTGGGCTTCATCTTGAACGCCTCGTACTCTTGAGTAAGTCTGTTGACTTTAGATTCTTTGACTTGAGTCGTGCCTTCATGTGTGACTTCAAGTAGCTTCCATACTTTATTAGCCGTTGTGCAGATAGACACCCTGTTAAATTCAATTCTGTCTAAAGCACAAAAAAGAGCATTAATGGCACGTGCGTCAAGACTGGCCCTTTTCTTTTCTTCCTCTGTATATCTGTTATGGGGTTTTTCAAATAAACTCCATCAACATTTATACGAGGTGGCTTTTGATAGCCATCAAGAACAATGGACCATAAATCAAAGTCAAGTGATTTCAAGAAGAAACTCATCCGTATTTTCCAATAGGTATAGTTCGTACCATCAAACAGTGGGGGTCTGTTTGTGGCCTGGCCTTCACTTGTAAATTTCACAGTTGCCATGTGTTGTGCTGTGATCTATATAACATTTAATTAAAATGAATAAATAATTATACTGTTACCTTTGCTTTACCTGTAACACCCGCTCTGATACCAATTGTAGGAACGAAATAGTAAAGCGTAATACTCTAGAGGGGGGGTGAATAGAGTTGGCAGTGGAATAATGCTAATTAAAAAAATGTTAGCAGCACAATCACAGAATATTAATCACAACTGAAATAAAGTAAAGATAGAGTTAAGAGAGCAAACGCAAAGACAGCGATGTATACTGGTTTTCCTCTGTTGAGAACTAATCCAGTCGGTAGAACTCTTGCTACCAGTTGAATCCACTATTGGAAAAACCGCAAGTTTTCTTACGAAGTCCTTGCAACTTCTACAACGCGAGCTTTGATACGAAGAACTCGTCCAACTTCAAATGTGAAGAGGTATTCTTCACTCAAGCCTTCTGATTACAATCTCTCAGAAACTTCTAGACCGTACCGTACTGGCAAATTGACTAGAGGATTGTAACTGGCTTGGGATGTGAAATTGAAAGCTCTAGAAAACTCTTTGGAAGACTGAAAGCTTTAGATAGAGAGAAGATTGAAAGTGAATGAGTGAGTTGAAATGATCGAAATCCTTCTCTATTTATAGGAATTCCAAAGGCAGACTTCTGACAGAATTCGGGCAGAATTTGGGCAAAACTCTATGAGCAAATCTCGGTCAAATCCGCAACTGCAGGAGGACCAAGTAACAATGATTCAAAATCACAACGGCCACCAACCGAACTCTGGCCGAACTCTGGCCGAACTCGGTCCGAGTTCTGTCAGGGTTTAGTCAGGGTTTAGTTAGGGTTTTAAAAAGCTTTTTGGTAATTTTTGAAAATCTTTTTGAAAACTTTTTTGTAAACCTTTTTGAGAGGTCATTTTTAAAAACATTTTGAACTCATTTAAGGGTAGCCTATTTGCCAGTACGAATCGGTGTACAACATATTCCTAGACTCAAATAAAATGAAAAATACATTGCATAAGAAATTACAGACTCGAGTAGGCAAACAGATCTTCGGTCTTGAATACAGTGGATAGCCATTCTTGATCATGTTCAAGAGTCCGAGATGTCCCGACTAGCTTCGTATATCCAGACAGAGTTTAATCAATTATTAAAATCAGGTTGACCATATGACCAATGGGCCAACAAATGGCACCTCGTCCCGGGCAGAAGCGTCAACCTCAAGAGGTGACAAGGCCAACAAAGCTACTGTCGACAACAAAACCATCCAAACCAGATCCGCCACCAAACGGAATAAAAAACCCTTCCCTCAACTTTATTAATGCTTAACATCCTATCGTGGAACGTCTGCAGACTGGCGAACAAACCCACATTAAGGCAAATTTCTGGCCTGCGGAAAACCCACAAGATCGACATCCTCATTATCATCGAACCCAAAATCCCTCCCAAAATATTAAAATCTATCCAGTTACAGCTAGGCCTCCCCACGTCCATAGCTGGCAGAAATGACATTTGGATCCTTGGCATGACGGATGTCAAAATCGGGGTCATCCAGGACTCCCAGCAGGCTCTCACTTGATGGTGGGAACATCCCTCGCTCCCTGAGCGTGCCATCCTTTCTGCGGTTCACGGCAGCTGTGATATTGCCAAGCGAAAACATCTCTAGAACGACCTCATAAACATCCACCTCCACCACATCAACACCCCTTGGCTGTACATCGGGGACTTCAACACGATCACTTACAGAGAAGAGAAAATTGGAGGGCGACCTTCTCCCACATCGGCCATGCAAGACTTCAACAATTTTATCTTCAGTGCTCATCTCACCACCCTTCAGTTCACCGGCAGCGCCTTCACCTGGTGCAACATGCAGGAAGGCGAGCGGCGACAATACTCCCGATTGGATAGATCCCTCACGAACGATCGCTGGCACGGTATGGGGATCACCACTTATCTGTCCCATTTCAACTCCACCGAATCTGACCACGCCCCTCTGCTGGTCGAAATCAAAAACTACACCAACCCTTCCAAAAAGAATTTCCAATTTCTCAATTTCTGGACTGATCGTCCCCAATCTTTGGGCATCGTCGCGGACGCTTGGAATCGGGAAGACTCCCCCAACCCCCTATCGCGGGTGAGCAACAAGCTCAGAGCGACGAGGAAAGCCCTATCCAATTGGAGCAAACTCGCCTACGGGGACATCTTCTAAGCCGTGCGAGTGGCGGAAGACGATGTCACTCGCGTCAAAACCCATTTGCGTCGGATCGATCTACGACGGCCAGGTCAGCCCTGAACCTCACCAAGGCCATGCTCAAATTCAGACTTAAAGTGGAAACCGACTTCTGGAAGCAGAAGGCAATATTGAAATAGGACAACGAGGGGGATAAAAACTCAAAATTTTTCCATACCTGCGTTAATGGATGCAGACAGAAGTTAGCTATCCACCGTACGGCAGACGACGACGGGAACATCATTACTAACCTCAAAAGCATCCAAGCAGCTGCGGCGGAGTTCTACTCCAAACTATTCACCAAAGAGACCGTCCATATCGACAGACCCTTCTTGGACCAAATCCCCAGACTCATTAATGACAACGATAACATCCAGCTGGAACGTCCACCAACGGTCCAGGAAGTGAAAGACGCGGTGTGGGCCTTGAACGAGCACAGTGACCCAGGTCCGGACGGTTTCACTGGAGCTTTCTTTTGAAAATGCTGGGACATTATCAAGCAAGACATCACCGAAGCGGCTGTCGCCTTCTTCGAGGGAGCTACATACCCCAAAGCCATATCCAGCACCAACCTCATTCTCATCCAGAAAAAAGATAACCCGGAGTCCTTTTGGGATTATCGCCCCATCAGTCTTTGCACTTTCACCAACAAAATCATCGCTTCCAGGATGGTGGGGATTTTACCTAAGATAATCTCAGAGGAGCAAAGTAGCTTTGTGCAAGGGAGAAACATCCAGGGCAATATTATGCTGGCCTAAGAGTTAATCACCTGTATGAAGTTTCCAGCCAGAGGGGGCAACATTGTCGTTAAGATAGACATAGAAAAAGCCTACGATAAACTGGATTTGGCAATTTATGATCTGGTTCTTCAGAGCTTTCGGATTCTCGAAAGTTTGGACCAATACTGTGTGGAGATCCATCAGCAACTCGTGGTTCTCTACGGTTATCAACGGCCAGGCCGGTGGATTCTTCAAATCCAGTCGAGGCGTTAGGCAGGGTGACCCCCTATCCTCTACCATCTTTATTATTGCCGCGGACGCCCTGAGTAGAAACCTTAACAATATGGTCAGTACTCCGAATTTCTAACACTATCACACGTCCAGTGGCTGTCCTACCATCACCCATCTGGCTTTCGCGGACGATTTACTCATTTTCTCCTCTGGAGACGTCGGAGCGGTGGAAGTAGTCCACAACACTCTGCAGAGGTACTCCAGATGCTCGGTTCAGAAGATTAATCCTTCCAAGAGCATTATCTACGCCCACCATAATATCAAAAGAGAGCATGCCACCAATCTCTCCAACTTAACATCATTCTCAGTCGCCCAACCCCGTTCAACTACCTCGGTTGTCCCCGGGTGTATGGAAAATCTAATACTCACATCTGTTTGCCATTGATTATAAAAGAACAGAACAATTATCGAAGGACTGAACTTAAACTCACAATACAAACTCGCTCGTACAAAGAAAGCCTAGGGACGAAAACCTAGGTACAGCAGACTAAGTACGATTGTTTATTTTTGATTCTGGGGGGTGACGATAGAGGCTCGGGAAAGCGACGGCTGCTCTGCCTTACTCCTTGGACGATCAGTATGTAGCCTTGGCTCGGGGAAGATCTGCTCGACGTTGATGAAGAAACGCTCTTCTTGCTCTCCTCGGATTACTCTCCTGGCTTCTCTCTCTCTGTGATTATCAAGAAGAAAGGGGGAGCTCTCTCTGTGTAGATCTATCTCTTCTTATTTTTTTTATTCTTTTGTTGCCGACCTCTCCTCTCTCTTTTTTTTTGCAAGGGGGTGTGATCCCTGCTGATGTAGCCTTTTGATTTTTGAATAAATGAGCATGTTTCAACTCATCTTTTCTTTCTTGCACTTGCGGTATTTATGGAATTTGGATTTGTTGGGGGATTTATTTGTGGACCTGTTATCCTAGGCGTACCTTAGTTTTAGGTACGGATAACAGTTTAGATAGGATGTCCGGGACAGCCACGGCAAAATGGTCATGGATGTTCTCGGTACTGGGGGAAGGAATGCCGTAAAGCAGCTGGGCTCCCGGGGCATGGTAAGATGGTGGATTTATGCTAAGAAGCTTAGCAAATGAATATTTGTGGACCTATTACCCTTGGCGTACCCTAGCTCAGGATGCAGATAATAGGGTGAAAGGGGACCGATCACATTTGCTCAGAGGTTATGATGACATGACAAACATGAAGGTTTTATCGTAAAATCTTCCTGCTCAGCGGTAATGAGAACATGGCAGAAGAGACTTTACGGAGCTATTTGTGGTCAACAGAGGACATTTGTGGTCAACAGAGGACATTTGTGGTCAACAGGGGACGTTTGTGGACCTATTATCCTTGTCGTACTCCGGTTGTGGGTACAGATAATAGGTTAAAAGAGGATCGACATACTTGCTCAGAGGTAATGTGGACATGGCAAATATGACGATTTCTTCGACGGAGCCTTCCCACTCAGAGGTAGTGAGGACATGGCAGGAGTGGGCTCAATGAAGATTGGGTACACAGAACGACTCAGAGGTAGGAGAACGTGGAAGTTCTATGCGAGGGGGCGGTTTGTTTTTGGTGGAAGTGAAGACGACTTAGAGGTAATGAGGACATGGTCGTTTCGGAAATTGGTGGATCGACTACCCTTTTTGTGCACTGGGAGTGCGGGTAGTGAATCCTGAGGGAGGATCTCTGCCAGAAAGAAAGTTCAGAGGTATAATCATACTTGACTTACTATCTGAAAGAGTGACCGAAATGTAATTTCAGAGGCACCGGCTGGTACATAACTTGGTAATTTGGACTATTGAGGGAGTGAGAGTTCAGCGGCACCAGCGGGTGCATGGCTCGATAATCTGAAATAGGGTGGATGAGAGTTCAGTGGTACTAAAGGGGTACATGACTCGATAATCTGGAGAATGATAGATGAGAGTTCAGTGGTACTAAAGGGGTACATGACTCGATAATCTGGAGAATGATGGATGAGAGTTCAGTGGTACTAAAGGAGTACATGACTCGATAATCTGGAGAATGATGTATGAGAGTTCAGTGGTACTAAAGGAGTACATGACTCGATAATCTGGAGAATGATAGATGAGAGTTCAGTGGTACTAAAGGAGTACATGACTCGATAATCTGGAGAATGATGTTCAAACATAGTATTTCTTCAGGAACTTGCCGTTGACGGACAACATGAGCAAATCTCTGTTCTGCTTAGCGAGGCGGTAGGTGCCGTTGGAGAACATGGTCTCGATGATAAATGGACCTTCCCATTTTTTGCTGGAACTTACCGGTGGTCTTGTGAGTCATGACCATCGGCCTCCGGACTGCCAGAACAAGATCACCCACTTGGAATGTTCTGATTTTAACTTTCTTGTTGAAGGCTCCGGAGATGCGTGCTTGGTATAGCTCAATCCTTTGCTGAGCTAGGAGGCGCTTTTCATCTAAAGCCTCCAACTCTTGTAGTCGTCGTCGATAGTTATCATCCGTCGTCAATTGATAAGTGAGAGCGACGCGGAGTGAGGGGATCTGAGTCTCCAAAAGGAGGACTGCTTTGCTCCCGTACACCAGAGAGAATGGTGTATTCCCGGTGGCTGTTCGAACCGTGGTGCGATAAGCCCATAAGCACTCGCCGAGCTTCTCGTTCCAGTCGCGTTTGTTGGAGGAGACAAACTTCTTGAGGAGCTTGATGATTGTTTTGTTGAATGCCTCTGCCAACCCGTTTGCTGCCGGGTTGTATGGTGTCGAAGCGACATTCTGAATGCGGTGCTTATCGCAGAATCGGTAGAATGCATGGCTTATAAACTGTGGACCATTATCATGGATGATTCTTCGTGGTAGTCCGAAGCGGTAGATAACGTGATGCTTAAGGAAGCTGATCACGTTTGAAGTTTTAACTTCTGCGAGTGGGACAGCTTCCGCCCATTTGGAGAAATAATCAGTGATCGTAAGTATGAAGCGATGTCCTCGGGAGGAAGATGGGGTGATTGGACCAATGATATCCATCCCCCATGCTTCGAATGGCCAGGATGCCACCGTTGGATGCAGAAACTCGGATGGTTGGTGAATGAAATCCGCGTGGACTTGGCAGGCCTTGCATTTTCTGGCATAATCTATCGCATCTGCCACCATCGTGGGCCAGTAGTAGCCCATCCGGCGAAGGTGGTCTTGCAGCTTAGGGCCAGGCTGATGGGCCCCGCAAACACCGTCATGAGCCTCTCGTACGGCTTCTTTGGCCTCTGCGTTCGACAAACACCGAAGTAGTAATCCGTCCTAGGAGCGGCGATACAGCATTTTTGTCTCTATATCGTAGAAGAATCTGAGAGAACACCGTCTGATAGAAGTAGCCTCCTTCGGGTTCTCGGGCAGGATGTCGTAGACCACGAAGTCTATGAATGGTTGTCTCCAGTCTGGCGCTTCGTCGATCATCTGAACAGAATAACTCGCCATGGCTTGAACGTTGTTCTTGGGACAGACCAGTTCATGACCTATTACGTCAACCGAATGATGAGCTTGGTTCGGTACTGCTAAGGAAGCGGCAAGGCCTGCTAGGGCATCGGCTTCGATATTTTGGAGTCTGGGGACGTGCTCGATGAAGAACCCCTCGAATGATGAGATAATGTTGATCGCAATTTGATAGTAGGGGATCATGTCTTCATGGCGAACCTCGTATGAGCCCATGATCTGATTGACGATTAGTTGGGAGTCGCCGTATGCTTCAAGGTATTCTACCCCCAGCTCTTTTGCAAGTTGGAGGCCAATGACCAGAGCGTTATATTCGGCTACATTGTTGGAGCAGGGTTCCGTGAGGGAGTAGGTGCGATTGATCACCAGCCCAGTAGAAGAAATTAATACCACTCCGACCCCGACAATGATGTTTTCCTTGGGTCCGGTCCTTGAGGCACCATCGAAGAACATTCGCCATATGTTATCGTGGGTGGATGTATTCGAATTGGCGACCTCGTCTGGGATCTCTTCATAAATTCTGGATGACTCCGATCCTGGGTGGGCTGCCAAAAAGTCTGCTAGGGCTTGACCCTTAATAGCCTTTTGCGGGACGAAGATCATATGATAGGGGGACAGTAATATTGCCCATGTGGCGAGGCGAGAGCTGAGGGCCCCTGGTTTAGTCATGAGGACTCTGAGGGGGTTGACTCGCGAGATCACATGTATGGTTTGTCCTGTGACATAGTGCCGCGTCTTTTGAATAGCGAATACCAGGGCGAGACACTCCTTCTCTACGGTGGTGTATCGATGTTCTGGCCCGATCATCATCCGGCTGAGATAATATATGGCCTGCTCGTGGCCTGCATCATTATTTTGTGCTAGCAGGGCACCAAGGGAGTGTTCTATTGCTCGTACGTAGAGCAGGAATGGTTTTCCGGGGATCGGGGCCACCAGGACTGGGGGATTCGACAAATATTCTTTGATGTCGTCGAAAGCACGCTGGCATTCCTCGTCCCATACGAATGAGACTCCCTTCTTCATGAGGTGTGTGAACGGTCGGCATCGCCCGGAGAGGTTGGAAATGAACCTCCTGATGTAAGCTAGCCTCCCTTGGAGGCCTCTGAGTTCGCAGAGATTTTTCGGGGGACCCATCTCCATGATTGCCTTCGTCTTCTCAGGGTCTACATGGATGCCCCGTGCCGTGATGATGAAGCCTAAGAATTTTCCGCTGGATACGCCCAAGAATGATTTCGTAGGGTTCATCTTCAGGTTGTGGGCTCTCATCAGGTCAAATACCATTCTCAGGTCTTGCAGATGATCTTCCTTATGGCGACTCTTGACGGCGATGTCGTCGACATAGCATTCTACTGTTTTGCGTAAATGTTCTCGGAAAATGATACTCATGGCCCACTGATATGTAGCGCCAGCATTCTTCAGACCGAATGGCATGACTGTGTAGCAGTATGTACCAATCGGCGTTCGGAATGACGTGTGCTTTTCGTCGTCGGAAGACATCTTGATTTGATTATACCCCGAGAATCCATCCATGAATGACATACGTTTGAAGCCGCATATGTTGTCGATCATGATGTCTGTGATGGGAAGGGGAAATTCATCTTTGGGGCATGCCTCGTTCAGGTTGCGGAAGTCGATGCATATTCGAATCTTTCCATTCTTCTTGAGGACGGGTACTATATTGGCGATCCAATCAAGATGTTGCTCTTCACGAATGAAGCCGCTGGCTATTAACTTGTTGACTTCAGTTTCGATCGCGTCCATGACACCTGGGCGGAAGCGTCGTTGTTGCTGCTTGACTGGCTTTGCATCTGGCCGTATATTGAGTTTGTGGAGAGCGATGTCAGGATTTAACCCCGGCATGTCTTCATAGCTCCAGGCAAACACATCAATGTATTCTCTGACGAGTACTAACAGCGATTCTCGTTCTTCGTCAGTTAGGCTTTTACTGATAAAGATCGGTTTTGGAGAAGATTCGTTGCCGAGATCCACTTGTATGACCTCATCTTCGGTAGGAAGTTCTCTCAGTTTGAACCGCTTTTCCCATTGTGCGTCTAATTGCTGGGCCCATGGTTCTAGCTCAAGGATTTCGAGGATGTCTTCGTCTTCCTCGTAAGCGTCGGTGAATGTCATGTTAATTGACATGACTTGTCTGAACACATCTCCGATGCTGGTATCTGAATCGGAAGTCGGTGATCCGGTTGAATGTGACTGCCAGTCGCATTCTTCATCTGAGCTTTCAGGGGTCGTAGTAGGCGTTACATACCCTAAACCGCATCGGGTTTTGTTATAGTAGTTCCGTGGTTTGCCCGCCGGGGCTGGCGTCTTCAAAGGTAATCGTCGTCCAGTGCCATAGTTCAGTCCTAGCGTTGTCTCTAGATCATACCCCTGTTTCTGCATGAGATATTTGGATTGAAGGCTATAGAGATACAGAGGCAGTCTTCCGGCATCTGACCCGAAGTCGACTTCTTCCATAGCGGAGGGATGTGGGTTGTTCGTCCGGCCGAAGATGATCGAGTGGTCCCCTCCCTTGACTATTCGGTAAGTGTCTTCTACTGGAGTAAGTCGGATGGCGGTGTATACGTTTGTCACCTGTGTATGTAGGTGAGTGCCTATACCGTGTTCCATAGCATACATTATACATAGCTTATTAAGCTCGGTGTAGTTCAAAGATAACCCTTTATTGATGAAGTAAGGTATCTTTTCTAGAGGGATTACATCATCTGCGGAAGGGGTATCGGAGTGGGCAGCCACATACTTGGCCAATTCTGGTTCTTCTTCGGCCACCCCCTGTATAAATGAAGACTGAGAGGACGACCTAGTCAGCTTGATCTTCAGAGGCTCAACTGGCGGAGCAGATCGTGGAGTTGTTGGTAAACTAGCAACCCCCAGTTTGGTACTTGATGTGAGACGAGGGGTGGCTGGTTCGCTAGAAGTGTCGGACCTCGTATTGAGGTAAAGAATTTTCTTGGGAAGGCGTATTGTGAGCGGTCTGTCCGAGGGATTGGGCTTCTCCGTTTGGAGCTGACCGACTCTCGGTAGTCTGATGGTAAGTGGCCCTGTTATGGGTCTCGACGCTTGGCCAGACCTTGGCAGCCGGATTCTTATTTGTTCTTCTTGTGCGGAGAGACTGATTGCGTCCTTACGCAGAGTGGCCGTAAGGGGTATGGAATTGCCCGATTTGCGAGCCTGAAGGTGGATCGTTAGAGGTTCTTCTGATCCTGTAGCCGTCTTGTTGTGAGCTTGCACATCTTCTTCGACCATATGCTTCTTTGATTTTTCGTACAGACAGGAGTCTGAGTAATAAGATTCGACCCCCTTGAAGGGATCGATATCGGCAAACTCTGTCCTCACGAAGCCGTGCTTATCGACATATTTGAAGCACTGGTGTAGCGTGGAAGGCACGATCATGTAATCGTGTATCCAAGGCCGCTCCAGAAGGATATTGTAAGAAGTGTCGGCATCTATGACATAACAGGTGACTTCTGATTGGAGATCGCCGATCTGACACTTTAAACGGATCTTCCCTATTGGGTAGCTCCTGCCCGAATTGAAACCGCTAATGGCGGTGCTTGTAGGTGTCAGGCGATGCATCGGAATGCGAAGATGATGTAGCAGACCCTTCGGAATGATGCTTATAGAGGACCCAGGATCAATGTGCATTCGGTCCACCTTTACGTCGTCGATGTATCCAGTGTAGTATAGCGGGCGATCATGCAGGTTAGTTTTGATGAGCATATCTTGCGGAGAGAAGACGATATTGGGCATTGCTCCCGTACACGCACTATCTTGGAGCTCTGCAGGTTGGTTATCTCCCGTGAGGTTGACCTGTGCCAAGTATGCGTCGACATTTTGGAGCGCCTCACTTAAAGCCGTGCGGACATCCTTTGAGAGCCTGAGGAGTTCATATAAGGACAATTTGGCCGGGGTATTAGCTAATTGCGCTAAGATGTCGAAGTTGTAGGGCCTCTCCAGCCCCTGAGGTGTCTCCTTCCGGAGGGACTTGTCGAAGCGAGTCTCCTTCGGCCTAGGCTTGTCGGTCGTCGAAGGCTGAGCCGGTCCCGGAGCATCAGTTGTAGTGGGCGGATGATCATCAGTCGCGTTTTCGGTCACCGGTTGGGCTTGTGTTCCAGATCGAGTAGTGACGGCCGAGACTTCCTCTTCTTCCGCCGAGGCAGTGCGGCAGGATCTGACTTTTTCACTTTTCCTTTTAGAAGGTGGAGAGGGCTGTGTTACCTCGTGGACTAGGTCCGGATGGACCCACATGACTTCCCATCATGATGTGGTGAGGGGTACTAGACCAGCAGCTTGATCGCGAGCAGGCGGCAGATTAGCAATCTCCATTGTTGCCAGAGGGATGGGTATAACCCCGTCCTGAGTCTCTGTTGGAGGGAAGCTGCCGAATTGTATGGACACCATGTTGGCTGCCACGGTTACCTCTTCGAAATCGATGGCCAGGGCGTTCGAATCGATGAGATTTTGGATATACCGTTTCAGTTGGTAGCAGTCGTGTGTAGCATGGTGGACGTAGCGATGGTAATGGCAGAACTTTGGGTTCTCCAGATCAGTCGGCCGAGGCTCCCGTCTTGGTGGAGGAAGCTGAATCCTGTCTCCTTATATAAGCATGTCCAAGATAGGCTTGACGTGGCCGTCTTCAAAGGAATAAGTGATTTGAGGCCATTGTTTGTCCGCTGGCTGTGGCTCGGGCTTCTGGGCTGTATCGGTCACCATAGCCTGCTTGCCTTTGTTGTCCCAGTTGTTGGAGGGGCTACCCCCATTGTCATTGCTGGTGTTGGGACGCTTGCTCTTGTTCTCTCCCTCCGAGATATGCAACCCCAGTTGGCGAGCCTTCTTCAATCGTTCTTCAGTACTTGTAGCACTGATGATAAAAGCCTTCCAGTCCTTGAACTGACTTTCGCCCATCTAGAGACTAATTGTTGAAAGTAGTCTCTTTTGGCAAATTTCAATCAAAGAAGAGTCCGGGTTGCCAGATGGTAACTTCATTACGGTTTGACGAAACCGCTCAATGTAATTTCACGTCAGTTCTTTCTCTTCTTGAACGACATCCATGAGGGTAGAGATCGTAACGTCTTGCCCTACCTCATAGAACCTCTCCAAGAACAAGCGTTTGAAGCCAGCGAAGGAGTGGATGCAATTGTCTGGCAGGTTGCGGTACCAATCGAAGGCGACTCCTTCCAATGCCCCAATGAATAACCGCGTGAGGATAGCATCATCATGGGGCAGATGGTCGGTAGTGACCTCAAAGTAAGTGATGTATCGACTTGCTGAAGTCTTGCCATCATATAGGTTGATATTGAACGGCTTATATCTTGGCGGAAAGGGAACATCCCTCCATTCAGCAGGATATGGTTGCCGTATTCTGAGGTCTTGAGAGTTTTCTCGGGCGTGAAACATTGCTCGGAGCTCCTGAACCTCTCTTCTTACTTCTCGGGCCTCATCTGTCACGGTAGGGGCCGTTATCTCAGGAGGATTATTGCCCTGGTTTGGCGCCGCTGAATTTGAATCTTCGTTGATTGCGGGACCCGTGCTTATCTGGCCAGGTGTCACTCCCTGCAGAGTAGGAAGTGCCGCTTTGATCTCGTCTATAGACTTGACCAAGGCATACAATATGGCCTCCAACGTGTCGATGCGCTAGCGATCGCTGAAACCGCCATGATTGCTGTCTGTCATGAATACCGTCTTCACATGAGGAGTGACGGAGGGAGTGGTGGAGGATGTACCCTCCGAGTCGTACCCATGCGTCGAGAAATCATCTGGATATGTGGGGATGTTCTCTTCAGGTTCGGACTCGGAAGGAACACTACCCCCAGCTTCGGAGCTTGCTTCATCTCGAGAATCATGGATGTCCTCAGGGACATTAGCATCTATTGTACCCGATGGAAGGGTTGTTTCTCGGGGTTCGTCTCCTTGAAATGTTGGATTATTATGGACGTTCGGAGGAGTACTACCTCCAGCTCCTACGACCCTCAGGGTCGGGGACGATGAGCCTCCTATTGCAGCAGATTTTGTCTTCTAACGGGTGTGTTGGTATACTCCGGTGGAGGGTAACCGTTTAGCCGACAACTTCTTAGCTGTAATGGCTGATATCTTTGGACTGGAGATGCTTGTCTTCTTCCCTCTCCCCTCGGCGGGGACCTTCTGAGCGGAATTGCAGGAGACAACATGTGCCTCATCTTCTGAGTTCGGGTGCTGTAGTCTGTGGAAGACGGACGGACGATCTTCCGTTACTGCCGCATTGTTGCAGCAGCAGTTGACGATGATCTGGGTGCAGTGACGTCCATGTGAGGATTTTTTGCACGCCGAGGCCCCTTCTCTTTCCTTGCGCTTGTGGAGGATCGCCTCCCGCAGGTCAGAGGGACCACTCTGTCCGTTCGCCGCCGGGGATTGGACTTGAGCGGTTCTGTACAACTTCCCATCAGAGGCCCGTGTGATAATCAACGGGACGCCCTGATAGTCAGAGGTTGGGGCAGCTGTCTGGGCTTGATGAGCCTGCGCTGTCCTAGACTTCTTCTTCCTAGCACTTGCGGGTGCATAATAGGAAGAGTCCAAGTTGGACATCACAGAGTCTGGCTTATCATCCAGAGAGTCATCAGGGTTCGGACCGTATGAGAGACGGTCGAAAACTGATCGAGAGGAGCATGGGGCAGATGCTATGTGACTGGGAGCGGGAACCGTGCAGGCTGTCTGCATGCGGTTGTCTCCTGTTGTCGGGCGAGTTCTTATGTGGCTAGGGGTCACGACCGTGCAGGCTGGCCGCATGCGGTTGGCATCTGTGGCCGCATGGGTTTTCTGCAAACGATTGACTTTACTGGCCGCATGAGTCTCATCCATGCTGTCGGGAACTATAGTCGCATAAGTTATGCGGCTGACAGAAGTAGCCGCATGAGTTTTCTTCATGCGGTTGGCGGATGTAGCCGCATGGGCTTTCTCCTTGCAGCTAATACTCTTCTGCTGTTCGGTCCGCGTAGAGTCCCTCTTCGTTCCTGCAAGTCCAGCATCATAATGTTTTCTTCTGCCGGACTTGGGGACAGCAGAGTTGTCTACGATCTGAAGTGGGACCGCAGGAGAATCCTTCTCGCCGTCTTGAGCAGCAGAGGGCATCCCATCGAGGGCTTGAGGACGAGCAAATGACTTCGATCTCCATTCTTTGCGGGCCTTCGTAGTGCGGGTGCGCTTCTGGGCCGGGCCAGCGCTGCCTTCAGAGAGCATCTCTTCGAACGCCTGTTGGTCGAAGCGGACGACCATCTTCTTTTGTGTGGAGCCAAGTTTGGCTGCATCTGATTGCGTCACCAACTCCTCAGCCGTGGAGAAGTTAGTCCCCAGCAGAGTTGCCATCGTGTTTGCCATTGATTATAAAAGAACAGAACAATTATCGGAGGACTGAACTTAAACTCACAATACAAACTCGCTCGTACAAAGAAAGCCTAGGGACGAAAACCTAGGTACAGCAGACTAAGTACGATTGTTTATTTTTAATTCTGAAGGGTGATGATAGAGGCTCGGGAAAGCGACGGCCGCTCTGCCTTACTCCTTGGACGATCAGTATGTAGCCTTTGCTCGGAGAAGATCTGCTCGACGTTGATGAAGAAACGCTCTTCTTGCTCTCCTCGGATTGCTCTCCTGGCTTCTCTCTCTCTGTGATTATCAAGAAGAAAGGGGGAGCTCTCTCTGTGTAGATCTCTCTCTTCTTATTTTTTTATTCTTTTGTTGCCGACCTCTCCTCTCTCTTTTTTTTAGACTGTAGTATTCCATATTATATTTTGTGACTCTGTGATGTTGTATATATCTCTGGGCTTGTGTTGGATCTTGAACTTATTTCCTATTTGTCATCTATCATATTTCCTTTCCGTGCTATCTACCTTAGTTTTATCTTGTGATTGAGTTATGCCATATTATATTCCTCCGTGCGGAGATGACAGGTACCTTTATACTGTTTAGTCGTAGTATTTACAGACGTCTTATACAACATTCTTTCGCCGATTCTGCGGCATAGGCTAGATGTACCCACGTGCTCGTGCCCCTGATAAGGGTGCGGGTCGTGACCCATTTTTGTGGTGGCCCATGCAGGTCTATGTCGCAATTAGTGCGATCTCGTAATGGTGCTCGACTTAGAGTACTAATTACGAGCCTGTGATTAGGACATAGGATCTAGGATACGATAGAAGTTACTCAATCACATTTTAGGAAATTTCTGATCTTTTGATTACCATGACAACTCTTTTACATTGAATTTAATTGTCCTTCTTTGATATTCCCTATCATGTGCCATATTGATTCCTTTTTTCAATCTCTCCTCAGGATGACGATTACTCGCTCTCAGGCAGTAGAATCTAGTACTGTTCCAGAGAGGCCCGAACCGGTATGATCGCCACTTCCGGTTGAGGGAGCTGCAGTTGTGGGAGTTGCCACCTCAGTTCCTGCCCTTCAGGCGGGAGTAGCAGCGACGGTTCCAGGAGGTCTTCCACCTCCAGCTGCGGGACCGTCCATAGTCATTCCTGAGACTCTTCCACCGCTGCCTCCGCTACCGACTGATGCACAGCAGATGATGGCCCTTCTACAGCAGATATGGCAGACCTAGAGGGCCCAGGCAGAGGCACAACAGCATCTGGCTGACGCATCTCACCGCCAGACAGAGGTGTTACGGCAGAGCATGGAGAACTCCCACCAGCTGGCGATGGCAGCAGTAGAGAGGGTTATACCGGGTACAGTTCAGGGTGCCCCAGTTCAGTAGTAGGGTCAGGGGAGGCCTGGCACATGTCTAGATTTCAGAAAGATAAACCCGAGTGAGTTCAAGGGTACCGAGGGTATCCTGTATGCAGATGACTGGTTGGAGGATGTCCAGCGGAGCCTGAAGTTAGCAGAGGTCCCGAAAGGGCTTTGGGTGACGTCTACGGCGAGTCAGTTTTTCGATATCGCCTTGACTTGGTTTCGTACGGATCCTCGTGCATTGGTGAGGGGTTTGACATGTGAGAACTTCAGGCGGCTCTTCAAGGAGAAGTTCTACCCCGATGTGGCTTTGACAGCTCTGGAGGGCCAGTTCGTCGGATTGGTGCAGGAGAACTCATCGGAGGACGAGTATGCAGCAGAGTTCTTCCGTCTGAGTAGATTTGCACCAGATCTGATCCAGAATGAGGGGTATAAGGCCCTCAAGTTCCAGAGGGGTCTTATTTATGCGGTTCGCACTCATACTTCCGGGCGATGCGATGCGACCTTCGAGCAGATACTGATGGAGGTGCAGATAGCAGAGAAGGACTTCAGCCTCAAGCCAAAGAGGGGCAGCAATGTTCTTGGTGCGAGCTCTAGTACGGGGCTGACGAAGCACCCTCATTTCCAGCAGAGGCAGATTCAGCAGCAGCCTCAGTTACAGATTCAGCAGGCACCAGCGCATGCCAACCAACACCAGGGACAGGACCAGAGGCAGGCTACTCCGTACGGCTTCTGCGGGAAGCCGGGGCACACTCGAAAGGCCTGTAGAAAGAGGTTGGGCGTATGTCTATACTATGGGGCATCCGATCACCAGCTGAAGGATTGCCACGTTCGTGGAATCTGAGGAGGCCAGGACAGAGTGCAGCAGGCTAGAGGACCAGCAGCTCAGCAAAGAGGTCCTCCACTTCAGACCCAGCAGCAGCGCTTCGTACAGCACCAGAGGGGAGCACCTGTGGGCAGTGTGTTCGCCTTGACAGCAGAGGAGTAGGTAGAGCCAGTGGGTGATGTTGTGGTCGGTCACGTTCTCCTTGATTCTTTTTCTGCTTTTACCTTATTTGATTCCGGTGCTACCCATAGTTTTTTGTCTGTTTCCTTTGCTCTAAGACACAACATTATTGCTGAGTATTTGGGTAGGACTTGCAAGATATTGACCGAGGGAGGCATTATCCTGGTTAATAATATCTGCAAGGGGTGGAGAGTTACATTAGGAGGCTGAGATTTGAGTGCGTGCTTGCTCGTAATACCCCTTCCGAGGTACGACATGGTACATGGAATGGATTGGTTGAGCATGCACCATGCTAGTATAGACTGTAGAGGAGGTAGGGTTCTGTTTAGGCCGCCGGGTGAGCCAGAGTTTGTGTTTGCCAGGGGAGCAGCTGAGCTGGGAGATGGGTTCTGTGGAGCTTTTCTGGCGGGATAGGCATTGTCGCATCCATTGATAGCTGATTTTATGGATGTTTTTCCCGAGGAGTCGCCTGGGATGCCGCCAGATAGAGACGTTGAGTTCTCTATAAATTGAGTGCCGGGCGCCGAACCTATTTCACAGCACGTCTATAGGGTCAACAACAGCGAGTTGGCAGAGCTGAAGAAGCAAGTCGACGAGCTACAGGACAAAGGAATTATCAGATCTAGTTTATCACCTTGGGGCGTGCCATTTCTGTTTGTACCGAAGAAGGATGGTACGATACGCATGTGTATCGATTACAGAGCGCTCAACAACTTCTATCAAGAACAAGTACCCGTTGTTGAGGATTGACGACTTGTTCGATCAGTTGAGCGGCGTGAAGGTATTTTCAAAGATAGACCTGAGGTCCGGTTATCATTATCTGAAATTAAAGCGGGAAGATGTTCCGAAGACGGCTTTTCGGACTCGGTATGGCCAGTACGAGTTCACTATCATGCCATTTGGGTTGACCAACGCTCCAACAGTGTTCATGAACTTGATGAACAAGGTATTCCATCAGTATCTTGACAAGTTCGTGGTAGTCTTCATAGATGACATCTTGGTCTACTCAAAGATGCCGGAGGAGCACGAGGGGCATCTGAGGATTATGCTCGAGACTCTGAGGAAGGAGTAGTTGTACGGGAAGCTTTCGAAGTACGAGTTCTTCCTGGACTAGGTCGAGTTCTTGGGTCATGTTGTGACCGAGCACGGGATCTCTGTAGACCAGAAGAAGATTACAGTAGTAGAGTCTTGTTCTACACCCAGTAAAGTTGTCGAGATTCGGAGCTTTCTGGGTTTCGCTGGCTACTATCGGAAGTTCGTCCAGGACTTCTCACAGATTGCGAAGCCAATGACTAGACTCACCAGGAAGGACGAAGAGTTCATCTGGACTGAGGAGTGTCAGGCCGCCTTCGATGAGCTGAAGAACAGGTTGACATCAGCTTCGATCTTGACTTTACTGTCTAGGATCGGTGGTTTCTCGATCTACAGCGACACTTCTGGCTGGGGTTAGGGTTGTGTTCTTCAGCAGCATGGGAAGGTGATTGCCTATGCATCTAGGCAGTTACGTCCTCATGAGAAGAACTGTAATACCTGTGTTCGTATTTCGTATTCTTGGAATACGTGTACGTATTTTACCTTGTATTGCGTGATTCCTTGCTTAGCTTTCTTCATTGCTTGGTTTATCTCTTGGGTTGGTTCGGCTTGGCTCAGTTTTCTTTGGTTTATCATGAACCAAGGATGAACCCCCTACCTACCACCACCTTTGGTATTTATTACCCACTCTCTTTCTCTTTCTTCATTTATCATCTTCTTCTTCCTCATTTACTTCCCTACCTATCAGAGAGAGGAGAGAGAGGTCTAGACAAGTGCAACTTGGTTCATGAAGGAACTTCAATTTTATTTCTTTATTCTCTTCCTTACAACATATTGACTAACTTTAGAACTTAGCATTTTCACTTTCCATGACTAGATTCTTGTAGATCAATATTTGCATTATTTTCGGATTTCTTGGGTTTTGATCTACTTAATCTTGTTATTTCTATGTTTTGATGGTTTCATGTTGTAGAGAATCTCGTTCTACCCCATTTTGACCTATGGAAGTTCGGATTTGGGCTCCGGATGAAGGTTTTATGAAGCTTGGAAGGCATGGGTTCCTAGTGTTCTTCTCCTCAGAAATCTGGAGAAGAAGAACAGTTCCCTGGCGCATGGCTGTACTTGACCGCATGAGCGTTCATACGGCAAGTCGCCATCAGCCGCATGAGACCCTTGTACTTTTGAACCGCATGAAACTTAGTCCCAGCCGCATGAGGCTGAGTCTCATACTCAGCCGCATGGGCTCATTTTCCATCAGCCGCATGAGTCTATAAGGACTTAGCCGCAGGGCTGGGAACGAACTCTTCTCGAGCCGCATATGCCACTGTTCCCCCTCCAGCCGCATAAGGAATCGCATTGACCCAGCCTCATACGCCTTTACTTCATTCGAGCCGCATATGCGCTCACCTCCCTGAACCGCATGAACTCAAGCACTTGCCAGCCGCATAGGCCCTGACCCCCGAGCCGCATGAGAACCCCCAGACCCTGGCCGCATGGACTTCTGAGTCTGGGCCGCATGATCCCGATTAATTCCAGCCGCATGCGCCCCTGCACTTCCGACCGCATGCGCCCTTGCACTTCCAGCCGCATGCGCCCCCCCTCCTTCCTGGCCGCATATGACTGAGCTGCATGACTTTCTCATGGTCCTGTGTACTATTAATTATCATTAATTGCCCTTGTTTTGTAACTCCTTTATTAGATATTTTACGCCCATTTTATATCCTTACGCCTTTTGTCCTGAACTTGATAATCATGAATTCATTTAATATGTTTGGAATTGATAATGGAGCACGACATGGCAGTGACCCGTAGTGGAACACTCCTGACATGACTAACATAACCTGATAGTGGCCCGTCGTGGCGCACTCCTGACAAGTACACCTGATATGATTATCTCGAATAGCTGTTGCGACGGCTACCTGACATGACATGACCTGTATAAATAACTTGGACACCGTGGACGATTGTACTTGTACAAATAAACCAGTCCTATCTTGCATCATGTCTAGGATGGAACTCCTGAGTACCACGGTCAGGAGAACCTATTGAAATGGACTAAGGCTAATAACTAGATTAATATATTAGTCATGAAGAGATTTCCCAACTACGGGCAATCTCGTTACCTGGGAGCGCCTGGAATCTGTAGCCTGCCGTCGAGTAGGGCACATTTCCAGCACACTGTCATGTGTTGCACCCTTCAAGCTACCTAAGGGTACATGCGTTTCCTGGACGGTGTACCCACCTGAATTCAACCCGTAATTTCGACCTGGGTAACCTGGATGGTCTGCAGGGCTTGTGGCTGTTGAGTAATCTCACTGCATCTTGCTAGTAATTAGGCCTGTGATAACCCTAGTTAGTTAAAGTATCAAGCCGTAATTCTTGTTTGGCCGTGAAATGATTGGATGGAGTCTAACCAGTCTAGTCTTGCCCTGACCTTGTTCCAGATCACAGCATGAATTGAATGCCTGTATTTATTTTACCGATAAATGGTGAGAGTTCCAAGTTCTGTTCGGACGAAGGGTTACAACCCCGGTCCTTGTTTGGTTTACGGGTTGTAACCTGGTTATCTGAATAGTTCCATGGTTATCTCGTCGTATATCATCCTGGTGTATTTTTTTTATTTCCAGTTCTTACCTTTATTTATAACTGTGCTGATTGCTAGTTTTAGTTTCTAAGTGAAGCTTCCTTTGTGGCACTTGCTCTTTCTGGGGTCTGACCCAGCTGGTTTTGTGTGGCCAGATTTCGGAGCAGCTCCAGAGGATCTACCAACCTTCCAGCCAGATGGTGGCCACTAGACGGAACCCTGGCAACGAGTGGGTTTATTTTTGATCTCCCACTTCATTGTAAAAATATTGTTTTGAGGCGTTTAGCCGACGAGCACCTGTTTAGCTCGATTGCACTTTACTTACTGTCTGCCTACGGGCTGTAACATGATTGACGGATCCTAGGGTTGATCATGTATGACTAAACTCTTGCTAGTCCTGACATTTTGTAATGACTAGCTTCATGATCAGCTGAATATGTAATGTTTGGGACGCCTTACTATTGTATATTTAATGATTATACATCTTGTAACTCTTACTTACTTACTTGTGATTGAGATAATAGGCTGTTCATGACCTTAAGAGACTGCTGGCTTGTAGATAAACCCTCATGTATCCTAGACAGCCGTGACCGTATGACGAGGTGGGTTGCACTTCAATATACGTAGCTGGCTATGTCTGCCCCCGTTCTCCAGTATTCTGGTTCTGGGACGTGACATGGTTTAAGTGGTGGCCCATGCAGGTCTTGTAAATCAAGATATGTGAGGGTTTACCGAATAGATGTCTCAATCAGTATTCGTCCTTGATCTCTGCTCGCATCTTCTGAATCCCTGGATTCTTGTCCTAATCACATGCTTGTCTCATTGATCTGTCCTAGTCCTTCCTTATTGTTCCCTATGTCGTCTTCTTCAGCGGCATTGTTCGTGGTCCTACCGACCAGCAAGGCGGAGCACCTCCCGCGGACCAGCAGCAACCTGGAGATCAAGCCCAGCATTCCGGAGTAGCCTCCAGAGTCGTGCCTTCTGATGGAGAGCCACCAGTCCAGCCAGTTCAGCCTGCTGAGCCAGATGATGGGACTTTGGTAGGACTTGTCAGGACCTTGATAGCTTCCCAAGATCGTCGTGGAGATGCCTTGCAACAGGCAGTGGCGGATGCTTTGACCCGGGGTGGTCATCAGGGGAACAGCGCGGCCAACAGCTTCAAGCGCTTGAACCCTCCCTTCTTTGACGGTAGTAAAGATGCTATCGCAGCAGATGCTTGGCTCCAGGACACAGAGGTGGTTCTGGAAGCAGCGAGGACCCCAGAGAACGAGAAGGTGGCCGTTGTGCGCCTGCAGTTGTTAGATCTTGCCCGCAGCTGGTGGGCAGCACAGGCCATTGGATTAGCAGCACCCATTGCTTGGGCAGTATTCAGAGAGAGATTCCAGACCAAGTATTTCGATGCCGTGGCTCGGTATGATCTGCAGACCAGGTTCACCAATCTGAAATAAGGAGGCAGGATGGTTGACGGATATGCGGCCGAGTTTTCCAGACTCAGTCGGTTTGCTCCCACCTTGGTGGCAACCGAGTATGATAGAGCCCAGCGATTCCAGCAAAGGCTTCACCTGGAGATTCTACTGGCAGTTGAGCAGTTTGAGCATCAGACTTTTGATGCAGTCTTGAGAGCAGCCCGGAGGCATGAGTATACCTCCCAGAGGATTGTGGATAGGGTCGAAGGTCGAAAGAGATCTCACGGCCAGATGAATCAGTCTTCAGCACCATCCCCGGCAGCCAGGGCTTTGACTATTGGAGCTCCGAGGTGAGCGGCCTCAGTAACGTCGGTTCAGCATTCAACCCCGACGTACCCTCAGCAGCAGCAGCAGAAGCAGTCTTCCGCAGTAGGATGTTCCCATTATGGGAAGCCAGGCCATGTGGTAGCAGAGTGTCGTAGGGTACAGGGATTGTGTCTGGTTTGTGGAGCAGCAGACCATAGGGTTGGATCCTGCCCGAACAGGGGTGGTTCATCATCATCCAACCTTTCTAGCTCTTCGGTGAGAGGACCAGCACCGGTCAAGCAGCAGCAGCAGCAGTACCCATTACCGAGGCCCTTGCCGCCTCAGTCCCAGATGTTCCAGCAGCAGAACCCCCAGCAGCATGCACAAGCCCAAGCCTTGAGTCAGAGCAGGCAGCGAGGATTCCAGCAGAGGGGACCAGCACCGCGAGGGCACGGTCAGGCTATGGTAATGACCGCAGAGGAAGGATTGGCACCAGGAGAGTGGCAGGTACTATTCTCGTCAACTCCTTTCCAGCTTCAGCTTTATTTGATTCTGGTGCATCGTATTCTTTTATGTCTGCACGATTCGCGACACGGGTAGGATTGGAGCCCGAGTCATTATCAGTAAGGCTTAATATACTTACTGGTAACGGACTTGTGGGAGTAGATAGAGTGTTTTCCTCGTGTCGGATCATAGTTAGCGGTAGAGAGTTTCCCGCTAGATTGATAGAGTTCCCGATGGCCGATTATGATGTGGTCCTAGGGATGGATTGGTTGAGGAACCAGTATGCTAGAATAGACTGCCACATTGGTAGGGTTGTTTTTAGCATTCCAGGAGACCCAGAGTTTTCCTTTTTCCGAGGTGAAGTTGAGCCTTCTCCTTCGATATTGCGGATGGCAGTAGCAGCAGTGCAGTTGCCCAGGATAGTGGATGAGTTCCCAGATGTTTTCCCAGAAGAACTTCCAGGTATGCCTCCAGAGCGGGAGATCGAGTTCACCACAGACTTGATTCCCGGGACAGCTCCAGTATCAGAGAGAGTCTACAGGATGGCGCCGTCAGAGTTGGAGATTTTGTACAAGATGATTGAAGAACTTCGAGCCAATGGATTCATTCGTGCTAGTGGATCGCCTTGGGGAGCCCCGATGCTTCTTGTAAAAAAGAAGGATGGTACGTCCAGGTTATGTGTTGATTATCGTACCTTGAACTCCATGACAATCAAGAACAGATATCCTCTCCCGAGGATAGATGACTTGTTCAACTCAAGGGGGCTTCAGTATTCTCGAAGATTGATTTGCGCTCAGGTTATCATCAGATCAGAGTCAGAGAGCAGGACATTCCGAAGACAGCTTTTAGATCGAGATATGGGCATTGGGAGTTCCTTGTTATGCCTTTTGGAGCAACCAATGCGCCGACAGTATTTATGGAGCTCATGAATCGCATCTTTATGCCTTACTTGGATCGGTTTGTGATTGTGTTCTTGGATGACATCCTGGTCTACAGCAAGAGTGAGGCAGAGCATGAGCAGCATCTCCGTGTGGTTCTTCAGATCCTCAGAGAGCACCAGTTATATGCCAAGTTCAGTAAATGCGAGTTTTGGCTCGATCGTATTTCGTACTTGGGTCATATCATCACCAGAGGAGGAGTAGAAATGGATCCCCAGAAGATTGTTGCTATTGAGTCATGGCCGGTGCCCAGCACAGTTGCAGAGGTTCGTAGTTTTCTTGGATTGGTCGGCTACTACCGGCAGTTTGTTTCGGATTTTGTTCGAATTTCAGCGCCATTGACGCAGTTGACCCACAAGGATGCGCAGTTTGCTTGGACAGCAGAGTGTCAGAGTTCTTTTGAGCAGTTGAAGCGAGGCTTGATAACAGCTCCTATTCTCACGCTTCCAGATGGAATCGGAGGATTTTCAGTGTATAGTGATGCTTCAGGCAGAGGCCTAGGATGTGTTCTGATGCAACATGGGAAGGTGATAGCTTATGCATCACGACAACTTCGTGATCATGAGAGGAATTACCCAACCCATGACTTGGAGCTGGCAGCAGTAGTGTTTGTGCTTAAGTTGTGGAGGCACTATTTGTATGGAGATAGGGTGGAGATTTTCACTGACCACAAGAGCCTGAAGTATGTTTTTACCCAGAAAGATCTTAACATGCGTCAGAGGAGATGGCTAGAACTACTTGTGGATTATGTTGTCAACTTGCAGTATCATTCCGGGAAGGCCAATGTTGTTGCGGATGCATTGAGCAGGAGAGCGGGAGTTTATTTTCTAACAGCGCAACCAGAGCTGTTAGCAGATCTTCAGAAGATGGGTATTGAAGTTTTTCTTCCTTCTAGTGTCGCCTTGATGGCCAGTATGCAAGTTCAGTCCACTATAGTCGAGAGGATCCGGATGGCGCAGTCAACAGATTCCAAGCTTCAGCGACTCAGAGCAGAGTGTGAGGCAGGACGAAGACCAGAGTTATGCATTCATGAGGACGGTACACTTCGACATGGTAATCGTCTTTGTGTATCCAGCGGAGATATCAGACAGGAGATCATGTCAGAGGCGCACAGTTCGCAGTATTCCATCCATCCTGGCAGTACGAAGATGTACCGTAATATTCGGCAGCATTTCTGGTGGAATGGAATGAAGCGAAAGATAGCTCGGTTTGTCTCTCGGTGTTTGGTTTGCCAACCAGTCAAGGCTGAACATCAGAGACCGGCTGGACTTCTTCAGCCTTTGCCCATTCTAGAATGGAAGAGGGAGCATGTGACCATGGATTTTGTGACCGGATTGCCTAGATCCCCAGCTGGTCGGGATGCTATTTGGGTTATAGTTGATCGGCTCACAAAAGTGGCTCACTTTCTTCCATTCAGAGTTGGTCAATCGACAGCTCAGTTAGCGGAGATGTACCTCAGACAGATCGTCAGATTACACGGTGTTCCTGTCAGTATTACTTCGGATCGAGATTCAAGACTTACGTCGCACTTTTGGCGTAGCCTGCAAGAGATCTTGGGAACCCATCTCCAGTTCAGTTCAGCATATCACCCGCAGACAGATGGCCAGTCGGAACGCACGATCCAGACTCTTGAAGACATGTTGCGATCATGTACACTTGACTTCGGTGGTTCGTGGGAAGATCACTTGCACCTGGTGGAGTTCTCGTACAACAACAGTTTCCAGGCCAGTATCCAGATGTCACCGTTCGAGGCACTGTATGGTAGGAAGTGCAGATCCCCGCTAGCCTGGGATGATGTTGGAGAGAGACAGATGCTTGGTCCAGAAATGATTGCTCAGACCGTTGAAGTGGTCCGAAGAGTCAGAGATCATCTACGAGTTGCCCAAGATCGCCAGCGTTATTGGGCCGATTCTCATCGGCGCCCTCTCGAGTTTTCGGTCGGCGATCATGTATTCTTGAGGATTTTGCCTAACCGTGGCATCATTCGTTTCGGCGTGCGGGAAAAGCTTAGTCCTAGGTATATAGGACCGTTCGATATTCTGGAGCGAGTAGGAGATGTATCCTATCGTCTCGCTCTTCCTCCGTCGCTAAGCGAGGTGCATGATGTGTTCCATATATCCCAATTACGACGGTATATCCCGGACCCGAGCCATATCCTGGATCATTCGGAATTGGTTGTTGGTACTAACCTTTCGTATGAGGAGAGGCCCGTGTCTATATTGGACCGGAGAGAGAAGATCCTCAAGAACAAGACTATCAAGTTAGTCCGAGTTGCTTGGGGTCATCACTCTTTGGGGGAGTCAACGTGGGAGCGTGAGGATGATATCCGATCGTGATATCCCGACTTGTTTGACTCGTGAGGTATAATGTCTTTCTTATGCCTCATGTCTTGATTCCTTGCTTGCATGATTGATTGCTTGATTGATTGACTAGTATAGCTTGCCTATGATTAGTGTAGCTTGTCATTGCTCCTCTAGCCTCTTGATTAAATTCCGAGGACGAAATTCTTTTAAGGTGGGTAGAGTTGTAATGTCTGTGTTCGTATTTCGTATTCTTGGAATATGTGTACGTATTTTACCTTGTATTACGTGATTCCTTGCTTAGCTTTCTTTATTGCTTGGTTTATCTCTTGGGTTGGTTCGGCTTGGCTCGGTTTTCTTTGGTTTATCATGAACCAAGGATGAACCCCCTACCTACCACCACCTTTGGTATTTATTACCCACTCTCTTTCTCTCTCTTCATTTATTATCTTCTTCTTTCTCATTTACTTCCCTACCTACCAGAGAGAGGAGAGAGAGGTCTAGGCAAGTGCAACTTGCTTCATGAAGGAACTCCAATTTTATTGCTTCATTCTCTTCCTTACAGCATATTGACTAACTTTAGAACTTGGCATTTTCACTTTCCATGACTAGATTCATGTAGATCTATATTTGCATTATTTTCGGATTTCTTGGGTTTTGATCTACTTAATCTTGTTATTTCTATGTTTTGATGGTTCCATGTTGTAGAGAATCTCGTTCTACCCCATTTTGACCTATAGAAATTCGGATTTGGGCTCCGGATGAAGGTTTTATGAAGCTTGGAAGGCATGGGTTCCTAGTGTTCTTCTCCTCGGAAATCTGGAGAAGAAGAACAGTTCCCTGGCGCATGGCTGTACTTGACCGCATGAGCGTTCATGCGACAAGTCGCCATCAGCCGCATGAGACCCTTGTACTTTTGATCCACATGAAACTTAGTCCCAGCCGCATGAGGCTGAGTCTCATACTCAGCCGCATGGGCTCATTTTCCATCAGCCGCAGGGCTGGGAACGAACTCTTCTTGAGCCGCATATGCCACTGTTCCCCCTCCAGCCGCATAAGCAATCGCATTGACCCAGCCTCATGCGCCCTTACTTCATTCGAGCCGCATATGCGCTCACCTCCCTGAACCGCATGAACTCAAGCACTTGCCAGCCGCATAGGCCCTGACCCCCGAGCCGCATGAGAACCCCCAGACCCTGGCCGCATGGACTTCTGAGTCCGGGCCGCATGATCCCGATTAATTCCAGCCGCATGCGCCCCTGCACTTCCGACTGCATGCGCCCTTGCACTTCCAGCCGCATGCGCCCCCCCTCATTCCTGGCCGCATATGACTGAGCCGCGTGACTTTCTCATGGTCCTGTGTACTATTAATTGTCATGACCTGTATAAATAACTTGGACACCGTGGACGATTGTACACCGTGGACGATTATATTTGCATTATCTCGAATAGCTGTTGCGACGGCTACCTGACATGACATGACCTGTATAAATAACTTGGACACCGTGGACGATTGTACTTGTACAAATAAACCAGTCCTGTCTTGTATCATGTCTAGGATGGAACTCCTGAGTACCACGGTCAGGAGAACCTATTGAAATGGACTAAGGCTAATAACTAGATTAATATATTAGTCATGAAGAGATTTCCTAACTACGGGCAATCCCGTTACCTGGGAGCGCCTGGGATCTGTAGCCTGCCGTCGAGTAGGGCACATTTCCAGCACACTGTCATGTGTTGCACCCTTCAAGCTACCTAAGGGTACATGCGTTTCCTGGACGGTGTACCCACCTGAATTCAACCCCTAATTTCGACCTGGGTAACCTGGATGGTCTGCAGGGCTTGTGGCTGTGGAGTAATCTCACTGCATCTTGCTAGTAATTAGGCCTGTGATAACCCTAGTTAGTTAAAGTATCAAGCCGTAATTCTTGTTTGGCCGTGAAATGATTGGATGGAGTCTAACCAGTCTAGTCTTGCCCTGACCTTGTTCCAGATCACAGCATGAATTGAATGCCTGTATTTATTTTACCGATAAATGGTGAGAGTTCCAAGTTCTGTTCGGACGAAGGGTTACAACCCCGGTCCTTGTTTGGTTTACGGGTTGTAACCTGGTTATCTGAATAGTTCCATGGTTATCTCGTCGTATATCATCCTGGTGTATTTTTTTTATTTCCAGTTCTTACCTTTATTTATAACTGTGCTGATTGCTAGTTTTAGTTTCTAAGTGAAGCTTCCTTTGTGGCACTTGCTCTTTCTGGGGTCTGACCCAGCTGGTTTTGTGTGGCCAGATTTCGGAGCAGCTCCAGAGGATCTACCGACCTTCCAGCCAGATGGTGGCCACTAGACGGAACCCTGGCAACGAGTGGGTTTATTTTTGATCTCCCACTTCATTGTAAAAATATTGTTTTGAGGCGTTTAGCCGACGAGCACCTGTTTAGCTCGATTGCACTTTACTTACTGTCTGCCTACGGGCTGTAACATGATTGACGGATCCTAGGGTTGATCATGTATGACTAAACTCTTGCTAGTCCTAACATTTTGTAATGACTAGCATCATGATCAGCTGAATATGTAATGTTTGGGATGCCTTACTATTGTATATTTAATGATCATACATCTTGTAACTCTTACTTACTTACTTGTGATTGAGACAATAGGCTGTTCATGACCTTAAGAGACTGCTGGCTTGTAGATAAACCCTCATGTATCCTAGATAGCCGTGACCGTATGGCGAGGTGGGTTGCACTTCAATATACGTAGCTGGCTATGTCTGTCCCCGCTCTCCAGTATTCTGGTTCTGGGGCGTGACAAGAACTACCCGACTCACGATCTGGAGTTGGCCGCTGTTATCTTTGCCTTGAAGTTGTAGAAACACTACTTGTTTGGAGAGCGGGTTGAGATCTTCACTGATCACAAGAGCTTGAAGTACGTATTCACTCAGAAGGAGCTGAACATGCGACAGAGACGGTGGCTCGAACTGATGAAGGATTTCGATATCGCCTTGCAGTACCATCCAGAAAAGGCCAACGTAGTTGCAGATACCTTGAGCAGGTATCCAGTAGCTATGTATATGACGACAGATCGTCACCTTTTGTCTGACTTAGACAGTTTGGGAATCGAAGTGATTATTCCGAGCATAGAGGTATAAATGTGGGGCTTACAGATTCAGTCTGAGTTGATGGACAGAGTCAGATCAGCACAGTATGATGATGTTACCCTGAGGAGCATCATGGAGCAGGTACGGGAGGGGTTGCTCGATGATTTCTCTATTGCCGTCGATGGGTCGCTGCGGTACGGTGCTAGACTGTGCGTTCTGAGTGAAGAGCTTCGGGAGGAGGTTCTTCAGGAGGCACATCGCTCTCAGTACTCTACGCATCCTGGGGCAAACAAGATGTACAGAGATCTGAGGGAGCACGTTTGGTGGTATGGCATGAAGCGCGAGGTAGCTTAGTTTGTATCTCGCTGCTTGGTATGTCAACCGGTGAAGGTCGAGAGACAGAGGCCTGGTGGGTTGCTACAGCCACTACCCATTCCCGAGTGGAAGTGGAAGCACATCACCATGGACTTTGTGTCCGGACTTTTACGATCTCCTGGAGGGAAAGACGCGATTTGGGTCATAGTTGATAGATTGACCATATCGGCCCACTTCTTGCCTTTCAAAGTTGGGTTGTCTACGGAGAGGCTGGCAGAGCTGTACGTTCGTCAGATCGTGAGATTGCATGGGGTTCCTGTGAGCATAGTTTCAGACCGGGATAGTCGTTTCACTTCCCACTTCTGGAGGAGTTTGCAGACTAGCTTGGGCACCTCGCTCAAGTTTAGTACCGCTTATCATCCCCAGACAGACGGGCAGTCAGAGAGGACTATCCAGACTTTAGAGGATATGCTTCGCACGTGTGTACTTGATCTCGGGGGTTCTTGGGAGGACCACTGTCACGACCCGCACCCACTGTGAGGGTACGAGTACGTAACGACGCCCAGTCTACGCCGCAGTGTCGGCGGCAGAGCGCTGTCCTAGGTTACTATCTAACCAGCAACTCACGCAATTATAATGTATTCATCATGATCAACTCCGAACGGAGGACAAGTATAAGATATTGTAACTCAATCACAGTCTAAGCACGATAAGATAATTACAGAAGAATTAACTAAGAATAGAAAGACAACAACTAAAATAATAACAACTCTCAACAAATCTCAAATACTACACAAGTCTCAAATCTTCTATAACAAATTCAACATGAAAACATATGCTAGTCTACTAAACTAAATCCCGATCACTCCTGAGTGTCGGGGCCAAAGGTAGTCATCCCGTCTCCGGGTCCATAGTATGTAGGGCATGTGTCCTCAGGGCAATCATCTGTAAAATTTTCAACAGGTCCAGTCAGGACAGGAACGAGTACAACTCATCAAGAAATCCCAAGTAAATGACAAAGAACTATAAAGCAGTTATATTGATGAAACATGGCAGTTTTATACAGATAATGATATAGAGAACAGTTAAGGTACAAGGAAGGGAAAAGTACTAAACAAGAAGAGAAGCATGGTAATGAAGACTGTAAAATATAATCTAGCTGAACTAGAGTAGCATGATATAAGTTCAGACTGTAATATAGACATGTGTAACTCCAATGTAAGTCCAGTACAATACGAATCTAATACAAGATGAATCCAGTACGGGACGGTTCCAGTCAATGTGATCAATGATTCCAGGGTGAGTCCAGCCTATACTTTAACAGTGTGTTTTAAAATATCGGGATCGACATGTGAACGGCTGTAGGTAATACGGTACACCGCACACTCGGCCAAATGTGGGATGGCTACCGTTCCAGTATAATTCCAAGGGAGTGGTTCCAGTATTTGGGTATGTTCACATGCCTATTCCAATATTTCCCCACCCAGCAAGTACAACTGAATCCATAACCCGACACAAAAATAGGTATAAGTCCAGCCAATACACGAAAGGTTCTAGTAAATGATTCCAGGGTGGTTCCAGTAGGTGGTTCCAGAAATAGAGGCCATACACGAATAAGTGAGTGTCGCATGAAATAGATCCAGTAATATCAATCGTGTTTGGAATATAGAATCAAATAGAACTAGCTACAACTGAAGTATAGTAAACGACAAGTAAATGGAAGAACTATCAGAGAATGTACTCGCCTGATACTCTGAAAAGAGTAGTATAATATCAGATGTCTGCGACAGAGTCACAATGTCCTAAACAGAGGAATACAGGTTATAATATGTTTAAAATAAGATAAGTGAAGTCTACGATGCAATCTACATGATTCCTAGGTCATTCTAGGTCAAAGTCAACTCTAAGTCAAACCTGGTCAACTGTCTAGGTCAAACTAGGTCCAAATCAAACTTGGTCAACTCTGGGTCAACCCAAGTCAACTACACTAGTCAAACTAGGTCAATCCTAGTCTAGTCAAGTCTCACTAGGCCTATCCCAAGTCTATACTAGCAATCCAGCACAATTACAAGCCAAACTAGGCTATACAAGTCATCAACACATATTGACTGGGCATTCATGCCATAAACATAGGCTAGAAGCCATAGGCTATATAACACACTTTTCACACACAAGGTCTACTCTAACATATTTATACATAAAAATATCTAATTTATATAAATAGCACACATTAATACACATATAGGCTACTTTATGCATATAGGCAAAATATATATATTAACATATAGTGATAAAGAGAGGATACATGTTTATGTGTATGGGGGTATATGTGTGTGTGAGTCTAGGTATACATGTAATATGTGGGTGTGTGTGTGGAGCATTGTATGAATGTGGGAACTTGAAAATGGGAGGATAGTGTGAATGTGTGACTATATGTTTAAGACTTTAGGTTGAAAATGTGTGTGGACTGTTCTCAGAAAACCTGGCATGACAGTGAACTAGTTAGGGTATTAACTTAGAAATTTCAGAAAACATGTAACTTGGAATCAGTGATATGCACATCATCTCAGGAAATTTCAGTGCCTAAGCTATGGGAGTGTGGCTCAGGTTTGTAACAGTAAGAGGGGGGGGGTCAATGTAGTGTGTGATTGAATGAATCTCAGGAAAGTTTAGTAATGACAGTTCAAACAGGGTTCTCAGCAAACATTCAGCCCAAAACCAAACTCAAAAACCCAATTTCCCTGCTATCCTCAAACCAAAACATGCAACCACATTAATAGTAACCTAATGCACATGGATATGACTTAATATGGTGATTTGAATCATGGCAAATAGGTTGTAGCTCATTTATATTGCAGGAATTCAAAATAGTGCATGACAGTTCCTATATATCAGTTAACAAAATCAGTCCAACCCCATTTGTTAACATCAAACTAACAGGAACCAACCTATCAGTGAACTAATCATAAATGTTCATGAATTTTAACATAGTAAATAAACTCGAAATCAGTCTTAATAAAAGAAATAAAATGACAGTAAAATAAATACTGAACTAACAGTCTAACAGTGTTTTCATATAGTAGTTCATCAATCCAACTTAATTCGAATATCCCCAGACCCTTGTTAACATCCTAACCTATCATGCAATCCAACCTAGCAATACTAATACACATCTAAATGAGTTTAATAGGACAAATAAACATTAGGAATCAGTTCAAACAGGAATAAAAAATCAGGATTATAAAGCAGTTAAAAATGTATCAGTCGACTGTTTCAAAGAGTAGTCCATTCAATCAAAACTCGATTCGAAACCTAAAGACCCAACACTAACCAACAATCAACCTTGCAATAGTCTAATACACATGTAGGTGAACTTAATATGATAAATAAACACCAAGAAATCAGTTAAAATGGGATTAACAGTTCAAAATTTCAAAACAGGGAAGTATGTATCAGACATTTAGGAAATTTGAATTTTGAACTATCAAATCATGCTAATGTGACCAATAAAGGGTTGGTAAACCATTCCCTACCTGTACCCGTGTCCCACGAGTCATTCGTGTCCCACCAAGTGGACACGAACGTGTCCGAACAATCACAGACACGTACACGTGCACTGCACAGCACGCAGCGTCGTGCACGCGTGCGTGTCACTCCAGGACACGACACGTTGAACGACACAAGTCATGGTCATGCCCACGTGTTCGCCCCTTATAGGGCTACGTGTCCATGGCCCTGTATCGCGTCCCCGTGTCCCCGTGATCTGATTAAAAGTGCGTGTCAGCAGCTAAAACTCACGCGTGCACAGCGCGCGTGTGCGGCCAGTACGGCCAGTACGAGGAGGAGAACTCCTCGCACACTGTACCATATGGCCCCAAATTTTGGGAGAGCCATGTCAGTCAGTGCCCTGACCCTCTCTGAAAATTTGGCGTGTCCTCGTGTCCGGTACAAGAAGAAATCGAGCCCGTGATGTAGGACAGTGCACCCGTGTCGTGCACGCGTGTCCAACAGCAAAAACGGACACAAAACGACACCAAAATACTTAACATCCTTCACAAAAATTAATGTACATCCTTAGATCTACAAACTCATGTAATTACATTTTCAAAAATCGAAAATAAATTCCTAAGGGGCATTCTATCAAACACCTACACTTACACATTGACACGTGCCCGATACGGACACCAAACGGACACGAAATTAGCTCAAACTCCAGGGACAGCTAGGGGACTCCTAGATCTAGCCCTAAATGCAAAGAAAACATAAATTTAAATCAATTTGAGGAGTTTTACCTATAGGTGCAAATTGCAAGGAAAAGCTTCAAATGGGGGATTCTTCCTTGCTAGCCAAATGCTCCCAAATTGTCCCAAAGCTGGGATTAAACCCCACAATCAGAAAATAGGAGAGTATTAGGTTCTAATGCAAGAAACTAGGATTAAAAAGGAATAAAAATGGATTTATGGAGATTTTTGGAAGGGGAAAAATACATTTTCTTTCTCCAAGTGTTGGAATAAAATAAAGAGAGGCAAGCCCTAATGAATATGTGTTCATATAGGGTGGGGATCCCTATGTGGCTGGTCATAAGCTCAATAGTTAGGGTTAGGGTTTACTAAATGGCCCATGGGCTTAAGTCATGACCAATCAAATTATTAAGCCATAAGTCATTTCATGAAACCACAAGCCATGACTTTAATTCCTTAAACTAATCCTCCTAATCAAAAATTAGTTTCTAATGACTAAAAGTAGGTTAACCTAAGTTAGACTAGGGTCACCATGGCTAGGGTTACCTTCTAGGCTAGTCCACTAGGTCTCAACAAGTCAAAGTCAAACTAGAATTCACCAATTCATTAAATTAATTAAAAATTCAAATAAGCCAAAATGACCAAATTACTCCTAGGCTAAAAATGATAATTAAATCATCCTAATGACATTGTTAGGCTCTAGGTCATGCAGTCTCTAGGGTTTCACTGGCAGCACATCAAAATCAAAAGTCATGACTTAAAGCAGTTTTTAAATAGTTTAAAAATTATTAAAAATCACCAAAAATCATAATGTGAAATAAATATCAATAATAATTATTATAATTACAAAATTTCAAAATTACCCTCATCTAAAAAATTGGGTGTTAAAACCACCTTCACCTGGTAGAGTTTGCTTACAACAACAGCTATCAGGCCAGTATAGAGATGTCGCCATTCGAGGCTCTATATGGACGGAGATGCCGTACTCCCTTGTCATGGGACGATGTCGGCGAGAGAGTGCTGCTTGGACCAGAGATAGTAGTGGATGCAGCTGAAAAGGTCAGGTTGATTAGAGACAGACTTCGGGTGGCTCAGGATAGGCAGCGGCATTGGGCCGATAGCCACCGGAGACCGTTAGAGTTCGAGGTTAGTTTTATTTCCTGTTTGTGATGCTTGTGATTGTTTGTTTGTCTTGTGTGCTGAGTTTGTTTTTTGTCTAGGCTGGTGCTTTCGTGTTCCTGAAGATTTCTCCGACATGGGGCACGATTCGCTTTGGCGGAGGCGGGAAGCTTAGTCCGCGCTACATCGGACCATTCACTATCCTTGAGAGGGTCGGTGCAGTGGCTTATCGACTAGACTTGCCACCTACACTGGAGGAGGTGCACAACGTGTTCCATGTGTCGCAGCTGAGGTGGTACGTGGAAGACCCCAGCCATGTATTGGACCATTCAACGATCGAGGTGGGGCCTACTCTTCACTATCTAGAGTAGCCAGTAGAGATTCTGGATCGTAGGGAGAAGGTGCTCCGGAACCAGGTTATACCCTTGGTTCGTGTTGCATGGAGGCATCACTCTCCAGGTGAGTCTACCTGGGAGAGGAAGGACGACATGCGGGAGCGTTTCCCTAATCTCTTCGAGCCCTGAAGTATAATTCTTTTGTTACTGCATGTGATTTCGGTGTTTGTTTGTTTTAATTTTGGGGATAATTTTTTTTAAGGTGGATCATATATAATCATATATATCCCAACTAGCTAGTACTTGGCATATATAGTCTATAACACATCTCTATATTATAGCACACATCAATATGTCACATAGCTAAACACACAACTTCATGCATATACTACACTAGCATGCATACATATATATGTATCTATCTACATACATATGTGTACCTAAGTAAAGAGGGGAAATGTGTATCATGTGTGTGTGTGTGTGTGTCAAGAGGGGAATGTGTATCATGTGTGTGTGTGTTGTGATCACATTTACAGTGTGCAGTTATTCTCAGGTTATCCTAATAACTCGGTTCCATACCCAAAACCAAATTCTCATTTATTCGAAAAATCAAATCCAACTAACATATGAATATGCTAACCTGGGAATCATACATTTGAAACCAAAACCTAGGTAATACATCAACTTAAATCAAACAAAACCCCAATATCATTTCAGAGCCAACTAACCCATATCATTTCATATATGTATACATACTTCCAGTTCCTTATTAAATTCTCAGTTATACATTCAATTCAAACACAATTTCAGTTATCAAATGCTCAGTTATCCCATATTTCGAGTATCAATAAAAATAAGGTTTCAATATCTCATAAATTCTCAAGTTCACATAAACTCAGATATATATACTGAAACTTAGATATAAACTCAACATTTCAAATCCAACAATTCTCAGATATCAAGTCAAACCTACTGATACATAAATCTCAGATCAAAATACAAAACCAAGATAAGAATATCATAACAGTGTAACAGTTCAGTATCGATGTAAACCTAATCATCACAACTCGAAAACAAAATTCAAAACCAACCTCAGGAAAACTAAAACCCAACATCAACTCTTCATTTGAACAACAAATTCCAAATCTCAGGAATCAATAATCTAATTTAAATCCTAATTCTTAGGGAAACCCAAAACTCAGCTCAGTTTATCAAAGTATCAGAAATTCACTTCGAGAAATCAAATTCAAACCCATAATCGTACGAAACCAAAAATTAGGCATATAGAAGTGTTCCCCCCACATGTGTACGTGTCACGGGGTGACCACGTGTCCAAAATAATGGACACAAAGGTGTCCAAAGACTGAAACCACGCAAAGACACGGTCTGCACAGACCGCATCGTGCATGCAAGTTCGTGTCCCGTGGATACGACATAGCTCACGTGGAGCCACGTGTTCGTGTCCACACGCAGCCTAGGTGTAAGGCTTCATAGTCGACACACTACTTTGTGTCTATGTCGTGCCTACGTGGGACATGAAGCACGTATCAGAGCTTGATTTCTACGTGTAATAGTACATTACAAATTCAGTGCACTTGTGTTTTCATGTCCGACATGACACGATGTGTCGTAAAACTCAAGGGGGGTATGTCAGTGATGGCCCCCACCTCTGTGCCAAGTGGCACGTGTCCACGTATCCAAATGAGGGAGAATTTAGGGTCGGGTAGCAGGGGATTGAGACACCGTCTCGTGCACAAGTTCGTGTCCAGTTTTGGACAAGAAATTGTGCTCAGTCCCTGGGGAATTCAAAACACACCTATAGGGCTACACAAAAGTGAAATTTGTTTTGAAAAACAATAAAAAAGGTTCATATAGGCATTTCATCAAACACTTATTTAAAAACACCGATACGTGTCCGATACGCATACTTAGTGGACACGAGATCCTACCAAACTCACTCTACAGCTAGGAGAAACCTAGATGGATGCAAATATAGAAAGAAATCAGGAATTCTTTAGGGTTTGTAGTGTTTTACCTATTGAGAGTTCAAACTCAATGAAAAGGCTCCTAAGTAAGTTGTTCCCTCCACAAGCTATGGCCAAATGCTCTTCAAATCCTTGCTAGCAAGCCTCTACTAGCCCCCTCTACTGAAATGAATCTCAATGCAAGAGAGTAGCCTCAATTTGGGATCAATTGGATAAAAGGGGAGGAATTTAGGGAATAACAAATTAGGATTCTTTGTATGTATTAAAAAGAGGCAAGGAATTTATGAAGCGATGTTTAAATAGGGGTGTAGAAGCATGAAAAATATGGGGTTCATGTGGATCACAACTGACCGCATGAGTCCTCTGGAACATATTGACCCACATAAAGAAGAGCCGCATGACAGACTCAGCACGCCCCCTGCGGCCCATCTTCACCAGACTGATTTTTTGAGCCGCAGGAAGAATAGTTACTTATGCGGCCAAGCTGATCAACCCTTCGGATAAACTGACAAAACTCTGTCAAAATTGGCAAAAATGATAGCTCTGACAGCTCTAACAAACTCTGACACTCTAACAAAAAAGAAGATAAGACGTGATCAGACAAAACGTCATGTCACCAGTCTGGACATGGCCATACGGCCAAAAGGACTGCAACCCGAGCCGCATGAGCCTTATGCGGCTCAATCTATATGCTTCATGCAGCCAAGGATGACTGCAATCTGAGTCGCATGAGCTTTATGCGGCCCAGAATATAGAACCTATGTGGCTAAAAAGTCTTCAAGCTACATGCGGACTAAGGAAGACTGTAACTTAAGCCACATAAGTCTTATGCGGCCAAGCATGCCCGAACACTGAAAGACTTATGCGGCTTAAAATGACTCAAGCAGATTGATCCTATCCTGCGATAGGACACGTGGTAGGCTGACCAAGTCTCAACCACCCAGATTTGCTGTAACAAAATCCCAACAAGTTGCCAGCTGGCGGCCAAAGAGCGGGTCTTTATGTGCTGTTGTAGCCATGTGGCCACGTGGCCATCTATGCGGCTCAAAACATATATCACTATAAATAGCAGGGTACCACACCCATGCAAAAGGCTGGCAACCTACGAAGGGAAATTTTTTCAAGAGCAAGGAACGCATCAAATAGTCCAAAGAGTAAGGAAAATTTGCTACACTTTTTCGAGCCTCTATCGTCACCCCCCAGAATCAAAACTAAACAATTGTACTTTGATTATTTCCTAGGATTTCTTTCTAGGCTTTCTCTTGTACAAGCGAGTTTGTAATCAAGTTCAATTCATTTGTAATGTGTTGTGCTTGATATTTAATGGCAAACACGATGGCGACTCTGCTGGGGACATCCTTCTCTTCTGATGAGAAGTTGGTGATAAAATCTGACGCATCCAAGCTCGGCTCCATACAGCAAATGCTCGTGGTTCGATTTGACAAACGAGCATTCAAAGAAATGCTCTCTGAAGGGAGCGCAAGCCCTTCGCAGAAGCGATCCAATCCAAAGAGAGCCCGCAGGATATCGAAGCGCAAAACTGTTGCCCCCGACTAGGTTCTCGAAGAAGCTCCTTCTGCGGCCCAAGACGGTGATCAAGACTCTTCTGCGGCATTTCTTCTGTCCGCAGAGAACCCTACTGTCCCCAAATCCAGCAAAGGAAAATACTATGATACTGAGTTTTTGGGGGCACAAGGGAAATTTATGCAGAGAAGAAGAGGCCGCATAATTGAGATGGGCAGAGGACTCATGCGGCAGCTGACTCTGGCCGCATACAGATGGCCCATACGGCAGCCAAGTCTGGCCGCAGGCAGATGGCCCATACGGCAGCCAATCCTGGCCATAGACAGAGTGTCTCAAGCGGCCCTGTCAGAAGCTCTGTGTTTGACCGTCTCTCATGCGGGCCTGACTCCATGCGGCCTATTAAGAATATGGGATATATCAATCTGGACTCTTTTTACTATACGCCTTCTGGTGCTAAGTCAAAGAAGTCTAGGGCAGTACGGGCCCAACAAGCCAAGTCAACCGTCTAAGTTGCTGACCGTCAGCGGGCACCGTTAACTGTTATACGGGCTCCTGATGGAAAGTTGTACAGAACCATCCGCGTCCAGTCCCTCCGGTCTAACGGACAGGGTGGGTCTCAAAAGTCTTCCTCCAACGATCGAGAGCAAGTGCTTTTACTAGCCTCCTATCAGGGAACAAACATGATACCTACGCACCAGTGTGCTCGGGATACCTGAGTCCACAAATTGGATGCAAAGGTAGATCACCCTCTCGGGACGTCGTTGCACCCAAGTCATCATCAACTGCTGCTGCGATAACTCGGCAGCACCTGATGATCGGCAGTCCATTTTCCAACGACTGCAGCAGCCAGCACCTTTCCAACAACAACTTAAAAAACAGGTGCAAATCCTGGGAGACGAGGAAGTTCCTTTCGCCTCCTATAATTCAACCCGGAAGGTTCTTCCCGGCAAGGAAGGGAATAAGATAGGCTCTTCCAGCCCGGCAATCTCAGCCAGCATTGCAAGAGAACTCTCGTCTGGAGGGGTGCCACCGACAACCACAGCAGGTGTCTACCTAGGCACTCGATCCAAAAAAAGCTTCCAACACCTGGGGGTTCATCCTTGACCTCCCTGGGGTTAGATGAGGCCGGAGGTAGTAGTCCCCTCAAAGTATGCGACAACCCGGTGTTCCAAGAGCATACACAAGGGGTAGCGATCTACTAGAATTATGCGGCAGATGCGAACGTCCCTGAGGATGACCGCCTTCGCCAAGATGATGCGGCTTCCTGCACAGGGGGTAGCACCCCTTTCGAGTCCGAGGAGGAAGACATTCCGACATTCCTCAACGATTTCTCAGTACGAGGATACGACACAGAGAACACCTCTGCTACGATCCCTTCCACCTCTATCCACGTGAGGACAGCCTTTATGGCCGACGATGATCATGAAGCGCCTACTAACCGACAACGTCTAAAAGTACTTGAAGCCATGCTCCTGTCCTTGGTCAAGTCAGTAGACGAAATCAAAGCCGCCTTACCAACCCAACCGGAAAGGACACCTGGACAAACAAGCTTGGGACCCGCGGTCAACGCTGAATCCAACACGACCGCTCCTCCTTTGGATGACAATCCTCTAGGGGCATCCGCTCCTTCAGCTGTAGATGAATCCAGGGAAGCAAGGAGGAAAGTTCAAGAGCTTCGAGAAATGTTTAATGCCCGAGATTCCTTCCGGGACATCAGAATACGACAGCCGTATCCCGTTGCATGGAGAGATGTGCCTTTTCCACCACGGTACAAGCCGTTTCATATCGATTCAAATGACGAGAAGACCTCTGCTAGTCGGCATATGACTTATTTCGAGGTCACAACCGACCACTTGTTGTATAGTGATGACATCCTCACACGATTATTTAACGGAGCATTGGAGGGAATCACATTCGACTGGTACCGCAACCTTCCGGACAACTGCGTCCATTCTTTTGACGACTTCAAGCACATGTTTCTAGAGAGATTCTACGAAGTGGGGCATGATATGACAAGGTTGTCTCTCATGGATGTCATTCAGGGGGAGAGGGAGCTAAGAAGGAACTATATCGAGCGGTTCCGTCAAACCGTGATGAGATTGCCCCAAGGCAATCCCGAAAGCTCCTTGATCGAAATCTGCCAGAAGAAGTTGCTCCCTACAATCATCCTCTAGATGGGTGAAGATCAGTTCAGGGATTGGACGACCTTCATCATAAGCGCCACTAATATGGAGGTAAAATTAAAGAAGGCTCGCCAGCTGGGATTACACATCCAGGATAGAGAGGTCAAAAGCAAACGTCCTGGTACCACCTCCAATAACAATAACACTGATAGCACCTCCAATAACTGGGACAACAAAGGCAAACAGGCCCTGGTCGCTGATTCGACCAAGAAGCCTAAAAAAAGCAGGCAGAAGCTCAGTGGCCCAAGGTAAATTACTCATTCGAAGATAGTCATGTCAAGCCTATCTTCTACATGCTCTTGTAAGGGGATAGGATCCAACTCCCTCCACCAAGGTGCGATCCTCGAGCGGCAGAGATAGAGGACCAAAAATATAGCCATTTCTACCGCTATGTTCATCATGCCACTCATGACTGCTTTCAATTAAAGTAGTACATCCAGAATCTTATCGACTCCAAAGCTCTGTCGCTAGACTTTGAAGAGGTTACCGTGGCGGCAAACATGGTGTCAATTCAGTTCGGCGACTTCCCTCCAACAAGTACTCAAGATGGGGTAATACCTATCCCCCGGGCAACGATGGAAGTTACTAATCTTCCCTCTATCCGGGACCAGACGACTGGCTTAGTGCCTCTCACCACGTCACAAGGAGAGATAATATGGGTGCACCCAGACTTAGTGCCCGAAGTTACCCAAGTGGTGTCATCTCCAGCCAACAAGAAGAAGGGCAGGAAGTCCAGATCCTGCCATACAATTTCAGCCGAAGCTGAGGAAGCGGCGGCCGTTGTTACCCGGTCTGGGGCACAAGTCCAGCCCACTCCGGGTAGTTCAGTTGAAGACCCTCAGCCAGCAACGCTGTTGGCCACTGATGTTTTGGGGCCATCTCAGCCTCCACCGGCGGACAAGTCCGAGCCGAAAGAAACCAACTTCGATAAGCCGCTCCGTAAGGATGCACCTCAAGGGCTGGAGAGACCTTACAACTTTGACATATTAGCACAACTGGCTAATACGTTGGCAAAGTTGTCGTTATACGAGCTCCTAAGGCTCTCCAAGGATCTTCGTGTCGTATTGAGCGAAGCACTCCAGAATGCTGACGCTTACTTAGCCCAGGTCAAACCTACGGGAGAAGACTCGTCGGCAGATCTCCAGGGCAGCAACTGTACGGATGCAATGCCCAACATCGTGTTCACTCCACAGGACATGCTGATCAAAACCAACTTGCATGATCGCCCCTTATACTACACTGGATACATAGGCGACATCAAGGTGGATCAGATGCACATCAATCCTGGCTCGTCGATAAGTATCATCCCGAAAAGCTTACTTCAAGTCCTCGGCATCCCTATGCACCGGCTAGCGGCGACCAATACGGCCATTAGCGGTTTCAACTCGGGAAGGAGCTATCCCTTAGGAAAGATTCGATTGAAATATTAGATCGGTGACCTGAGGACAGAGGTTACCTGCTACGTCATAGATTCAGATACGTCCTATAATATCCTCTTGGGGCGTCCGTGGATACATGACTATATGATCGTGCCATCTACCCTCCACCAATCCTTCAAGTATGTCAATAAGCACGGTTTTGTGAAGATTGAATTCGCCGACATCGATCCCTTCAAGGGGGTTGAGTCTTATTATTCTTCGGAGGCGTGTCTATATGACGAATCCAAGAAACACATAACTGACGAACTGGAGGCTATCATAGGGCCAGAGGAACCCTTGAGAATTCATCTCCAGGCCCGTAAACCGGGTAAAGCTGTACCCCTTGTCGTAACTTTGCATAAAGAGGTGCCCGGTTCTCCCACCCCAGCTGCACAGTTGGAACCGATGGTCATCCAACCCCCAAAGGCAAGAGCCAAAACCTGTCATAGGGTCGATGGTGATCTGATTGCCAAAATCCAATCAAAGGCGACCGGAAGATGCAAGGCCCTCTGGAGAGCCGATGGTGATCTGATTGCCATGATCCAGCCAAAAGCATTCGAAAGACGCGAAGTCTTTTGCCGAGCCGATGGTCATCCGTCTTCCCAAGACGAGTCGGCAACCAAGCGTCGATCCGAGACCCTCAGACAAGCCAATGCCACAAGCATAACCCTTGGTGGTCAAGTTGCCCAGGATAGCGTCCCTACCTTCGTTCACGTAGTGGGTAGCTGAAGAGGATGCAGAACTTGCGAAGGATCTTATTACAAATGTGGATAGTCCCTCTCCTGATGATGTAATCCATGTGGACAAAATTCCTTATTTCATCAATAAGAGGCTGCCATAGAACTATCCTGAGTGTAATAAACTCAATCTGATATATACTGTGGGACTCGGTCGGGACATTAACCTATACACACAGGTGACAACCGTCCATACCGTAAACAGACTTACTCCCATTAGAGGTGCATACTTCCTAGTCCCAGGCATAAGAAAAGGGGTCACACGATCATCTTCGGCCGAAAAGAAGGTCCTCAACCTTTCATACCACAAGAGTTTGATCTCGAACCCGATACTGGAAGATTACCACTCTACCTGTATAGTCCTCAAGCCAAGTACTTCATGCAAAAGCAGGGATACGACATGGAGGCTACCCCAGGTCTGAATTACGAAAACGGTTGGCGATCGCCTCTGCAGCTGTCAACCCCGTCTGGGAGACCTCGGGATTATTACGATAAATTTCTGAAGATATAATATGCCTAAAGACATGCTGGTACTTCCTCAAACTACCAAATCTCTCAGATCATCGAGTTATGTACACCAAGTACCTCTGAACTCACAAACTCTATTTTTTTTCAAGTAAATTTGTATCACATCTCTCTGAGTGGCAAGTCATGTATGCTGATACCCCTGAACTCCCACTCTAATGCTTTATCACACAGGAGTCTGCCCAGCTTATCATTATCACTGAGCAAACTTCATATTTCTGATTATCGTGTATCACGTCCATATTACCTTTGATACCGATAGTCTCTTGACTTAACACCTGTACCCAATCCGGGATAAAAGATATGGTGTGAAGACCACAAAACCTATCACGTCCATATTACCTCTGTTGGTTTTATCTCAAAACCTATTACTCGCACCACCAGTGCGCAGAAGAGTAATAGGTCCACCAAAGATTATTCTTGATTATCGTATATCACGTCCATATTACCTCTGATATCGATAGTCTATTGACTTAACACCTGTACCCAACCCAGGATAAAAGATATAGTGTTAAGACCACAAAACCTATCACATCCATATTACCTCTATTGGTTTTGTCTCAAAATCTATTACTCGCACCACCAGTGCACAGAAGATTAATAGGTCCACAAAAAAAATTTATTCTTGATTATCGTGTATCACGTCCATATTACCTCTCATATCGATAGTCTCTTGACTTAGCACCTGTACCCAACCCGAGTTAAAAGATATGGTGTTAAGACCACAAAACCTATCACGTCCATATTACCTCTGTTAGGTTTTCTTTCAAATCTATTATCCGCACCACCAATGCGCAAAAGGGTAATAGGCCCACAGAAGTTATCCTAATTTATTACTCGCACCATCGACGTACCAAAGAGTAGTAGGACCACAAAATATCATTCAAATCTATTTGCTCGCATTTCCAGATGCACAAAAGGACAATAGATCCACCAAAATATCCTCCAGTGGGATATCTTTTTGTAACGCCCCAGTCCCAAAATATGTAGGACTAGGAACGTAGACATGCCAGCTGTATACATACGAAGTACACTCCAATATATGAAAATCTCGTATGAATACATAAGCTGTAAAATGCTGTAGAACCATAACTAATCTCATCCACACAAATAAATGAATAAAAATATCATATAATCAACTAAGAATTGTCATTGGTACATGTAGATGGGCGGAGACAAATCCACCACCAACAATGAAAAGAAATACATGATATACAAAAGAATAATTTTGGCGAGCGAAGCGAAGACGATCCAAGTGCAATCATCCTCGAAGAAATAGCGATGGTCACGGCTAGAGCTAGAACACCTGCGAAAGACAAGAGCACACACCTGGCGAGATAACCAGATCCTCAGAGGGACGTAACAAGACACATAATATTATGCCATATAAACTGAATAAATATTGCTCAAATAAATAAGTCAATTAAATTATAACATGGTCCAATACACACCTATTGAACTAGCTTACCATCCCCCCAACCAAACAAGGACAGGAGATGGTAAACTAATTTACGGTGATGTATCTTTCCATGCTATGAATCTAATATGGTATCCGGACCCCAACAAGGTTCAATACCTTCTCATCGAAGTAGTATGCCACACCTACAACCAAACAAGGACAAGATGTGACGAACTAATCCGCGACAAGTTATTATTCCAAGCCACGGTCAGATACAAGTACCCAAACCAAAATTACTCATACCTAACGGATAAGGTAACTTAATCGTTCTAAGTGAAATGTAGTTAAGAACAATCCTTCCTACGCATGGGCCCTGGCTAAATGGGATCGGCATAGTCCCCCTTGGGGTACCAGAGGCCCAATCAGTAAGAGCATAACGTTCCGCAGAACGTCAGTGGCCGTCAGTAATCATGGGTAATCTGACCCGCGTCTCCGGCGGAGCTCACGGGTTACAAAAGGGAAAGTGCATCGAAGCCCATATGCTAAAGAATTGTCCTCCCCGCCCAATGCCTACTATGTTGTATCCACAACAGAAAACCTCTATAACTGCTAAGTCAAACTAAGCATGCAACCTCTATTAGCGGTTATTCTTATCGCACGGCTTATACGCACCGGTGGCCAGCCAGTCACGTATGTCCGCGTTCTACATGCGACACACAACTTCGTGGTACAATGTGTCAAGGCCAATGAATGCAACACACAAGATGGTTCCTTAAATCTAGGTTTAATATGTAAGAAAAATAATACATAGCAGTAAATATAACTGAACAGAAAGTTCTAACAGGTTATGCCATGTATCACAGTTTATTTTGCATAAAAAATAATAAATAATGCATGAAATATGATCTAAAATAAATAAACATCAAATAGCAAGGTGTCTTGCTTGAGGTCCTTGCTGGTGAAATCGATAATCCCATCGGGTACAGAATAGTCACAGGGCTACACAAGATAAACTCAGACGATGCGACAAACTTCTAAAATAAAAACCAAAAATAAAATATTCTGGAAAATTTTTAGGAAAAATATATGATATGTATTTTTCTGTCAGCATTCCGAAACTTCAAACGGTTCGTGATTCTGATTCCTGGTTCTCCCAGAATCTCAAAAACACTAAAATGTGTCAGATTTTGGACAACTGACACTCCACAAATTTTCCAGAAAATTAAGTTCTGAAATTATGAAAATAAAATTTATATTCAGAAAATATACCTCAATATGATTCCAACAAAAAAAACTGGAGGTCAAACGGAGTCCGGAGTTGGGAGTTATGGTCATTCGAAGTTGCTACAACCTTTGAAAATTGAGGCTGAATTTATGACGAAAAAAGAGAGAAATTTTGACAAGGATGGTTTGAAAGATGATTTTATTCATAGATTCGATAGATATATATAATGGCTAGCAATTAGCAAATTATGATAGGATTAGAACTAAATTAATAAGGATGATTATAATTACCAACTAATTTGGATAGGAATAGGATTGGTTTAAATAAGAAACGATCTAATTAATGCTAGATATGATTCCAATAGGATAAGAATTTCTAATGGATAAATCTTACCATAAATTTAAATCAAATAAATTATTTAAAAATAAATCAATTTGATTGCAATCCTTTAAATGATCACCATAATAACTTTAAGTATTATTCTATATTATCAAATAATTCAAATCATATGAATCCAAATCCAAATCAAACTCAACATAATAACTTTAAAATAATATCTAATATTTATCAAAATAATTTAAATCAAATAATAAATAAATAATTTAATCAAATAATATTTCAAATCTAGATTAGACAAATCGTAATGCTCCAATTAGTCATCGGAAGTATTTTAAACAATATTTAAATTACCAATATAATTTAAAGTATAGTTGATAACCATCAAGATAATTTAAATAAATTCAAATCAAATAACTGATTAACATATCAAAATAATACTCGATGTCATCAAATATTATAAAACTTACTTTTATAAATCCAATTCTTTATTTAAAAATAAATAGACAAAAACCTTTTATCGCTCAATTTTTTTTAAAACCAATTTTTAGAAAACCAAAAATAATAAAAACATATTTATATTTCAAATAAAAAATTCGAGAACATTTTTTTAGAAACATTATTTCAAACCATTAATTTAAAACTAGTTTTTGGTAACAAAAGTAATCAGAAAATATCTTTTAAAAAATTTCTACGAAAATTATTTTTAAACACGAAATTAAAATATATAGATATAATTTAAAAAAATAATAATTTCGGGAAGATGAGTTATAAATCTACCCACCATTGAAAATTTTTGTACTCAAAATTTAAGGACTACTAGGATAGACGAACTTGGTTGATCGGTAAAAGGATAGTAAGAATTTGTGATAAGAGAAAATAGATGGAAGGGAAAAGAAAATTTCTTTAATGAGAACATTAATCAATTTGGATGAAAAATAGAAGAAGTGAATGGATATGTCTTGATGTGCACGGACACGATGCACAAACATATTTGTAGGTGGAAAAAATTAATGGAACAGAGAATAATAAGCCTCTCCTTATATAGGAGGTGGAAGCTACTATTTAGATAAGGATTATGATAGTTGCAAACCCCTTTTTGATATCTCACTTTTAAATTTTAATCAATTTAAAACCGATTCAATCCAAATCCAAATCCAATCCAATTTCGAATTAAATCTGTATATATTCAAATCCAAATTTAATATTGATAACTTCCATATTTAAATTAAGAATATTAAAAGTAATAAAAAAATTCAAATTTAAATACCCATAATAAGTTTAATGAAATAGAGAAATTCAAAATAAATTTTTATAAATACTATAAAAATAATAATAAATAATTTTGAAAATTACAATAAATATTTGACTATTTGAAATACCTTTTTAATAAATTAAAATAATTACTAAAATAATTTTGAAATTTTAAAATATATACATGAATTTAATTTCATGTACTCGCATGCAATTAATATTTTACATAAAACATATTTTTCCAGTATAGTACATAAAAAAGAGAAAAATATCATTTCTTAAATCATTACCTATACTTGTATAAATAAAAAGCATTTTTATAGTAATAAAAATAAAACATTTGACGAAATTTTTGCGAAAAAATATATTTATATACAAATTATTTACTCTTTATGTATTTCGAAAACAAAACTATTTACTATATTTATGAAACCTAAAATAAACTATTTATATAAAATAACCAAATAAATAAATATCACGTATGTACGTACTCGCACTTGTCGTATAAATATCCGCATAAAATAATTATATAAAAAATGTAGTAAAATTTTAGGGGGTTTACACCCTTATCTAACACAAATGCTGTATTAGGCCCTCTAGTACAGACACCACAAATACCACAAACAAAGAAGGGGGTGAATGTTTTCTGTTTATTCAAAATCAGTTACATTCATTACGTCTCAAAAAAAGGGCAGAAGAAAAGGCTACTACTCATCAGCAACGCATAGTTTGGCAAGAATGTCTTCCAACTGTGCAGTTGAGCGCTCGATTCTCAGTCTGGCCCGGCGTTCAGCTTCCTGGGTTAGCTTTTCAACATCCTCAAGATGTGCATGAGCATGCCAATTTTTCTCTAATTTCTTCAGAGCATCCTCTAGAGCGGCAGAGACTCGTGTGACCACATCAGTCTCCTTGCAGATCTTCTCTCTCTCTCTCTTGACGAGTGGCTTGGAGCTCAGTCACCAGAGATGTCATCTTGGCCTGGAGCTGGAGGGGCTGCTCGTTAGTTTCGGTCATAGCACGAATGGTGGTCTCCTCACGAATCAAGCAGATCTTTTCCTCTCGGCTCAGCTTGTTATACTTAAGAGACATCTTACGAAGGTCCTTCTCCAAGGTGGGCTTGGTCATCTCCTATACAGCCTTTACCTTTTCCATGACTTTTATAAGGAAAGCACGCACCTGCTCTACCGCAGCAGACACATCAACTTGCCACAGTTTTCGTAAATGGATTAGGCATTGATCAACCTCTGCCAGCTTATGCTCCAAAAGAACGGTCGTCCCTTCTCTACCCGAAAGCATCTTCAGTAGGTCAATCTGGCCTTGGGCGCAGTAGCGGACCACGGCAAATAAAGTCCCTCTCCTGGAAGTAACTTCAACCCCTCATTTTAGATGACGGTAGAAGCTCTCAACTATATCCCTCGACGATTCATCTAGATTCTCCAAAGAGGACGGCGTCGAAGGAATATCAGCCAAGAAAGCTGAAGGCATGTGAGAAGAAGGCATAGCGGAGCTTGACGACCCTGTCAGAAGGAAAACAAACTCCGAGCGACGAGACTCCCGCACGGCAGCAATCTCCTCTTCCGCAGCCCGAATGAGCTGAAGACTAGGAAGAGTGGAGAGTTAAACCTCCGGGGAAGAGGCAGCCTCAATCGATCCCGCATCCACCAAAGAGGATGAAGGAGCCGGGACTTCTGTGCTCAATGCAGTGGAAGGCCCCTCAACTTGAGCTGGAAGAGGAAAGGGGACACTTCTTGCTTGTACCAGGTCAGCCCCTGGATCCTCTTCTATTCCTTCTTCTGCAGCCACATCCACCTTCGGTAGCGGAGAAGCAGATCCTATAGGTCCAGAACAACCGACATTCAGCTTGATCCGAAGAAGATGGAGTTGAAGAGAAAAAATCTCCTCATTGGTAAGAATGTGACATAGCTTACCAGAGGCAGGGGCAAAGACTGGGGCTCATTCGAAGTACTCTCATCTCCTTCCGCCGCCCCCATATCTTCTGTGCATTCAACAGTGGCGCCCGAACCATCCACGCCTGCCTCCTCAGCCCCTGTTGCTTCGGGCAAAGACGTAATTATATCAGCACCAATTTATGAGGACCCCGCAGTTCCAGGGTCAGATCCCAGAGCAGGAAATGCACAGTCAGCATCTGATGATTGAAGGATTGCTTCCGTCGATGCCTGCAAAGGAGAGCCTTCAGATACCATTCCAAGCACAACATTAGGGTTCATCATGAAATAACTTACCCTCATGTTGACTTCAGTATCACTACCCATTTCCTCGACGGGAGGCCCATAGAACCTAGCCACAACTTGCTTCTGGGAACGAGGTCTCTTAGTGACAGGAGGTTCTGGCCTGCTTCGTTTATGCGAAGGATTCAATACAGGGGAAGGCACGCACATCGCCAAAGGGCTTATAAAGGGCTGGAGATCTTCGGAGTTATCTTCCTCCTCCTCCATGCTGTCGGAGTCAGAGTCGAAAATGTTTCTCTTCCCCGTCCCCGTCCTCTTGCGGGAGTTTCTCGGTCGCTCCTCTAATTTTGTACCGACAATAAAACTGGTATGGGGATCAAAGTCGTTGGGAGACGCATTCACGGACACATGACGAAGGGCCGCCATATACGCGATATGCCCCAAAGTCCCGGCGTCATGCAGGATGAAGCTGGCCCGGGAATGGATTACCGAATAATATTGCCAAGCCCGAATACCATCCAAGACGCTTCCATCGAAACCCAGGCAAGGATTAGGGTTATCCACATATAATTGGCTATACCTAAATTGCCGAGAATATTGACTGGGTAAGTATGGCTCTAAGTATATAACATTGCGGTTGCGGTACACCAGATACGAGGGACGGATGCTCTGTAGCCAGTGAAACAACTTTTCAGACAGGGCCTGGGGTACAACGGCATTATCAAGGTGAACGTGTCCCATCTCTTCCTCAGTAAAAGACAGGACCGACACAAAAAAGGAGTACCTATCCACCCGCGCAAGAGCGGCTCAGCAGTTAGGAAAAGTGGTACAGATCCAGGGCATGTCGCGATAGTGATAGATGAAGGCATCGTCACTTGTCGTATTTCCCTCCGGGCCAGGTCGCATCAGAGAGGGGAAATGCATTAGCAGCCACCCCATTAAATAATGATACGGCAACTCGATTCTGTTGAGGGGTTTCGTAAGTTCACGAGCGATGACTTTTGACGTAAAAATACGAAGACCCCGATGGATGCTGCATACCATAGCTGAAAGCAGAGCCAACTTGCCTCCAAAGACTAGCTTTATTGCCAGAAGGATTAAGTTGCTGCTGATCATCTCAATCGAACCGGAGCCCGTCAAGACGACACAAACCCTTAGCCATATCATCAGGTATCCGGCCAGGATGGCCTTAACAGACAGAGGCTGGGTATCATAATAAAAATAGTTAAAAGTTTTGCTAAGACTCTCCAACTTGTCACCAGCAGCTCGGGCCCTCTTGGTGCTTTGCACTTGAGCACCCACTTATTCCAGAGATTGGGGACTCCTGACAGCAACCCGACCGGAGGCGCTATGGTTAAAAAGATAACTAATCCAAGCCTTGGTATGAGGAAGGTTCCCTTCCGAACTATCATCCTTTTTCTTGGATATTTGTTGACAGGTGCTATGGTGACATAGCACTTCCTGATATACGGCAAGGAATCCGGGGAACCGCCGCTCTAATTCCTCAAACTCTTTGTTTGTCGGGGTACACTCCTCATAAGCTTCATCTCTCCAGGGCAATTTGGACATATCGTGCATCTCATGAAGAGCAAGCCCCATCTCCCTTCCAGGAGTAAAGAAGGTCCCAGTCCGACAGTTGTACATCTCGAGCAATGCCATAAATAGCTTCGGGTTCATAAATAAACCATAGCAGGAGCCCCTAATGGCGTAATAGAGGCCGATCCGTCGTAGGGTGTCCTCATACTCTGCCAAGATCCAAGAAGTCAGGTGGACCCATAGAGGGAACGATGCTGCCAGTTCAGTAACGACAATCTCCCTGCAGGGTATGACCATTTCTAAGAAATCTGATTCAGAAGGTATCAGCCTCGAAGAATAGCATGTTAGGCTTCAGTTCGTTGACGAGACTGCCAGGAGCCAATCCAATGACGGAGTAGCTCATTGTTTTCCTTACTGCAACCACTGACCGCGTGGGGTTATTAAAACGGATATGGCCCACGAAGATCCCCTGCTGATCCAGAGTTAGAGAACCCGGCATCTTCCTCTCAAAAGGTACCACATAGAAATCTGATAGGGGAAAGTGGTGCTCCATTAGGGGTATGTGAATCGCTTCCCCCTGAAAATAAAAGTCCTAGCTCTCATATGTCTCTATGATGCTCGGGTCCGAAACAATTAGAGCATCCCCGAACAAAAATATAAGCTTCAGATGAATGCCATTCAGTTGTCCAGAGTTCATCATGCTAAGTAAAAAGAAGAAGGATTGGTTTTGGATCTCCCTCAATCTGTCTTCAGGTTGACTTCTGGTGATCTGAGTTGACACATCTTGGACTATCTAGTCAAATCTCTCATCCAATGCAGATTGGGCATATCCTATCAAGAGTTCCCCCGATGGAGCTGTGGGCAAGGTCACTACAAAGGACAAAGCAAAAAATATAGTTAGAAGAAAACAAAGTTCATTCTTCAGCCATGTGGCCTTGCCAAATAGGACCTATGCGGCCTAGTTATGAGGGATGCACATGCAGCTCAAGAATATGAGATGCATGCGGCTCAATCGTACAGTCCCGTTAGGCAGCACTCATACGGCTCAATCATGAGGCACTTATACAGTTCTGTTATGAAGTGCTCATGTGGCCAATCGTGAGGCATTTATGCGGTCTAAGTTATACAGTGCTCATGCGGCTCTGTCAGAAGGCACTTATGTGGCCCAGTTAGGAGGCACTCATGCGGATCAGTCTTGAGTTACTTATGCGGTTCAATTATGCAGTATTCATGCGGATCGATCAAGGAAGCACTTATGCTGGTTACTTATGCGTCTTGGACAGGGTCAGTTATATAGCGCTCATGCGGCCCCATTACGAGGCACCCATGTGGGTCAATAACGCTTATGCGGCTTAGCACATGCGGCCCTATCATATAGAACACATGCAGTCCAATGAGACAGGGCATGCGTCGATCATGTCTGACAGGTCGGCACATAAAATATGCGATATAGACATTCAAAAAAATTAAATTCGTCGTCTTCCCGCCGTCCTTACCCTTGATAAGGGGGTACACGTCAGGATGAATGGAAGGAGAATTCGCAGCTCTCAACGGAGAGGCGGGTCCCTTCCATTTGGCTGCAGCGTCAGTCGACTTGGAAGCTTTTGGAGCCATGGCTAAACAGAAAGCACGACAGGGACAATGATGACGAAGGAGAAGAAGGTGAAGGAGAAAAATCTCTTCCTCTAAATGACCCATATTTATAATATTTTTTGAAAGTGTGACGTTTCAATTCTCGAGCCCATTAAAGATAATGATGACGTTTGCAGATTTTATCCTTAGTAACCGTGAACTTTATCTCGAAAAAAGAGCCCAAATCAAAGCATTAAATGCAGCAGTGACAGCTGGCAGACAAGATCTCCCTGTGGCACAAGATCTCCCTGCGACACAAGATCTACCTGCGGCCCAAAAACGTCCCTGCGGCTCAAAATGTCCCTGCGACACAACGTCTCTCCTGACTCGAAGATTTTCCTGTGGCTTGAAATATGTCCATGCTTCTTATTCAAAGTATTCCAAATTTGCAATTTAAAAACTTTGAAGGGGGTCTTGTAGAAGCATAGAAAATATGGGGTTCATGTGGATTACAACTGACCGCATGAGTCCTCTGGAACAGATTGACTCGTATAAAGAAGAGCCGCATGACAGACTCAGCACGCCCCCTGTGGCCCATCTTCACCAGACTAATTTTTTGAGCCGCAGGAAGAATAGTTACTTATGCGGCCAAGCTGATAAACCCTTCTGATAAAGCTGACAAAACTCTGTCAAAATTGGCAAAAATGACAGCTCTGACAAACTCTGACATTCTAACAAAAAAGAAGATAAGACGTGATCAGACAAAACGTCATGTCATAAGTATGGACATGGCCATGCAGCCAAAAGGACTACGACTCGAGCCGCATGAGCCTTATGCGGCTCAATCTATATGCTTCATGCGGCCAAGGGTGACTGCATCTGAGTCGCATGAGCTTTATACGGCTCAGAATATTGAACCTATACGGCTAAAAAGTCTCCAAGCTACATGCGGACTAAGGAAGACTGTGACTTAAGCCGCATAAGTCTTATGCGGCCCAGCATGGCCGAACACTGAAAGACTTATACGACTCAAAATGACTCAAGCAGATTGATCCTATCCTGCAATAGGACACGTGGTAGGCTGACCAAGTCTCAACCACCCAGATTTACTGCAACAAAATCCCAATAAGTCACCAGCTGGCGGCCAAAGAGCGGATCTTTATGTGCTGTTGTAGCCACGTGGCCATCTATGCGGCTCAAAACATATATCACTATAAATAGCAGGGTGCCACACCCCTGCAAAAGGCTGGCAACCTACGAAGGGTAATTTCTTCAAGAGAAAGGAACGTGTCAGATAGTCTAAGGAGTAAGACAGATTTGCTATACTTTTTCGAGCCTCTATTGCCACCCCCCAGAATTAAAACTAAAATATTGTACTTAGATTGTTTCCTATGATTTCTTTCTAGACTTTCTCATTGTACAAGCGAGTTTGCAATGAAGTTCAATTCATTTGTAATTTATTGTGCTTGATAATTAATGGCAAACAAGGGGAAAGGGGCTCTTGATGGCTGTTGGAAAGGACTAGGGTTAGGGTTTTGCAATTATTAGATGAGTAGCTAAGGTTTCTCCATATGAATTCAAGCTCAATCAAAGTCTCACATCAAAACTAGGTTTCCTTAATATCTAACCAAAATATCCTACTAACATAATATCTAGATATTCCTAACCTTGTCATGACGGAAGCTTCTAATCTAATATCTAGGCTCATGACTAATATCTAGGTTAGGGCAACTTCTAGGTTAAGGCTTAACAAATAGATTAGCACATAATTAATTAATCAAAATTTATTTTCATTAAATGTCAAAAATGACCAAAATATCCTTAGACTAAAAAGTGGTAATTTGCAATTCTAATCACATGACTAAGCTCCCATAGTCATGGTTAGTCTCTAGGCTTAACAATTCTAGGGTTACACTAGTTAACCATCAAAATCACAATTTAATATTTTAAATAGTATTAAATTAATTAAAATTTACCAAAAATCATTAACATGGTTAAATCCTAATATTGAATAATCAAAATTATAAAAGTTCAAAATTATCCTTATTTTAGAAAAGTGGGTGTTACAAGTCTACCCCCCATAGAATAATTTCATCCTTGAAATTTAGGTTGGTCGTACTCCTTCTATGTCAAACCCCCAATCAATCAAAGTCTCTAAATCATACAATCCGATAATCATATGTGTCTGTCCAAAATCATGATACTTAGAATCTTCATCAAACTAGTAAGCAATGCTATAATAAATCATAGAGTCCCCAACTAAGGTACATACCTCTAGAATCATGGTATTTAAAATTTTCGTATTGCCACATGCTTGGCTGCGAAAACCTTAAATTCCTACACTCACGAAATATGTCCAAAATTAGACTATGTTCTGACCATGTTAGCTAATATGATTGTAGAAGATTCTAGATCCCATAACTGAGGCGACCTAGCCCATACGACTTATCTCGATAAAAATCAAATCATCATTAAATACTAAGTATCCAATTTATCAATAAGCAGAAGAAGGTAGACAGTAACTGTCGGAATTGAATTTCAAGATAGTTCATAATAAGACAAGGGTAGGAATAGAATCGAAAAGAACAGAACCTGCAAGCATCCATCCAACTGCTTGTACATCCTCGACTATCATGGCGAAAGCTCGCCCCTGCTGGCCTCCTCCTCTGGCCTGCTGTTGATGCTGGACAAACCTCTGCTGCCCTGTCGGTGTCCTAGCTCCTGCTGCTGCCTGAGCCAATGGTATCGAGTTCTTGGGACACTCCCTACACTGATGTTCTGCTGAACCATAAAGTAAACACTTACCCAACCTCTTCCTGCAGTCGTTCTACCAATGACCTGTCTTCTTGCAAAAGTTGCACATAGCGTCCTGCTGCTGTCTGGGTGCCTGTTGGAAATAGGTACGTCCTTGATCCTGAAGCTGCTGCTGAACAGGCCTCTGCTGCTGCTGAATCTGTACATGAGGCCTCTTGGCCTGACCTCTGTTGCCACTAGCTCCGTGAAAGTCCCGACCTCTCTTCAGTTTTAGCCCTAGGTCGTCCTTTGCTGTCATGGCTCCCGCTAGGATCTTCGTAAAAGTAGCATCCCGGTCACTCTTGGTCAAGGACCGGACCTCCCTGATCAAATCTCTGTGAAACTTCCTCGCCTTCGTCGTCTCGCTCAGATCCTCAATAAATCTGCTCAGCTGGCAAAACTCTCCTGCATACTCCTCGACTGTCTGGTTTCCTGAACCAGACTCTCAAACAGCTTCTCTATGCCTCCCAGTGCTACGTCTGGAAAGAACTGCTCATTGAACAGCTTCTTGAAGGCTGCCCAAGTCTTTCCCTCGGTTCCCACTCTGGGGTCTGTCTGGTACCATGTCCTGGCAAGGCCCTGCATCTGACTGCCAGCTATCTTTACCTGAATCCCTACCGGTATTAATGCGAGACAAAAAATTTTCTCAATGTACTCAATTCAGTCGTCGGCATATATGATGCCCTCGGTACCTCAGAAATCTCTCGGACACATCTTCTAAAAATCCTGAATGCCTGGCGTCCGCTGCTGATACTGCTGGATCTGGCCTTCCTGTGGCTGTGTAGTCACCTGCTCTACGGTCGTCCTGACCAGCTGTTGGATATCGTCTATGCCCTGATGAAAGTTAGCAGTCTGGCGCTGCTGTTGCTGCTAATGTGACTCCAAGATCTGCTCTACTGAGGAAAAGAGGTATGCAGCATCAACCAATCCCGCAGGTGGCTGCTGCTGCGGCTGAACCACCGTAGGAATAACTGGAGTCGGCCTCCAAACAGGTGGAGGAATAAGGGAAGCTACGTTCTCAGGAATCTGATGAGCCGGACGAGAGGTGGCAGACCTCTCGACAGTATCCTCCTAGCCGAGGCGATAAGATCGTGTCTCCATAACCATCTTGAAGAAAGACCAAACAAGGAAATCAATACTAAGAAGGAAGCGATATAATCAAAGGAGGATAGTTTATTTCAAGAGGAAGCAATTATCAGCAGGAATTCAGTTGGCAGGAATTCAGATAAAAGTTTTTCCTAAATGTGATCAAGTACCTCAAAACTTATATCATATATCCTACTACAGGCTATAGTGATACGCTAGTTCGAGTACCACTACGAAATTGCACTAGTTATGACTCTCGAGACCTGCATGGGCCACAACTAAAAACGTGTCATGACCCGCACCCTGTTTAGGGGCATGAGAAGTGGGTACGCCCAGCCTACGTCGCAGTGTTGGCGGTAGAACGCTGTTCTAGGTCACTATCACAAATTAAATACAATACGATATACTCTCCGAACGGAGGACAAATCACAGAAGGTACAACTCAATCACAATCTAAAGATGGAAATAACACGATATGATGGATATGAAATCTCAAAGAGAACATACAAACAGAAGAAAAGTCTAAGTTGTCACGACCCGCACCCGTTTTTTTTTTTAAACGGATACGAGACGTGTCCAAGCCAGCCTACGCCGCAGTGTCGGCGGTAGAACGCTGTCACGGCCATGAAGATCAAAATCACAAACAATGCTCATTCACATAATTAATTCAACTTACAAAGATTACAAGTTTTACATTTGTAGAAGAATATAAACTTGTACAAATAAAGAAATGACTACAACTCAACTATCTAGCTAGTCTCTAGGCTTTTGTCTGCAAGTATCCCCCGTCACTTCCCAAGCTAAGTGAATCCACGGCTAACCTGAAAATATTGGTTTCCAGTCAGGAATGGAACGAGCACAATTCACTGAATGCAATTTCAAATAAAGAAAATGACTATAAGACAAAGGTTAGACATCAATCATGGGTTTGAAAATAAACAGTAAAGCCGTAAGAAAAATCAATAGTAATAAATAGACCAATATACTTTTCCACCATTAGAAGTACCTTTGATATGTGATCGGTCTCGGGACAATTATGCGACACGGTCTACACGGTCTAAAGTTACACGGTCTACAGTTACACGGTCTACAGTTACACGGTCTACAGAAAATATTGCAATAAAGAAACATTGTCTACAGAATAATAATCACGAACTACACAGATTAAATGCAATAAATAAATCACTGTCTACACGGTCTACTTACAATAAATAAATCACTGTCTACAAGAAATAAATGTAACACGGTCTACACGGTCTACAAGAAATAAATGTAACACGGTCTACACGGTCTACACGGTCTAAGGTCAGATCACACATCGTTGGTACTTCTCATTCCCGACTCAACAATTTATAATAGAAAATAATCACATAACTAATGAAACCAACCAATGAAATATAGTGAAAATCAATATCAAAATGCAGACAATAAACTGTACTCGCCTGTGGTCCTTTGCTGGTGAAACCGACAATCTGAACTACTCAATGTGCCACTATAGTCAAAACCCGTACAACAGTCCCCGGAAGCTGAAATAAACAATACCAATGATCTCAGAATAGTCTAATTAGCTAGGATTGCCTGTCCTTAAGTCCAATTCTGGACACAGGGGCAAAACGGTAATTTCGGGCAAAAACGATGTCCGCCGTTGGACCCGCTTTGCACCGAAAAGCGTGCCAGAGTCAACGGTCTCTAAAGTCGTCCAACTACATGTCTACGGATCCAGTTTTCTGATACGAACCCAACCGTATGTCCAAAGTTGGATTCCGGCGGGCCGTGCACAAAATCGCCCGTTGTGTGGGACCGTGGGGCCCGCAAAACGGTGATTTTATCAACGGTCTCAGAATCGGACCAAACTTGGCATACAGGACCAGAAAAACGATACGGTTCTGTTGGCGTAAGTTTTGTCTCGATCCGATGAGCATGCACAAAGTAATTGGAGAATTTGCAACGTGCACGATACGGTAAATTTCAACGGATACGCATCAAATTCGTCGCGCACATGCGACCAATTTGAATTCCGTCAAAGCCCACATGACCACGAAGCCGTTACGCAGCTTTTGATGCTTTTGGTTCGCGACCACGTCGTCCCGATTGGCGTGACGCACGTCGTGTGGAGCGATTTCTGGTTTTTGGAAACAGATTTTCGTCAAAGTTCGGGATTCGATTTCTCGACGCGTGGTCGATGATTTCTGAATCCACAAGAAGGGTTGTGAAGCCCTATATGTTGTCTAAATTTGTGTTCAAGTAGGTTTCTAAAATTTTTATCGTGCAGATCGTAAAACGCCTAGAAAGATGGGCCTTTGGGACGGTTTACTATCCTGTTTTGGACGGGTTATTTGCTCGACTTTGAGTCAATTTCTTAGACAACCTAAAGTACTAATATTAAATCTAATTGAAGGAATCCAAAGGCGGTTATATAGAGTACATACCGGTGCAAACGGCTCGGAAAACGATGAAGCGTGGTGGCGGGGAAGTCGACGTGAAGTCGGCTCCATCAACCTCTACTGCTGCCCTTACGCGCGTGTGTGCGCGGATGATCCCAGCGCCTGGCCAACCTGCCTGGGCGGCTCACGGTGGCGTTGCCGCGTGCGCGCGGTGGCTGGGTGCATGCGCGTGGAGGTGGGTGGTGGCGCGCCGCTGGGTTTGTTAGGGTTTGAGTTTCTCGACGATCTCTCTCTCTCTCTCTCATCTATGAACTTATATAAGTTCGGTTGTTCGAACTGGAGGGGGGTCGGGTTAGTTTGCTCGGGCTGTGGCTTTTGTGGGCTACTGCTGTTGTATGCGTGGAAAGGAAAACTCACATGGTTTTGGAAAGACTTGGAGGTTTGGGTCTGTGGGCCCGTTGCTGCTGACGTATGAGTGCAGGCATATATGTTTTTGCACAACTTGCAACTAATGTATATTAAAATGTGTTGGAATTGAATTCCAATTCAATTCAGTTCAAGCATTAGTTTTAGGCCGGGTGTTGCTTGGCTCGGGATTGCTTCTCTCCCTATATATAAGATATATATATATATATATAATATATATACTTCTCGGTTAGCTTAGGTTCAGAGCTATAGTTGCTCTCTGTTTGGGGGGGGGGGGGTCTCACGTGGGCCTGCTGGGTTGAATGAGATTCTCGGCCTGAGCTCGTGGAGCTTCAGGTTCGGGATAGGGAAGCTATTGCTTCACCTTCTTTTCTTTTATAATCTATTTCTTATATTCTATTACTTATTAATATATAATACTCTTATATGTATATTATCTATATATATATTTACACACAATATTTACCCCTATATTTATCTATATATATATACGCACATATATAATATTATATATACACAGATAAATACAGGTATATTCATTTATTCACACACATATAGATATATAATTTATGTACCTATACATACACCGAAATTTCTATATACATTTATATATACAATACTCATATATTTATATACGTTTTTATATATAAGTACACACATATCTATATATACATTCTTGGATAAATAGTAGACAATTAATAACTAATAATAATAATTTATTCTCCATGACCACAATAATAATGTAGCCAGTTAATAATAAAATAATATTGCATAATAACATCCTTGATAATATCGATAATAAAATAATATTAAAATATTTTTTTTAAAAAAATGGAAAGGGGAGCTACAAATCTACCCACCTTAAAATAATTTTGTCCTCGAAATTCTAACTCGTAAACATACCTAAAATTCAAAAATAAAGTAAAAGAATAAATCCACTATTACCACAATTTTAATTTCTCAAAATATTTTATAAACTCAAATACTTGAGGACTTCTACCTTTACCTTTGGTCATCCTACTCCATCAAATCTTCTGTCACTAAAACTTTATAATCTTCCAGCTAACTGCTAACAATTCTACTAACAGATATCTAGGCCATGGTATCTAGAATCCTCTCCCATCTATTACGCAACCCAAAAATCAATAAGCACAATCTATACAAGTAGCTACTAAATATTGATAAATTCTAATAATATGTCCAGTCGTTACTCTATAATAGGAAGGACAGGAAGATAAGAAAAAAAATAATCGAGTGCGGATATGAAGCTTCCAGAGAGGTAGAGGGTATCCCATGGTGTAGACAGAAAGAAAGTTTATGAACCACTGACTGACTTGCTAGATGGGTTACTCTAGTCCAATCACTTGTTAGATCGAAGAACACTTGTTTCTTAGAGGGCTTGCAATCCATGCAATACAGAAATTTTGTTCTTGAAGTTCTAAACAGATTCCAAAATAGAAGGGAATTTGAAAAATTCAAGACTGTGATCTTTCCCGTGGCTATTTAAACATATGAGCCAGGAATAAAATGCAATACAAGATCGTATCGCGACTTCCTGGTAGATGGAATAAGGGTTATGAATGACCTCATATTCCAATCAAAAGGAGACAATATAATGGGTATAGGTACCTATTTCAGAAAGTTCGATTTTATAGTCCAAATAGGGTGGTATGTCTGGATAGATTTTACTGGGTCTTCATGAGTTCCCTATCTGGCATCAATCGTTGGTTGGATGAACCTTGGATCACAATCTATACGGACTGAACAAGATCCCAAGATAAAACTATGTCTGCTAGGTTAGGGTAACCTAGAATAGGTATTAACTCAAGTGGTTGAGCTAGTTGCCAGTCAAGTTGGTTAGCTAGGTCCCTCAAGCCCAAAATACACCTTCAATGACTTTTGTATTTAAGTAGCACATAAGGTCTCAATTTGGGTGGCACACTAGTGGCTTGTGAGTAGTGTGCTTCGAGTAGATCTCAACCATATATTGGGTTGAATGAATCGAGTCGATATTGAGGTTCTAATGGAAGTCGGGAAGTATACCGAACTATGGTAAAGGTTATAGCTAGTCCTTTAGACCTGAAAGTCGTACCATAAAAATAGAGTACCAGGGGACGTGTTTGAGTGGGACATGATATACCTAGATGGAGGTGGACTCGTCTAGATCTTGCATATGAGATTTGTTGGAAGGTAACCGCTGGTCTCGTGCCCCGAATAAATGATACGGCCGGGGACGCAAGATGATCTAAATGGAAAGTGGGAGTCCAGAGAGTACTAACTATCATTCTAATAAAATTTATTCTAATCAATCGGTGATCTTCGTATATCCCAAAACTTTAGGAGGCTTACAGTCTACCCACCTTAGAAGCTAGGATATGGTTTTAGGAATGATGAGATCAGAAGAATTCTAAAGTCCGGATATTGTACCTCGACCTTTGTAAATGAAGAATAAGGCACGACATAACGGAATACGGTAGATGTTAGTCAAGTCAAGGATCATTCCTTACTAAATGGGAAGCGAGTGTGCACAATGACGCATGGTCGATAAAATAGGATGATCTACTTGTTCGCAGTGTACGAGAGTTTCCGATGGGGTAACCAACTCCAAGGCACAACAAAAGAAAAGATTTCTAACAATTGAGTCGAGAATTTCCACTTGGGTCAACCTGCCAGACTGTCGTCACAAGAGTTGTAGTGGTATGGGCTGTAGTGATCATGCGTTGTTGGCAACTGGTAGATCATAATATGATAGGGTATTTAAGCTATGGTATTGGCTAAGCTAGTGACTGTGGTGTTCCAACACTAGTTAGGCTTAAATAATAAAATTTACATAACTAGAGTAATATTTGTTGGAAACCAATCTCGGGATGAGTGTCACGGTAAATGATTACCCTATTGTCCACTCCTTTCATGTCTAACTGTGGGTTTCGGTCGAGGAAGGGTTGGTTCAAGGCTTAAGGGTTGCTATTTAAGACAAGATTCCAGCAAATAATTAGAGACTCGCAACCTTTGGTCTCTAAAGAATAGGTAGTCTCCTAGGTAGGTATTTCGACTAAGGGTAAAACCCTTATCATTCACAAATTCGAATGGCTAGAAGGCCTCAATAGTAGTTTGGGGGTCGAAAGAAGAACGAATAACTCAAAGCAAGGTTCTAGCCACATGGCTAGCCGATGGTAGCTATACTTGCTTATACCACTATCATAGCCATAGGGATACCCTGTGTCTCGTTACCAATTAGGCGCTTTCGTCTTTCCAAATTAGTGAAAGTAAAACAATAAAGAGTTCAAGGGAGATGTTGTTGAATACAATTTCGTGATTCAAAGGCGAATGTATAATTCAAGAGGAATTGTCAAAGCAGTCGTGGATGAGATCCTAGAGACATCTATATCTCAATCCACGTAGGGCAATTAAATAAGGTGCGAACCAATTGCATCATGGTTGATCAGACCATAATACACTGATTCTGATTAGACGATATGTTAGCAGGCGTCCCTACTAAACATATGTCTCGAATCAAGCTCGAGAACAGAGTGAGCTTGCAAAACTAGGCTGCAATAGCAGCGTTGGCTAAGATAGTCAAATACAATTTTGCGAGATTTTTAAAAGACGGCACCAGTAGTTCAAGTTTAGAGGGAATCAAACTTCACCTGGTGTTCTTGCTTCTATAGACATCCCACTATCATCTTATCCTTATGACCTTGGTCGACTAATGGTTTATGGACTCCTGAATTCTTTATTCTAGGTAAATCTATTAGTGTCAAACAATTTCCTCATCAATAGATCACGAGGATCATACGGAGTGCTAGGTCGGAAGACATGCTACCAAACTTGCAACTTCCACTGGTATTGGCTTTGGGTCTTATGGGACATACAGGGCACTGTCCTATCCTCTATGGTATCCCCAATTTGTAATCATGTCTGAAGTTATTTCACCGAGGATTACGCCTCGCCCGTAAAATCAGGCTGTAGTAAACCCTTGGTTTCGTAACTCAATTATGACACAAATCGAACATTACTTAACTCTATCCAATATTGGCTCAAGTGTAACTACGATAAGGAGTGAGCCACTAGCCATAGTTTCAGGAATGTTCTATAACCTATATATTTTCTTAAACTAATTTCACCTCTAGGGGTTGTGCCCTGCCAGTGCGCTGCTGGCTGCAGGGAATCCAGAGTCTTCATAATGCAAATAAATGGCGACAGCGCGCTACTGTCATGCCATTATGAGCTGACGAACATTCCCTTAACTATATTCTAAAAAATTTCATGAGCTTCTAGAGATTCAAACATGTTGACTATGAAATACAACATAAGTATTTGTCCTATCAGTCGCCCCCATTCGAGTGAAAGATCGAACATGGAGGAAATAACTGAAGACAAAAGGAATACAAAAATTCTAGTATCCATTTCATGTGTATTCAAACTATTGAGGAAAAACTTTGAATCGAAACTAACTCGAGGTTCGTATATGGTTAACAATAATCAGAATTTATACAAAATAACAATTCCTAGGGCAAATAGAAACTAAATGGGCAATTCGGATTAAGATGTGAGGATGATATCCAGTGGGAAATGGGAAGGAATTGCACCATTTATCAAGGTTAGATCATTATTTCTAGAAAACCCTGTCTCACCAAGTGAATAATCTATCCACATTGGATCATAACGTCATATCAAGAGGTAATAGTGTACCTATGGAGATCTGACAACTATTAAAAATTAATAATTACTCATCCTAAATTGCATGGCCTAGACTACCCATCGATAAATTTGTATAAGGGACTCCTAATCCTAGTCATTCTCTTAAATTAAATTAATCCTTGTTCGTGAATGAGCATGTGCTAGTCGCAGGCTCGCAATAGTACAACTAACTTAAGTACCATCACGAGTTCGCAAGATTTGCGAAGACTGACCTGCATGGGCCACCACAAAAACTTGTCACGACCCGCACCCGTTTTTTTTAAACGGATACGAGACGTGTCCAAGCCAGCCTACGCCGCAGTGTCGGCGGTAGAACGCTGTCACGGCCATGAAGATCAAAATCACAAACAATGCTCATTCACATAATTAATTCAACTTACAAAGATTACAAGTTTTATATTTGTAGAAGAATATAAACTTGTACAAATAAAGAAATGACTACAACTCAACTATCTAGCTAGTCTCTAGGCTTTTGTCTGCAAGTATCCCCCGTCATTTCCCAAGCTAAGTGAATCCACGGCTAACCTGAAAATGTTGGTTTCCAGTCAGGAATGGAACGAGCACAATTCACTGAATGCAATTTCAAATAAAGAAAATGACTATAAGACAAAGGTTAGACATCAATCATGGGTTTGAAAATAAACAGTAAAGCCGTAAGAAAAATCAATAGTAATAAATAGACCAATATACTTTTCTACCATTAGAAGTACCTTTGATATGTGATCGGTCTCGGAACAATTATGCGACACGGTCTACACGGTCTAAAGTTACACGGTCTACAGTTACACGGTCTACAGTTACACGGTCTACAGTTACACGGTCTACAGAAAATATTGCAATAAAGAAACATTGTCTACAGAATAATAATCACGAACTACACAGATTAAATGCAATAAATAAATCACTGTCTACACGGTCTACTTGCAATAAATAAATCACTGTCTACAAGAAATAAATGTAACACGGTCTACACGGTCTACAAGAAATAAATGTAACACGGTCTACACGGTCTACACGGTCTAAGGTCAGATCACACATCGTTGGTACTTCTCATTCCCGACTCAACAATTTATAATAGAAAATAATCACATAACTAATAAAACCAACCAATGAAATATAGTGAAAATCAATATCGAAATGCAGATAATAAACTGTACTCGCCTGTGGTCCTTTGCTGGTGAAACCGACAATCTGAACTACTCAATGTGCCACTATAGTCAAAACCCGTACAACAGTCCCCGGAAGCTGAAATAAACAATACCAATGATCTCAGAATAGTCTAATTAGCTAGGATTGCCTGTCCTTAAGTCCAATTCTGGACACAGGGGTAAAACGGTAATTTTGGGCAAAAACGATGTTCGCCGTTGGACCCGCTTTGCACCGAAAAGCGTGCCAGAGTCAACGGTCTCTAAAGTCGTCAAACTACATGTCTACGGATCCAGTTTTCTGATACGAACCCAACCGTATGTCCAAAGTTGGATTCCGGCGGACCGTGCACAAAATCGCCCGTTGTGTGGGACCGTAGGGCCCGCACAACGGTGATTTTATCAACGGTCTCAGAATCGGACAAAACTTGGCATACAGGACCAGAAAAATGATACGGTTCTGTTGGCGCAAGTTTCGTCTCGATCCGATGAGCATGCACAAAGTAATTGGAGAATTTGCAACGTGTACGATACGGTGAATTTCAACGGATACGTATCAAATTCGTCGCGCACACGCGACCAATTTGAATTCCGTCAAAGCCCACACGACCATGAAGCCGTTACGCAGCTTTCGATGCTTTTGGTTCGCGACCACGTCATCCCGATTGGCGTGACGCACGTCGTGTGGAGCGATTTCTGGTTTTTGGAAACAAATTTTCGTCAAAGTTCGGGATTCGATTTCTCGACGCGTGGTCGATGATTTCCGAATCCACAAGAAGGGTTGTGAAGCCCTATATGTTGTCTAAATTTGTGTTCAAGTAGGTTTCTAAAATTTTTATCGTGCAGATCGTAAAACGCCTAGAAAGGTGGGCCTTTGGGACGGTTTACTGTCCTGTTTTGGACGGGTTATTTGCTCGACTTTGAGTCGATTTCTTGGACAACCTAAAGTACTAATATTAAATCTAATTGAAGGAATCCAAAGGCGGTTATATAGAGTACATATCGGTGCAAACGGCTCGGAAAACGACGAAGCGTGGTGGCGGGGAAGTCGACGTGAAGTCGGCTCCATCAACCGCTACTGCTGCCCTTACGCGCGTGTGTGCGCGGATGATCCCAGCGCCTGGCCGACCTGCCTGGGCGGCTCACGGTGGCGTTGCCGCGCGCGCGCGGTGGCTGGGTGCACGCGCGTGGAGGTGGGTGGTGGCGCGCCGCTGGGTTTGTTAGGGTTTGAGTTTCTCGACGATCTCTCTCTCTCTCTCTCATCTATGAACTTATATAAGTTCGGTTGTTCGAACTGGAGGGGGGTCGGGTTAGTTTGCTCGGGCTGTGGCTTTTGTGGGCTACTGCTGTTGTATGCGTGGAAAGGAAAACTCACATGGTTTTGGAAAGACTTGGGGGTTTGGGTCTGTGGGCCCGTTGCTGCTGACGTATGAGTGCAGGCATGTATGTTGTTGCACAACTTGCAACTAATGTATATTGAAATGTGTTGGAATTGAACTCCAATTCAATTCAGTTCAAGCATTAGTTTTAGGCCGGGTGTTGCTTGGCTCGGGATTGCTTCTCTCCCTATATATAAGATATATATATAATATATATACTTCTCGGTTAGCTTAGGTTCAGAGCTATAGTTGCTCTCTGTTTGGGGGGGGTCTCACGTGGGCCTGCAGGGTTGAATGAGATTCTCGGCCTGAGCTCGTGGAGCTTCAGGTTCGGGATAGGGAAGCTATTGCTTCACCTTCTTTTTCTTTTATAATCTATTTCTTATATTCTATTACTTATTAATATATAAAACTCTTATATGTATATTATCTATATATATATTTACACACAATATTTACCCCTATATTTATCTATATATATATACGCACGTATATAATATTATATATACACAGATAAATACAGGTATATTCATTTATTCACACACATATAGATATATAATTTATGTACCTATACATACACCGAAATTTCTATATACATTTATATATACAATACTCATATATTTATATACGTTTTTATATATAAGTACACACATATCTATATATACATTCTTTGATAAATAGTAGACAATTAATAACTAATAATAATAATTTATTCTCCATGACCACAATAATAATGTAGCCAGTTAATAATAAAATAATATTACATAATAACATCCTTTATAATATCGATAATAAAATAATATTAAAATATATTTTTTTTAAAAATGGGAAGGGGAGCTACATAAGTGTCTAAACGACACAACATCACAAACATCCAGAATTAATACAACTCTAAAGTCAATACAAATAACATAATAAAAATAAGATACAGCCTAGCTAATCTAGTCTAAGCAATAGGGATGATGTCCTCAGCTATAGATGGATCCTCCTGTGGATCAAACTCACAGGTGTCATCTAGATGGGTTCCATAGTAGGTTAGGTAGAAGTTCTCAGTATCAGCTGTAATATTAACAATAGGTCCAGTAAGGACAGAAGCGAGCACAATACATCTCATGCAGTTCATATCATGGCAGGAAATATAAAGCATGTAAAAGAGTAAGATACATAAACTGTAAGAAGATGTACATGAAAATGAGAGATATTTGTAGACTGGAAATATATACATGATAAGTAAGAACTGTAAGTGACTAGTGATTTAGAGCACAATATGGTTATGTAAACAGGTTAGGTTATACAATAAATAGGACTCCATTATACACGAGGGCACAATGGATGTATATAATATTTTATACAATAGGGGATTTGATCGCATAACCATTTCTTACTCACCATTTCCAATCAATACACAAGGATCCGATCAAGTTATGTTACCTGTACAATAGTTTATCCATGGGCTCATGTGATCATGAGAGTACAAGATTGCACAAGAGTATACATGAATAGGGGTGTATAATAAATACAATATGTTCATGAAAAGCACATGACAATATGTATTTGATGTACCCAAGGGGGATAACATCGCAAGAGAAGATCCATATAGTACCAATCCGTGATACCAATCGTGACAGCATCAAGTAAAGTGATCTAGAGCAAGAATATAAGTCCTGACAAGTATGAAACGATCAGAGAATGTACTCGCCTGTGATCTGAATGTCTGTAAGAATATACTATCCGAAACGAGGTATCTGAGTCCTATTTAGAGCAACACAAGTCATGATGTATACAAAGAGGTTATAAATGAAGTGTACAATACATCTACATGATTTCTAGATCAATCTAGGTCAAAGTCAACTATTGGTCAACTCTGGTCAACAATCTAGTCAAACTCTAGTCAAGCTAGGTCAACTACCCTAGGTTTAGTCAAACTCAAGTTTATAAGTCTTGTTTAGGCTTAGTGATTCCATTCTAAGTTATTCTATAGGCTAACACTAGTATAGGCTAAGGTATACTAAGGCATAACATAACCATACCTTAACTAAGTAAACCATGGTCAACTTCTAAGGTCAAATGGTCATATATTAACTCAATGTTGACTTTTGGTCACTTGGTCCATTCTAGGTCTAACTAGGTCAACAAGGTCAACTAGTCTAGGTTAGTCAAGTCTAGTCTAGCCCATGCCTATGTATATCATATATATACATATATATATCCCAACTAGCTAGTACTTGGCATATAGTCCATAACACATCTCTATATTATAGCACACATCAATATGTCACATAGCTAAACACACAATTTCATGCATATACTACACTAGCACACATACACATATATGTATCTATCTACATACATATGTGTATCTAAGTAAAGAGGGGAAATATATATCATGTGTGTGTGTGTCAAGTGGGGAATGTGTATCATGTGTGTGTGTGTGTGTGTGTGTGTGTGTGTGTGTGTGTGTGTGTGTGTGTTGTGATCACATTTACAGTGTGCAGTTATTCTCAGGCTATCCTAATAACTCAGTTCCATACCCAAAACCAAATTCTCATTTATTCGAAAAATCAAATCCAACTAAGATATGAATATGCTAACCTGGGAATCATTCATTTGAAACCAAAACCTAGCTAATACATCAACTTAAATCAAACAAAACACCAATATCATTTCAGAGCCACCTAACCCATATCATTTCATATATGTATACATACTTCCAGTTCCTTATTAAATTCTCAGTTATACATTCAATTCAAAGTCAATTTTCAGTTATCAAATGCTCAGTTATCCCATATTTCGAGTATCAATAAAAATAAGGTTTCAATATCTCACAAATTCTTAGGTTCACATTAACTCAGATATATATACTGAAACTTAGGTATAAACTCAACATTTCGAATCCAACAATTCTCAGATATCAACACAAACCTACTGATACATAAATCTCAGATCAAAATACAAAACCAAGCTGTGAATATCATAACAGTGTAACAGTTTAGTATCGATGTAAACCCAATCATCACAACTCGAAAACAAAATTCAAAACCAACCTCAGAAAAACTAAAACCCAACATCAACTCTTCATTCGAACAACAGATTCCAAATCTCATGAATCAACAATCTAATTTAAATCCTAATTCTCAGAAAAACCTAAAACTCAGCTCAGTTTATCAAAGTATCAGAAATTCACTTCGAGAAATCAAATTCAAACCCATAATCGTACAAAACCCAAAATCAGGCATATAGAAGTGTTTCCCCCACATGTGTACATGTCAGGGGATGACCACGTGTCCAAAATAACGGACACGAAGGTGTCCAAACGACTGAAACCATGTACAGACACAGTCTGCACAGAGCGCGTCGTGCAGGCATGTTTGTGTCTCGTGGACACGACACAGCTCACGTGGAGCCACATATTCATGTCCACACGTAGCCTAGGTGTAGGGCTACACAATCGACACACTACTTCGTGTCCACATCGTGCCCACGTAGGATACGAAGCAAGTATCAGAGCTTGATTTCCGCATGTAACAGTGTAGTACAAATTTAGTGCACTCGTGTTTTCGTGTCCGATACGACATGAGGTATCGCAAAACTCGAGGGGGGTCTGCTATTGATGGCCCCCACCTCTGTGCCAAGTGGCACCTGTCCACGTGTCCAAATGAGGGAGAATTTAGGGTCGGGTAGCAGGGGATTGAGACACGGCCTCGTGCACAGGTTCGTGTCCAATTTTGGACACGAAATTGTGCTCGGTCCCTGGGGGATTCAAAACACACCTATAGGGCTACACAAAAGTGAAATTTGTTTTGAAAAACAATAACAAAAGGTTCATATAGGCATTTCATCAAACACTTATTTAAAAATACCGATTCGTGTCCGATACGCATACTTAATGGACACGAGATCCTACTAAACTCACTCTACAGCTAGGGGACACCTAGATGGATGCAAATATAGAAAAAATCAGGAATTCATTAGGGTTTGTAGTGTTTTTGTTATGACCCACTCCCGAATAATCGGACACGAGTCGGACACGCCAAGCCTACGTTGGATGACTCAGCGTAGTAAGCTGTAACAATCCTAGGGAAACTACAAGTCTAGATAAGAATGAATATAAACCACAGCATCTATAATCCCAGAATCAAAGTACATGTCTAAGAGTTATTACATTCATCCAGCTAAAAGAAAATAAAGTCTCAAGTACAATAAAATATAAACTGCTAAAGGTAATGTACTAGGCCTCCTCAGCCTTTAAGTCCAGTGCAGCTCCAGCTAGCTCTACTGCATCTATAGGCTCACGGCCATAGTAAGTGTCACACAGTGCCTCCATATTACCTGTAACTTATCCAATTAGGAGCGGAGCAATGTACAGTTCTAGGTAATGAATAAGAACATCATGATATGGAAATGCGTACATGAGAACATGAAATATGAAATACAGAAAAGAACATGAAAATACAGGAATGTAAGTACATGAAATAAAGTACAGGAATGTAACCATGAACCTGAAGTACAAGACATGACATGTGCACAATGTTTGAAATACAACTAGCCTATGTGATCGGCTGGGGTGAGTACAGGAATATGTACAGGAGTACATGAATATTGGTACGGCTTAGGACCCGCGTGCACGATGCGAGGCCTAAGCTATCTACATGAATATTGTAACCGAGGTTTGGTCACATAGCTAGTGTATTTCCCCTCCCTGACACAAATAAGTATAAGAACAGGAAGTATAGGGGTACAAGATATCGTGTCACATCGTGTCATCAAGAGAAGTATGAGACATGTAAATGCACAAAACCATAGAAAGTACTTGCCTTACTCCGAAAAAGTACGGGTAATGAATGGAGCTGGATGTCCTCCTGTTATTTGTTATAAGTTGATTAAGTTCTAAACAATTAATATCAACTATCCCAGTCTACTATAGAATTTGATAAGGTTACATAGTGTTGAACCTATCATTTAAGATATTTATAATGGTGAAATAATTTACTACAAAGGCTAGGACATAGTTTATCTTAATATATACTAGCTAGCTCAATATGATTCTAGACTAAAACATAAGTTTGGATTTTATAGAACAATGAACTTATGGAACCTTCACTTCTACAACATCCCTTTGGAATAACTAGGCTTGAAATATAGTAAAACTACACATTCAATTCTTACGCAAAATATAGGATTTCTCCCCTGTAGCTGTCACGACCCGCACCCGCTTTTCGGACGCGAGCTCGTGAGCAAGCCAGCTACGTATCGAACGAACTCCAGCCCGACTCGAATACGTAGACGCTGTCAAGGCTATAGTATACTGCCAAATCATGGCAAACAAATCTATATCTCAATCCACAATAAGTATATGAAACATGAGTGAACACTATAGGTCGTGGTCTGCAGCCCACTAGCATATATGTCCGATCAGACTCTAAAGAGAGTAACAAGAGTCTAAACTGAATTAGGAAACATGATAAAGTAAGAAAGCACGAAAGGATAACAATGCAATAATGATACATGAATCCCACAAGCAGATCATCGCATCCGAAACCCATAAGCATCGCAAATCCTCTGCCACCCAGAACTACTAGCTAGCTCCACGCAACCGCTAAACCTGAGGAGATCATCAGGTCCTCAGAGGACATAGCAAGATACATAATATACATGCCAATCTAACAGTTTTATCATACGGGAGAAAATAAACAATAAGAAATAGGAACACGACAAATGACTACGAACACGAACACGAACACAAACTCGAACACAAATACGAACACGAACACATGAACACTAAAACAACTACGCATAAATGAACTGCCGGATGAACGAATACACGAGATCAGTGGAAGAACCAAACCCTCATCCCGAGTATGGACTCACGGGTTTGAACTAAGCACTAACCCTCGTCCCGAGTGTGGACTCTCTGGTTAGCTCATGGAAAGGCACCCTCGTCCCGTGTGTGGACTCTCTGGTGCAATTGGTCAACCCTTATTCCGAGTGTGGACTCTCTGGTGCCAATGATTACTAAAAACACCCTCGTCCCGAGTGTGGACTCTCTGGTGCACCAAACAACCCTCGTCCCGAGTGTGGACTCTCTGGTTGTGTAAAACGATAATCAAGGCTATGGCAGTTCACTACACGCACTCTTTCTATGACACGACTCAAGCAAGGTACTGACGAGAAACTCTATGTGAACCACAAGACCAAACATGAACACGACTATATGTAATAAAACAACTCAAAGAATAAAATACGAAAAGCACATATCCATAAACAATCAAAACTGAGAAATAAAATACAATGTATGTAAATTAAACTGTAGAGAGAGGCAAGGTATACTTGCCTGGGGGTTGCACGTAGATCCAACAAATATATAGTCAACTGATAAGCCACTAAGTTCAAGTCATCACAACTGTCTCCGAAAGCTGAAACAAACATTGCCAACATTCTCAGAATAGTCAAATTAGCTAGGATTGTCTATCCTTAAGTCTAATTCTAGACACAGGGGCAAAACGGTAATTTTGGATCAAAATGGTATCCGTCGTTGGACCCGCTTTGCACCGAAAAGCGTGCCAGAGTCAATGGTCTCTAAAGTCATCAAACTACGTGTCTACGAATTTGGTTTGACGATACGAACCCAACCGTATGTCCAAAGTTGGATTCCGGCAGGCCGTGCACAAAATCGCCCGTTGAGTCGGACCGTGGGGCCCGCAAAACGGCGGTCCAATCAACTGTCTCAGAATTGGACCAAACTTGGCATGTAGGACCAGAAAAATGATACGGTCCTGTTGGCGCAAGTTTTGTCTCGATCTGACGAGCGTGCACAAAGTAATTGAAAATTTTGCACAGAGGCCGATACGGTGAATTTCGACGGATACGTATCAAATTCGTCGCGTACACGCGACCAATTTAAGTTCCGTCAAAGCCCACACAACCACGAAGCCATTATGCACCTTTCAATGCTTTCGGTTCGCGACCACGTCGCCCGGATTGGCGGAACGCACGTCGTATCGGACAAATTTCTAGTTATTAAAACAGGTTTTTGGGAAACTTCGGGATTCGATTTCTCGACACATATTCGATAATTTCGGAATCCACAAAAAGGGTCGTGAAATCCTACATGTTGTCAATAAACTCCTTCAAATAGATTTTCGAAAACATACATGGTTTGGAAGATAATTAAATACAAAGTAGGCTAACTTGACTGTTGTCAGTTCTGTTTCGAATCAGTTTTTCGCCCTTTTTTGGCATCGATTTTATATCGATTTTGTTTCGATTTGGTTAGAAACGATCCATTGGTACCAAAGACCTATAGGTTGGGTTTCTAACGCCTATTTCGTTTTGGAAAAAGACGGAGAGTCGAGGGAGAAATCTTACTGCGAAGTGGCGTGTGGAAACGCTGCTGTTGTTGCTCTGTTCCCTGTCTGCCGCGCACGTGCGCTGCCTCCGACGGCTTCGGCCGCGTGCGGTGGTGGCTGTGGGGTGGTCGCCGGACTGGGAAGGGCGCCGTGGGTGTGGTGGCATGGATGGTTTCGGTTAGGGTTTTCTCGTTCTTGTGTTTCTTCCTTCGACTATCTATATAGCAGTAGCTATATACAGAATGGTGCGATCGGCCATCTCGGGTTGGTTTGGAAATGCTACTGCTGTTAGGGGATTGGACGAGCTATGTTGTGGGGATTTGGCTTGGGCGTGGGCTTGGCCGAGGGCTAGGGCCTGGCTCTTTTTCACTTTATATTAAGCCAGTAATATTTATACATATATATATATATATATATATATATATATATATATATATATATATATATATATATATATATATATATATATATATATATATATGTATATATATATATATATATATATATATATATATATATATATATATTCATATATGTATATATGCATATACGTATACATATTATATATATATATATATATATATATATATATATATATATATATATATATATATATTACAAACAAATACATGTAAATATATTTACACACATACCCACATATACATATATATATATATATTTATATATAAATACACATAAACAAAAAAAAAAACATATATAGTATATATTTATATATACCTACACATATATATATATATATATATATATATATATATATATATATATATATATATATATATATATATATATATATATATATATATATATATATATATATATATTATATATACCTACACATATATATATATATATACATACAAATATATATATAAAAAATATATATAATATTTATATATGCATTTACTTTAATAAATTATAAATATATTTACATGCCCATATAATCAATATATATCCTAGTATTTATACATATATATAATATATATATTCATATACCACAAATTTCATACAGACAATACAATATTATAAATATAATCAATATTAATAATATCTAATAGTAATAAATATATTTATTTATTCACCACATAAATAATAAAATAATAATTACTTAATTAAATGGTGTTTTGGTGAATCCATACTATTCACCTTTGTCCGGGTCCAGAAAATTGTACAAATATTGTAAAATAATATTTTAATAATAAAATGCCAATTTTTGTACAAATATCCAAATAATTAAAAATGTACATCAATACCCAAAAAAATTTAGGAATTATTTGTAAACACATAAAATATGCCTACATGGTCGTCTTTGATCTCACTACAAGATTACATGGGCTCGGTTTCGGTTCGGGTCTAGTCCGAGCTAAATCGACACAAACCGGGTCTCCTACAAGTCAATAATATAATTAATAAATAAATAATCTTCGGTAAGGGTTAAGTCGCAACTTGGCCTGGTTTTTCTAGTTAGGGCATCACTATGGCTGGGTCTTCCTTGGCATGGCTAATACACTAGTCAAGGCACGCTATTGTACTATCCGTGCCGTGATTCCTAATCGTCTGATACTTCAAAACTCGACAATGGCTAAGATCATCTACCGTAAAAACTAACTAAATAATTATTTATAAAAACAAATTTAAAATCACCATTTAAATCAGATAAATAATAATAAAAAATATTTCAAAAATTTTCAGGAAGGGAGGCTACAAATCTACCCACCTTAAAAATAATTTCGTCCTCGAAATTCTAATTCATAACTATTTCCTTAAAATTTAAAAGAAGTCTACCTTTGCCGAAATCTCCTTAAATTTAATTCCTCAAAAGATAGTTTATATCTTTCTCCTACGCCATCTTGTAACTACGAAATCTCGAGGACTTCTACCCACCTTTGGTCACGCTACTCCTCAAAACATGGCCACTAAAATCGTATATCCTCCTAACTAATTGCTAACAATTCTACCAACAGATATCTAGGGCGTTTGGTATCTATAATCCCTCATATATATAAACAACCAAATATTCAATAGTCAATCAATATTATACTATAATTTAAGAATTTCTGATTGATTCTAGACAGCACGATCGTTCGCCACCTCGAAATAAAAGGGGACGAGAATCAATAGTACGGAAAGCAAGGAAGTATAATCGAGAGCAAATATGGAGTTTTCAAGAACGTAGAGAATTTCTAGGAGAATTTTCAAGGCAGTGTGGATTGAGATTTCTAAGGGTTTAGTCAGTTGTGCAGGCTCGTACCAATACAGTTACGTAACCGGTACAATATGCTCTGACCTGCATGGGCCACCAAAAAAACTTGTCACGATCCGTACCCGCTTTTCGGACGCGAGCTCGTGAGCAAGCCAGCTACGTATCGAATGGACTCCAAATGACTACAAACACGAATACGAACACGAACTCGAACACGAACACAAACTCGAACACGAACATGAACACACGAATACTAGAACAACTACGCATAAATGAACTGCCGGATGAACGAATACACGAGATAAATGGAAGAACCAAACCCTCATCCCGAGTGTGGACTCACGTGTTTGAACTAAGCACTAACCCTCGTCCCGAGTGTGGACTCTCTGGTTAGCTCACGGCAAGGCACCCTCGCCCCGTGTGTGGACTCTCTAGTGCAATTGGTCAACCCTCATCCCGAGTGTGGACTCTCTGGTGCCAATGATCACGACAAACACCCTCATCCCGAGTGTGGACTCTCTGGTGCACCAAACAACCCTCGTCCCGAGTGTGGACTCTCTGGTTGTGTAAAATGATAATCAAGGCTATGGAAGTTCACTATATGCACTCGTTCTATAATACGACTCAAGCAAGGTACTGACGAGAAACTCCAAGTGTGAACCACAAGACCAAACATGAACACAGCTATATGTAATGAAACAACTCAAAGAATAAAATATGAAAAGCACATGTCCATAAACAATCAAAACTGGGAAATAAAATACAATGCATGTATAAAACTGTAGAGGGAGGCAAGGTATACTTGCCTAGGGGTTGCACGCAGATCCAACAAATATATAGTCAACTGATAAGCCACTAGGTCCAAGTCATCACAACTGTCTCCGAAAGCTGAAACAAACATTGCCAACATTCTCAGAATAGTCAAATTAGCTAGGATTGTCTGTCCTTAAGTCCAATTATGGATACAGGGATAAAACGGTAATTTTAGGTCAAAACGGTATCCGCCTTTGGACCCGCTTTGCACCGAAAAGCGTGCCAGAGTCAATGTTCTCTAAAGTCATCAAACTATATGTCTACGGATTTGGTTTGACGATACGAACCCAACCGTATGTCCAAAGTTGGAATCCGGTGGGTCGTGCACAAAATTGCCCGTTGAGTCGGACCGTGGGGCCCACAAAACGGCGGTCCAATCAACTGTCTCAGAATCGGACCAAACTTGGCATACAGGACCAAAAAAATGATACGGTCCTGTTGGCGCAAGTTTTGTCTCGATCTGACGAGCGTGCACAAAGTAATTGAAAAATTTGCACAGAGGCCGATATGATGAATTTCGACGGATACGCATCAAATTCGTCGCACACACGCGACCAATTTAAATTCCGTCAAATTCCACACGACCACGAAGCCGTTACGCACCTTTCGATGCTTTCTGTTCGCGACAACGTCGCCCGAATTGGCGGGACGCACGTCGTATCGAACAAATTTCTAGTTTTTAAAATAGGTTTTTGGAAAACTTCGGGATTCGATTTCTCGACACGTAGTCGATGATTTCGGAATCCACAAAAAGGGTCGTGAAGTCCTACATGTTTTCAATAAACGCCTTCAAATAGATTTTTAAAAACATGCATGGTTTGGAAGATAATTAAATGCAAAGTAGGCTAACTTGACTGTTGTCAGTTCTGTTTCGAATCAGTTTTTTGCCCTTTTTTGGCATCGATTTTATATCGATTTTGTTTCGATTTGGTGCAAAACGATCCATTGGTATCAAAGACCTATAGGTTGTGTTTCTAACGCCTATTTCGGTTTGGAAAAAGACGGAGAGTCGAGGGAGAAATCTTACTGCGAAGTGGCGTGTGGAAACGCTGCGGCTGTTGCTCCGTTCCCTGTCTGCCGTGCACGTGCGCTGCCTCCGACGGCTTCGACCATGTGCGGCGGTGGCCGTGGGGTGGTCGTCGGACTGGTAAGGGAGCCGTGGGTGTGGTGGCGTGGATGGTTTCGGGTAGGGTTTTCTCGTTCTTGCGTTTCTTCCTTCGACTATCTATATAGCAGTAGCTATATACAGAATGGTGCGATCGGCCATCTCGGGTTGGTTTGGAAATGCTACTACTGTTAGGGGATTGGACGGGCTATGTTGTGGGGATTTGGCTTGGGCCTGGGCTTGGCTGAGGGCTAGGGCCTGGCTCTTTTTCACTTTCTATTAAGCCACTAATATTTATATGTATTATATATATATATATATATATATATATATATATATATATATATATATATATATATATATATATATATATATATATATATATATATATATATTTATATATACATATATATTCATATATGATATATGCATATACGTATACATATTATATATATATATATATATATATATATATATATATATATATATATATATATATATATATATATATATATATATATATATATATATATATATATATATATATATATATTACAGACAAATACATATAAATATATTTACACACATACACACATATACATATATATATTTATATATAAATACACATAAACACATATATAGTATATATTTATATATACCTAAACATATATATATATATATATATATATATATATATATATATATATATATATATATATATATATATATATATACATTTATATATATATATATATATATATATATATATATAATATGTATATAAATATATATATACATTTATATATATATATATTTTTTTTTTTTTTTTTTTTTTATATACATTTATATATATATATATATAATATGTATATATGCATGTACTTTAATAAATTATAAATATATTTACATTCCCATATAATCAATATATATATCCTAGTATTTATACATATATATAATATAGATATTCATATACCACAAATTTCATACAGACAATACAATATTATAAATATAATCAATATTAATAATATCTAATAGTAATAAATATATTTATTTATTCACCATATAAAGAATAAAATAATAATTACTTAATTAAATGGTGTTTTGGTGAATCCATACTATTCACCTTTGTCTGGGTCCAGAAAATTGTACAAATATTGTAAAATAATATTTTAATAATAAAATGCCAATTTTTGTACAAATATCCAAATAATTAAAAATGTACATCAATAACCAAAATAATTTAGGAATTATTTTTAAACACATAAAATATGCCTACATGGTCGTCTTTGGTCTCACTACAAGATTACATGGGCTCGGTTTCGGTTCGGGTCTAGTCCGAGCTAAATCGACGCAAACCGGGTCTCCTCCAAGTCAATAATATAATTAATAAATAAATAATCTTCGGTAAGGGTTAAGTCGCAACTTGGCCTGGTTTTCCTAGTTAGGGCATCACTATGGCTGGGTCTTCCTTGGCATGGCTAATACACTAGTCAAGGCACGCCATTGCACTATCCGTGCCGTGATTCCTAGTCGTCTGATACTTCAAAACTCGACAATGGCTAAGATCATCTACCGTAAAAACTAACTAAATAATTATTTATAAAAATAAATTTAAAATCACCATTTAAATCAGATAAATAATAATTAAAAAAATATTTCAAAAATTTTCAGGAAGGGAGGCTACAAATCTACCCACCTTAAAAATAATTTCGTACTCGAAATTCTAATTCATAACTATTTCCTTAAAATTTAAAAGAAGTCTACCTTTACCGAAATCTCCTTAAATTTAATTCCTCAAAAGATAGTTTATATCTTTCTCCTATGCCATCTTGTAACTACGAAATCTCGAGGACTTCTACCCACCTTTGGTCACGCTACTCCTCAAAACATGGTCACTAAAATCGTATATCCTCCTAACTAATTGCTAACAATTCTACCAACAGATATCTAGGACGTTTGGTATCTATAATCCCTCATATATATAAACAACCAAATATTCAATAGTCAAGCAATATTATACTATAATTTAAGAATTTCTGATAGATTCTAGACAACACGATCGTTCGCCACCTCGAAATAAAAGGGGACGAGAATCAATAGTACGGAAAGCAAGAAAGTATAATCGAGAGCAAATATGGAGTTTTCAAGAACGTAGAGAATTTCTAGGAGAATTTTCAAGGCAGTGTGGATTGAGATTTCTAAGGGTTTAGTCAGTTGCGCAGGCTCGTACCAGTACAGTTACGTAACCGGTACGATATGCTCTGACCTGCATGGGCCACCAAAAAAACTTGTCACGACCCGCACCCGCTTTTCGGACGCGAGCTCGTGAGCAAGCCAGCTACGTATCGAACGGACTCCAGCCCGACTCGAATACATAGACGCTGTCAAGGCTATGGTATACTGCCAAATCATGGCAAACAAATCTATATCTCAATCCATAATAATTATATAAAATATGAGTGAACACTATGGGTCGTGGTCTGCAGCCCACTAGCATATATGTCCGATCAGACTCTAAAGAGAGTAACAAGAGTCTAAACTAAATTAGAAAACATGATAAAGTAAGAAAGCACGAAAGGATAACAACGCAATAATGATACCTGAATCCTACAAGCAGATCATCGCATCCGAAACCCACAAGCATCGCAAATCCTTCGCCACCCAGAACTACTAGCTAACTCTACGCAACCGCTAAACCTGAGGCGATCATCAGGTCCTCAGAGGACATAGCAAGATACATAATATACATGCCTATCTAACAGTTTTATCATACGGGAGAAAATAAACAAGAAGAAACAGGAACACGGCAAATGACTACGAACACGAATACGAACACAAACTCGAACACGAACACGAACACACGAACACTAGAACAACTACGCATAAATGAACTGTCGGATGAACGAATACACGAGATCAATGGAAGAACCAAACCCTCATCCCGAGTGTGGACTCACGGGTTTGAACTAAGCACTAACCCTCGTCCCGAGTGTGGACTCTCTGGTTAGCTCATGGCAAGGCTCCTTCGCCCCGTGTGTGGACTCTCTGGTGCAATTGGTCAACCCTCGTCCCTTGTGTGGACTCTCTGGTGCCAATGATCACGACAAACACCCTCGTCCCGAGTGTGGACTATCTAGTGCACCAAACAACCCTTGTCCCGAGTGTGGACTCTCTGGTTATGTAAAATGATAATAAAGGCTATGGCAGTTCACTACACGCACTCGTTCTATGACACGAATCAAGTAAGGTACTGACGAGAAACTCCAAGTGTGAACCACAAGACCAAACATGAACATGGCTATATGTAATGAAACAACTCAAAGAATAAAATACGAAAAGCACATGTCCATAAACAATCAAAACTGGGAAATGAAATACAATGCATGTAAATAAAACTGTAGAGGGAGGCAAGGTATACTTGCCTGGGGGTTGCACGGAGATCCAACAAATATATAGTCAACTGATAAGCCGCTAGGTCCAAGTCATCACAACTGTCTCCGAAAGCTGAAACAAACATTGCCAACATTCTTAAAATAGTCAAATTAGCTAGGATTGTCTGTCCTTAAGTCCAATTCTGGACACAGGGACAAAACGGTAATTTTGGGTCAAAACGGTATCCGTCTTTGGACCCACTTTGCACCGAAAAGCGCGCCAGAGACAATATTCTATAAAGTCATCAAACTACATGTCTATGGATTCAGTTTGACGATACGAACCCAACCGTATGTCCAAAGTTGGAATCCGGCGGGCCGTGCACAAAATCGCCCGTTGAGTCGGACCGTGGGGCCCGCAAAACGGCGGTCCAATCAACTGTCTCAGAATCGAACCAAACTTGGCATGCAGGACCAAAAAAATGATACGGCCCTGTTGGCGCAAGTTTTGTCTCGATCTGACGAGCGTGCACAAAGTAATTGAAAAATTTGTACAGAGGCCGATACGGTGAATTTTGACGGATACGCATCAAATTCATCGCAAACACGCGACCAATTTGAATTCCGTCAAATCCCACACGACCACGAAGCCGTTACGCACCTTTCGATGCTTTCGGTTCGCGACCGCGGTGCCAGGATTGGCCGAACACACGTCGTATCGAACAAATTTCTAGTTTTTAAAACAGGTTTTTGGAAAACTTCGGGATTCAATTTCTCGACACGTAGTCGATGATTTCGGAATCCACAAAAAGGGTCGTGAAGTCCTATATGTTTTCAATAAACTCCTTCAAATAGATTTTCGAAAACATGCATGGTTTGGAAGATAATTAAATGCAAAGTAGGCTAACTTGACTGTTGTCAGTTCTGTTTTGAATCAGTTTTTTGCCCTTTTTTGGCATCGATTTTATATCGATTTTGTTTCGATTTGGTTCGAAACGATCCTTTTTTATCAAAGACCTATAGGTTGTTGTGTTTCTAACGCCTATTTCAGTTTGGAAAAAAGACGGAGAGTCGAGGGAGAAATCTTACTGCGAAGTGGCGTGTGGAAACGCTGCGGCTGTTGCTCTGTTCCCTGTCTGCCGTGCACGCGCGCTGCCTCCGACGGCTTCGGCCGCGTGCGGCGATGGCCGTGGGGTGGTCGCCGGACTGGAAAGGCCACCGTGGGTGTGGTGGCATGAATGGTTTCGTCTAGGGTTTTCTCGTTCTTGCGTTTCTTCCTTCGACTATCTATATAGCAGTAGCTATATACAGAATGGTGCGATCGGCCATCTCGGGTTGGTTTGGAAATGCAACTGCTGTTAGGGGATTGGACGGGCTATGTTGTGGGGATTTGGCTTGGGCCTGGGCTTGGCCGAGGGCTAGGGCCTGGCTCTTTTTCACTTTCTATTAAGCCACTAATATTTATACACACACACACACACACACACACACACACATATATATATATATATATATATATATATATATATATATATATATATATATATATATAAATGTGTATGTATTTATATATATTAATATATATATATATATATATATATATATATATATATATATATATATATATATATATATATATATTCATATATGTATATACGCATATATGTATACATATTATATATATGTTACAGACAAATACATATAAATATGTTTACACACATACACACATATACATATATACATATATATATTTATATATAAATACACATAAACACATATATAGTATATATTTATATATACCTACACACATATATATATACATACACATTTATATATATATATATATATATATATATATATATATATATATATATATATATATATATATATATATATATATATATATATATATATATATATATAATATGTATATATGCATATACTTTAATAAATTATAAATATATTTACATGCCCATATAATCAATATATATATCCTAGTATTTATACATATATATAATATATATATTCATATGCCACAAATTTCATACAGATAATACAATATTATAAATATAATCAATATTAATAATATCTAATAGTAATAAATATATTTATTTATTCACCACATAAATAATAAAATAATAATTACTTAATTAAATGGTATTTTGGTGAATCCATACTATTCACCTTTTTTTGGGTCCAGAAAATTATACAAATATTGTAAAACAATATTTTAATAATAAAATGCCAATTTTTGTACAAATATCCAAATAATTAAAAATATACATCAATACCCAAAATAATTTAAAAATTATTTGTACACACATAAAATATGCCTACATGGTCATCTTTGGTCTCACTACAAGATTACATGGGCTCGGTTTCGGTTCGGGTCTAGTCCGAGCTAAATCGACACAAATCGGGTCTCCTACAAGTCAATAATATAATTAATAAATAAATAATATTTGGTAAGGGTTAAGTCGCAACTTGGCCTGGTTTTCCTAGTTAGGGCATCACTATGGCTGGGTCTTCCTTGGCATGGCTATTACACTAGTCAAGGTACGCCATTGCACTATCCGTGCCGTGATTCCTAGTCGTCTGATACTTCAAAACTCGACAATGGCTAAGATCATCTACCGTAAAAACTAACTAAATAATTATTTATAAAAAAAAATTTAAAATCACCATTTAAATCAGATAAATAATAAAAAAAATATTTCAAAAATTTTCAGGAAGGGAGGCTACAGTAGCTTATTCCTTTGGCCTCAGGTCAAACCAAGGTTGCAAGAGTAAGACTTGAGCAACCCAACCCAGCAGGCATATTTCAAAACAAAATTTCAAAAACACTAGTTGCATAGCCAACAGTATTCAACAATTACACTGAAAGTAAGCCCTCTTCTTTTTGTGGACAAAGTCAACTCCTTCAGCCTCTTAGCTCTGCAAGAGTGAACTTCCAAAATCAAGTTCCACAAGCTCAAATCAAAACAATAATTTTCCACATTAACTATACTAATACAATACTTCAATAATTATACATAACCATCCCTTGTTTCAACTCAGGCCCCCCTCACTTGTAGCTAGCTATAAAACATTTGGGAAGCCTACAATCTCCAGGTTATTTAAACCTGCCAAGCTTCTCAATTCTACTACTCAACGGCTATAACCCCATTTAAAACAAATGCTAAAACACAAACACAAAGGAAATTTGAAGATTATAAACAAAATACATGAATAACAAAACTCCCATGGGTCTGTATTCATCCCTCCTGCACCCGACACCCAAGCTCAGTTGTGATACCAGTTGTCACCACACACCACTGCTACTCATGTGTCCATCCCTCTGTTTGCAAAAAAACAAAAGTGTTCTTTATTTCATAAACTTTGTAAGAAGTTTACAATTGAATTCTGGAAAAGTACAACTATAGGAATCCAATCTGAAGACGATCGCTTTATCCCTTGGACGATGTGAACTTTGAAGACGGTAGCCTCTGACGAATGCAGTAGCACTTTGGCAAGAACTTCTGATCTCTGGTGATGATCTTGAATGATCTGATTATCTCTGATCTGATCTGGGCTTGATAATGAAGGACTTGAAACTCTATTTATAGAGTTCTGGAAAATAACTAATTAGTAGTTATCTCTGGATTGCGCAAGCATTTGACTGGGCAAGCAGCGAACTGCGCTGGCAGTTACTCGGTCGTGGGCCAACTGTATGAGACGCATGGCATTATTTGATTGAAATGCGCTTGGTCGTGTACAGACGGTTGCCACGTGATGAGCAATTGATGGCGTGTATGCCACGTATAAAATGTCAGTTATCTTGATGGATTGCGCCACTTGAACTGCGCTAGCATCATACTGCGCTTCCAATGGGTTGCGCTAAGACTCGGATTGCGCTGAGGTTAAGCTGTCAGACTGTGCTGGTTGTACAGCTGTCATCAAGTACAGTACGGCTCGAGAAACGAACAGACTCTTCGCTTTTCGTGCTGTCAGTTGTCAGAAGATTTGATTTTCTGTCAGATAATGATGACTTTGCCACGTCAGCTAGCGCGCTTGGATGGGTGCCCAGTTCAGCTTGCGCAGTTGAGTTGTTGTGCAATCTGTCTCCTGTGCAGTTCATTTGAAGGGTGCGTAATTTGATTTTTATTGCTTTTTTGATGGGTGCAACTTGATTTTTAGGACCTACAAGACCCCCTTTAAAGTTTTCAAAATTTGGAAATATTCAAAGTTTCGAAATACTTTGAATTTCGAATTTAAAATCAAGTTGCGTAAGTGATGCTTTGACTGCGCGTTTGGAGGAATCAGCTCCTAATTTCTCGGCGCAATCTGAGGTGACTGTTACTTTTGAAAAACTATAAATAGTTTCCATTCTTCTTTCTTTCATTCTTTACTTGTTTTCAACTGTTCTCAAGAGACAAGAGCTCATCTTCTCCGACTACTTCTCCTTCTCTTCGCCGTCGACGTCAATGGCCCCTAAGCGAACTGCCACCGAGAAGGGCAAGGCTGTGGCCGAACCCTCGACTCTAGTTGTGCCCCGAATCTCTTGTCATGAAGTTGGACACCTAGCGCTGCAAGGTAGATGATGAACTCGATCAAAACCCTTTTTAGGGTTCTTGACATTTTTGAACCTTCATACCTCTCTCTTTTTAGAGATTTGATGGTATTGTGCCGCCTTATTTAGGGTTTTGGTTGCACACACACAATAGTTTTCATTTTTATGAAAACTATATTCTTGCGCGATCGGTTGGAAAGCGCTGGCAGATGTTCGGCGCAATCTATCGATTTGTGCAAGTCTGTTGAGTCAGCGCAAACTGATGCCTTACGCAAGTAGGTTAGCGCACCCTGATGTCTTGCACTAGTGGATGTGTTGGCACAACTGGATATTTTACGCATGTAGGCTGTATTAGCGCAATCTGATGCTTTGCACATAGCGCAATCTGACACTTGCACAATTTTGCTGATCTTTTGAACAGACTCTTTGACTTTGTATGTACTGAATTTTGTCTCTTTGTTTGATGCAGTTAACCTCAGGGAAGACCCCAATTATGAGGTCTTTGCAGGGACTTTGGCTGAACCTGAGTTTAAGGAGGATCTTTTTCATGTGACATTTCCTCAGTATGCCTTGCCGTCATCTCGGCAAGCCATCTTGACTACATAGGATAATGAAACATTGCTGAGTCTGATGAACGGGCAGCCTCTGCAAACTGCTGACGCTGTTATTCACAAGAAGCCGTTGTTCCTGTTCGGTGAGGCTCTTGACAAGAGTTCTCATCCCAGACCTCGAGTTGAACAGAGACTTTTTCAAAGAGGCGAGAAAAGGATACTTCTATCGGAGATTTCCAGATGCCTTTTCCTATCTCGCTATGCTTTTGCGGGCTATCCCAGAAGGATGGAATGGGATATAACTCCTCTTCAGCAAGCCCGAACGGGGAATATTTGTGTGAAGAAGGGGCCAAACAACAAGGATATGTTCTACAGTTCCTCTGAGCGTCACAGCTCCCTACTCAGAGGATTGAAACCCGGCTGCATTCTACCGGAAAACTCCTCCCTGCTGCTACCAGTCAGAACGCCGATATTCGTAAATGAGTTTGTAAAGGTTGAGGAAAGATATCCAGACCAAGATATCCGATTGACAGGTCTGGTGAATCCGGATAACAAGAGATGGAATTGTATAGCTAATTGGATATTGGCTCAATTTGAAGAGAAGCTCAAGGAGATTGAGCTGTACCAACCGGTGTACTCTACCATTTACAGCTTCCACCCCAATCCTCATATATTCCTTGTATTGGCGGAGAGGTACAATTACAGAACATGGACTTTTATGACGTCCTGCGGAGAGATCGGACTGGCTTTACACAAGATGAAGTACATCTCAAGCTTGCCAATGGGGAATATCCCTTATGAGGAATTTGTCCCAACCAATGACGAGTTGGACAAACTTCGTCAGGAGAATGCTAACATGGTGGCCGTCTTTGAAGAGCTGTTATGCCACTACAAGATTTGTTCCTTGTACTATAAGAGTGGTTCATCAGGTACCTGCTACTCGACCAAATGGATGCCAAATCTTTTTCTCAACCATATCATTGAGAAGAAGACTAAGGAGCACGATAACTGCAAACCCAATTTTTTTAGACCACTTAACAGCAGCGAAGTGATAGGGTTGATGGAGGAGAACAAGGAGATGGATATCAAGATCGATGATGATCTTCAATATCCTCCTTTCAAGACAGGAGACATTATTGAAAGTTTCATGAGGATGGGCTATAGGCCCATGTCAAAGGAAGCCCAGCTGGCGGGTTTCCTCACCTACTGGCTTCGACGATTCGTCGTCCCTGGAGCCAGCACAGTCGATCGCTTTCATCGAGGCATACTATTTACTGCCGTCCGCTTAGTCTTCGGCTATCGGATGGATCTATGTCAGCGATGACTTGCAGATTAAACGCTGGCCTCCGCCTTTTTGTCGATCAAATGCTTAAAGGAAAAGGCGAGAAAAGGAAGCTTTCCTCGGCTGGAGCTACCATACACATATCTGTTCGGATGGCTGCTTCTGCACTATCCTTCACTGATGAACCCCGATATGGGAGCGATAAGCAGCAGCTTCTTGAGGAGATTCTCCAAAAGTAAGTGGATATACACTAGTTTAAGAGATTGCAGACGTGCTCTGAATCTCAGAAAGGGATGGAACTTCTATTGTGTTCCTCCTCCAGCTGGCTACGAGCACATGTCTACAAATCTGGTCGATTCTGGAAGGCAGCCTTTGGGTCATGCAGTTTTTGATTGGCTGAGGACAATCCGGCCGTCACACCTGGTCTACCGATTTGAAGACAAATGTTATTTGGAGCCCTATCTTTCCAGCCATTTTGCACGCCAATTCGGCTATGACCAGTTTCATGTAGGCAACGCTATCACGTGCCTACAAGAAAAAGGTTATCTGATCGATGGAGCCCGGGCTTGGGGTTACTATAATGCTCGAAACATAAGAACAATATTCTCGATGCCGACGAAGAGCGATCATGGTCCTCGGATGCTGTATACATATTCACTCTTCTATACATCAGCGAATACCTTTGCCGAGAACTTCAGTCTCGCAGACAGCTTTGCGACAGCGGCCTGATTAAAGAAGGGAGCATCAGTTGTGTCGGCTCCTGGCAATGATAAAGAGCGTGAGCCGGCCGATGCACCGTTGGAAGCTTCGAGGGAAGCCAACTTCCCTGAAGAAGTCAACGAGCCACTGCGCGTCTCCTTGAAGGTTGTCAGATCTCCAGCCAAGGAGAGGAAGAGGAGGATAGAAGAACCTTCTTCTCCAGTCGCTAAAAAAAAGCTTGTCTTGGAATCATCGGAAAGGGTTACTACCCGGTCGCAATCTCGGCAGCTGGCTGAGTCGACTCAGAGAGAAGAAGCGACGACTCCAACCTCTCTTCAAAGATAAGTAGATGTTGTAGATATAGAGAGTCCGGAGAGACCTCTACGCAGAAAGAAGATAGTTGTCAGAAGAAAAGTGGTCAGTCCTCCAAGACCTATCCTGTCATCGGTCGTGGCTAGTGCTGTCGTCGGAATCACAATGTCATCTCCTACACCTGTCCCTGAGCCCGGACAAGAAGCTTTCAGTCCAGAGAGGAGGGATGAGGTTGTAGATACCAGGGAGGAAGTCGTGGAGAAAGAGGATGAAGTGTTGCGATCTCCTACACTTGCAGTGGAAACTACCCAGCTTCTAGCTACACCGAGAACACTTCGTGATGAAGAAGATCGATTAATGATTGATACTCTGAATGACTGCGACTTCGGCCTCCATGATGATGTAGATCCGGTCGTCACAACTGATAGTGAAGAAGCACCAGAAGAAAGTGCAAGTGATGAAGATAAATCAACAGAGGCTGTTGATGATACTCTGAATCCAGAAGAGGATGCTGATATACATGTATCCCCAGAGAAGAATACGGTCAAGGAAGTAGCACCTGGGGAAGTTACTGTTGCTGATCCCAAAGGTATTGAATGATATTATCAATCTTCTTTTCATAGATTAAAAGCGATAGACAGCAGTAGCCGACACTTTTTAGCTGGCTCCGAAGCGGGTAGTAGCCAGGCAGTAATGTCTGAAGCTACTTCTACGAGGTTGCGACCCGTGTCAGCAGATGACAAACTTGTCACTGGTCCCAGCAATGGTAAGATTGCCCTTACTTGTGATCCTTCTCGATAGTTGCTAATGACAGCCAACTGATGGGTTGATTTCACAGAGGAACATCTGGGAGGGGCGACTAGCTCTACCATGGCTCCTTTATCCAGAGAGACCTCCACTCATGTGCAAGAAGCTGAACATCCATCTGTACAGGCACCTGCTACTTCGACGTCCATGGGAGTAGCTGCTACACCTGGTGCCATAGCTACTAACCGATTTATAATTGGCTCCTTCACCAACATTTTCTTCAATTCATTGGGACCCTTAGTAGAAAGGGTAATGGATAAGGAAGATGTTAGTTTCATAACTGTTAGAGGTCCAACCTCTTATCTGATCAGTACCATCCGAAATCAAGGTGATGAAGCTCAAGCGGTTTATCTTGAACACATCCTGGATGAGCTGGAGGAGCCAGTTAAGATCTACAAAGATCTTAATCGGGGGAAGGTGGAGCTCTTGGTACATGCTGAGTTTGAGAGGATGTCTCAAGAGGCTGCAGTTACGAAAGCTGAATTCCAGGATTTCTTGGACACTTTCGCTATCAAGTCTTCAGAATATAACTCTCAAATAGAGACAATAGCATCTGCTGCTGGGGAGAAGGAAAAGAAAGTTGCTGAGCTAAAAGCAGAATCTGTCCGTCTTCAAGAAGAGTTGAGACTTGTTCAGCTTGCTCTGGAAGATGAGGCTACACAACATCAAGCTGCAGTTCAGCAACTGGACGCTCTGACCCAGGAAAGAAATGAGTATGTCACAACTCATCAAGCTGAAATCTCCCGCAGACTAGTAACCTTGCCGACTTTTGATGATAAGTCTAGAATAGAGGAAGCTAGGAGGCGAGTGATGGATTCTCGTGAGGAGCGACTTCAAACTTTAAAGCAGCAGATGGCTAGTTTGACGATCCCACCAGCTGAATAGAAAGACTTTTTGTATCTTCTGTTTTGTGACATGACTTTTTGTAATGTCTTTTAAATTTGATCAAATAAAAAGATATTTTTTTTGTGGCTCTATTATTTATTGTATATCTCATTCGGATATAAATAATAGCGATAGAAAATATATTTAGAGGTCCGGGACATGATATATTTCTTGATTTAGAAAATAATTATATTTATTATATCTGCTTAGAGGTAATGTGGATGTGGCAGAATATAATTTGTTGAATATCATTATTTTTGTAGATAATTTAATCAAAGGTAACAAATACATGACAAGTTGCTGATGTGAACGAAATAGATGAATCATCAAAATGTGTGAACGAAATGAATCGTCAGGATGAATGGATGGACCGTCAAATGAATGGAATGAACGGGTGAACCGTCAGATGAATGAAATGAACGGGTGAACCATCGGATGAACGTAATAAACGGGCAAACTGTCGGATAGATGGAATGAACGGATGAACCGTTGAATGAATGTAATGAACAGGCGAACCATCGGATGAATGTAATGAACGGCCGAACCGTCGAATAAATGTAATGAATGGCTGAACCGTCGGATGAATGTAATGAACGGCCGAACCATCAGATAAATGTAATGAACGGCTAAACCGTCGGATGAATATAATGAACGGGTGAACCGTCGGATGAATGTGTCGCTTCGTTGTCTCATGAATCTCTGTCTATAAATAGAACAGAAAATTAGATGAAATGATCACTTTCACTTTTCAACACAAAGATGTCATCTAGAGATACATCCAAGAAGGCTGAGATCGTCCCGAAGGTTGAAGAACTCCCGAAGGAACGTCCAGCTGATCCCAGCCAGCCAAAGCAGATAGAAGCGAGCGAAAGTTCGTCTGCACCCAAGCCACCAAGGGACATCTTGGACTTCCTACTTGAACCAGGGATGACTGAGGAAGAAGAGGCCATGAGGATGGCTGCTTGCAAGTTCCTGGTGGGTTCGAGCAAGGATGTTCTCGGCTCTTTTGCCGATTATGTTTTTGAGAAGGATGATAGTGGTCCTCGTCCTGTCTTCAAGAAGGACGATAGTGATTCCCGTCCTTGATATTATGTAACATCGTTTATGATAAAATAAAAATCAAACTTTATTTATGAACTGTCTGATCATATTTACATAAAATACCTGTTATATTTATACATAGTATTTTTAAGGAATTTGCCATTGATAGGCATCATAGCAACTCGACCGTCCAGCTCTGAGAGTTGATAGGCTCCATTTGAAAAGACTTTGCTCACAATGTAAGGCCTTTCTCACTTTGCGTCAAATTTGCCCTTGCTCATATGAGTCATAGTCATAGGACGTCTGACGGTTAGAACGAGCTCTCCTTTCTGAAAGGCTCTGACTTTAACTTTGCGGTTGAAAGTCTTCGAGATACGGGCTTGGTATAACTCAATATGCTGTTGAGCCAATAGCCGCTTCTCGTCGAGCGCCTCCAATTCTTGAAGTCGAAGAAGATCGTTATTCTCTGTTGTTAGATCATTAGCGATGGCAATCCTTAAGGACGGGATCTGAAGTTCTAAAGGTAGAACTGCTTCACAACCGTACACAAAAGAAAAGGGTGTACAGCCTGTGGGGTTGCGGACCGTAGTACGATAGGCCCAAAGACATTCTCCAAGCTTTTCACTCCAGTTTCGTTTTTTAGTAGACACAAACTTCTTAAGGAGCTTGATGATAGTCTTGTTGAAGGCTTCGGCCAAGCCATTAGCAGCAGGATTGTAAGCTGTCGAAGCAACATTGTCAATTCGATGATCATCACAGAACCTTGTGAACTTTTGACTGATGAACTGTGGTCCATTGTCATGAATGGTCCTTCGAGGTACACCAAATCTATAGATGACATGATGTTTGACGAAGTTGATGACGCTACTGGTCTTGACTTCGGCCAAAGGTATAGCTTCAGCCCACTTGGAGAAATAATCGGTTATTGCTAGTATGAACCGATGTCCTCTAGAAGAAGGAGGATTAATAAGACCTATAATATCCATGCCCCAAGCTTCAAAAGGCCAGGAAGCGACAGTCGGATGCAGAAATTCTGATGGTTGGTGAATAAAATCCACATGGATTTGACAAGCTCGATATTTTCTTGCATATTCGATGGCATCAGATACCATAGAGGGCCAATAGTAACCCATGCGTCGGATGCAATCTTGTAGCTTAGGACCGGGTTGATGTGCTCCGTAAACACCATCATGAGCTTCATATAATACTTGCTTCGCTTCATCACCAGCAAGGCAACGTAATAGTAAGCCATCATAAGTCTGTCGATAAAGAGTCTTGGTAGTCTGGTTATAATAGAATCACAGAGATCGTCGACGAATACTCGTAGCCTCCTTGGGATCTTCGGGGAGTATGTCGTGAACTACGAAGTCGATGAAAGGAGCTCTCCAATCTTCATCGATAACGTTGGCTTCAGTAAGACTACTGAACTCAATATTACGATTGTTTTCGATGCAAAACAATTCCCGATTAGAGATAACCACCACCTGCTGTCTTTTGATAGGGATGGCTAAGACTGCTGCAAGATTAGCCAAAGCATCTGCTTCAGTATTGCAAGCTCGGCAGACATATTCGATGAAGAAGGCTTTGAATGATGTAGCCATGCTGATTTCCGCTTCATGGTAAGGTACTAGATCTTGATGACGAACTTCATAGGTTCCTCTAACCTGGTTAACAACCAGCTTGGAGTCACCATAAACTTCAAGATATTCGACGTCCAGTTGTTTAGCTAACTGAAGGCCAATAAGTAGAGCATTGTATTCGGCTACGTTGTTGGAGCAAGGTTCATCTAGGGAGTAGGCTCTTTGAATAGTTGACCCGTCTGGAGAAATAAGAACAACCCCAACTCCTGCGACAATGGCACTATTTGGTCTAATCCTAGATGCACCGTCAAAGAATAGACGCCAAGTAGGGAATTCTTCGGAGATCATATTTGATTCCAATGTCTCATCTGGAATTTCATCATAGAGTTTGGATGTCTCTGGTATAGGATGAGCTGCTAAGAAATCCACCAGTGCTTGACCTATAACAGATTTTTGAGGAACATATACCATGTCATATTGGGCTAGCAGAATGGCCCATGTAGCTAACCGAGAATTGAGTGTGCTAGGCTTCTTCATTAGTACCCGAAGAGGATTAACTCGGGATATGACATGAATGGTTTGTCCAATGATGTAATGCCTTGTCTTTTGAACAGCAAACATAAGAGCTAGGCATTCTTTTTCGACCGGACTATAACGGTGTTCGGCACCAATTATAGTACAACTGAGATAATAGATGGCCTGTTCGTGACCTTCTTTGTTCTTTTGGTCAAGTAAAGCACCCAATGAATGATCCATAGCACGAACATACATTAAGAATGGTATGCCTGAGATCGGTGGCACCAAGACTGGTCGGTTCATGAAACATTATTTTATGTCATCGAATGCTTGTTGACATTCTTCGGTCCAAATGTAAGATACACCCTTCTTTATTAGCTGAGTAAATGGTCTGCAGCGTCCAGACAGATTCGAAATGAACCTCCTGATGTACGCAATTCGACCTTGGAATCCTCGTAGATCTTTTAGGTTGCGTGGAGGACGCATCTCTTGAATGGCTTTGATCTTCTCGGGATCCACGTATATACCTTTAGAGGTAATGACGAAGCCGAGAAATTTACCACTAGAGACACCCAAGAATGACTTGGTAGGATTCATTTTGAGTTGATGTTGGCGCATCAGATTGAAGATTTTTCTCAAGTCTTGGATGTGATCTTCCTTTAGATGACTCTTGACGGCAATATCGTCGATGTAGCATTCGACAGTTTTGCAAAGATGATCTCGAAAGATGGTACTCATAGCTCATTGGTAAGTTGTACCAGCATTCTTGAGACCAAATGGCATCACGGTATAGCAATAGACTACGTGAGGAGTACGGAAAGAGGTGTGTTTTTCATCTTCAGGATTCATCCGAATCTGATTGTATCCAGAGAATCCATCCATTAAGGATATTCTTTTGAACCCACAGGTGTTATCAATCATGACATCTGTAATAGGGAGAGGAAACTCATCTTTTGGACAGGCTTCATTATGATCCAGAAAGTCGATACAAACTCAAACTTTGCCAGTTTTCTTTAAGACTGGGACAACGTTGGCTACCCAATCAGGATATTGTTCTTCTCGAATAAAGCCACAAGCGATGAGCTTCTTGACTTCATTGTCGATTGCGTCCATCATTTTTGGCTTGAAATACCGTTGTTGTTGTTTGACTGGTTTTGTATTTGGTAAGATATTCAATTTGTGAGTAGCAACTTTGGGATCTAAACCTGGCATGTTTTCATAACTCCAAGCAAAGACATTAATATGTTCTCGAATAAGAAGAATTAATTCTTGCTTATCTGCCTCTGGAAGGCTCTTGCTGATGAATATTGGACGAGGAGACCCGCTCTCTCCTACGTCAATTTGAACGAATTGATCTTCGGTAGGAGGTTCTCGTTGTTCGAATCGGAGTTCCCATTGGGTATCCATTCGTTGAGCCCAAGGATCTGTTTCAGAATTTTTTTCAATATCCTCGTCATATCTTTCTGGAAATTCGGCGGAGACCATGTTGGAAGATACGATCAGCCGATGAACCTGACCAATACTGGTATTAGAATCCCATGATCTGGAATCAGAAGAATTAGAGCGCTCTTCACTATCGAATTTAGAGACTGCTGGGGATAAGACCGGAGGTGAAGCATATCTGAGACCACTTTTGGTCCTGCTGTAGTACATCTCTGACTTTCCTTTCGGGACAACCGTACGGATAGGAGTTCGTCTACCCTTACCATAGTTGAGGCCATTCTTGAAATCATAACCCATCTTTCGGATGATATCTTTTGATTGTTGACTGTAACAATGAAGTTGGAGATGTCCCGTATCATTGCTTTTGCTATCATCCGTATAGCTAAATTTTTGTTTTGGTCCTTTACTAAAAAGTATTGGACTCTCACCTCTTTTTCGAGAATGGACAACAAAGTATGAATCATCTGGGTGTTCGAGTGAGACCTCTGTTTGAAGAGACTGTACAACTCCCATTGTAAATGACTGAAAGCTATCTAACACATCCAAATAGCACTTAGCATGATAAATGACATCAGTATACTGGAAAGGAGATGCTTTTTCATTGATTTGTACATCTGTATTTACAACAGGACCTGTAGCCTTAGCAGACTTGGTCAGATTGATTACAAGAGGGGGAGAAGAAGAACGTGGAGAAGGATTAGACTTGTTGTGACGGAGGTCGATAACAAGTGGCTCAGAGGAGGTGAGCTCCCTTTTATCATTGTTACAAGATAAATCAATAACAAGTGGCTCAGAAGAGGTGAGCTCCCTTTTATCCTTATTATGACGTAAGTCAATAACAAGTGGCTCAGAAGAGGTGAGCTTCCTTTTATCCTGGCCACCATCGGTTGATTGCTTCTGGACTGGCTAGTGAATAGCCAATGGTTTGGAGGACTGAGGATGAGAAATACGCCCTTTGACAGGTATGACGAGGGTGTCTTTGGGCACTGCTTCTTGTTCTTCTTCAGTGTCTAGAGCCAGTACTACCTTCATGAACTCATCTTTATACATGCGAGCATTGTTACAATATGCTTCGACGCCTTTGAAAGGATAGAGATCTGCAACCTCTTTTTGAACTTCTCCCTTGTCATCAACGTATTTGAAACATTGATGGAGAGTAGAAAGAACAATATTGTGTTCATGTAGGAATGGTCTCCCCAATAGAGTATTGTAAGAACAACCATGGTTGTCAATGATGTAGAAGGTCACCTTTGTGCGGAGATTGCCTATTTGGAGTTTTAGGCGAATCTTGCCCAGAGGTTCACTTCTTCTCTGGTTGAACCCCAAGATGGTGGTGATTGTGCCAGAAAGACTATGAACTGGGATCTTCAGTGCATCTAGCATTGTCTTTGGCATGATGCTGAGTGCTGACCCTGGATCTATCAAAATACGATCGACTTTTATCGAGTCGACATATCCTGTATAGTATAGAGGACGGTCATGCCTGTTGTCTTCCATCAGCATATCATCCTGTGTAAAGGTAATGTTTGAAATTAACTCCAACACACTGTGACAATGGAGGCAAGAGACATGCTCTGCTTTCGGCTTCTTTAGAAGGGTTAGACAAGTTTCTGCCTGCATTAGAGCTTCACTTAGAGTTTCTCGAGTCTCTTTAGAAAGGCGCAAGAGCTCAAAAATTGACAGCCTAGCCGGTCTTTTGGCTAGTTGAGCCAAGATATCATAGTTGTATGGCTTTTCAAGTCCTGAGGGAGATGACTTCTTCAAAGGCTTGTCGAAGCGGACTTGTTGTTTGCCTTTGTCGGCTGTCGTCGGTTTGGGGGGAATGGGTACTACAACCGGTGAGGATGCAGAAAAGATGTCTTCTGTGGAAACAGGTTGTACTGGAGCAGACTCAGAAGAAGAAGTAGGGTTTTCTTGATTTTAAGGAACTTCCCGTAAGTAGGCTTTCCCTGACCTGGTGTCCAGCAGGATTTCCTCTTCAACTATGGGGTCAAAAGACACCATATTGCAGATCTTTGTTTTGCCTTTGGATCAGTCCTTTTTCTTGGAGGAAGAGGGAACTTCGAACTCCGAAGCAAGATCATGGTGAATCTACATAATCTCACCATTGTCAAGAGATAAGGGGACAAGACCTTCACTTCGTAGAGGAGGGCGATTCTCGATCTCAAGAGTGGCCTTAGGGATAGGGATGACACCATGCTGTACCATCTATGGAGGGAAGTTATCGAACTGTACTGAGACCATGTTCGCGGTAACAGTCTTCTTGTCTTGCTGCAGAGTGACAACACCAGCGTTGACTAGCTCTTGAATTTTTCCTTTGAGCACATAACATGCTCGAGTGGGATGCCCAATGAACCTGTAATAAACACAGTATTTTGGATGATCAGTCTTACTGACTTCATCAGGCTTCTTCGGGTCTGGGAGTTGGAGCTTATTGCTTTTGATCAAGCAATCAAAGATGCTCACGATGTCATTCTCGTCAAAGGAGTACTGTACTTTCGGACGAGGTTCCCTTGGTAGAGGTGCAGAAGGAGTAGAAGTAGACGTAGGTGGAGCTACGTTGACCGCCAAAGATTCTTTGTTCTTCAAATTGATGTTCAAAGTCTCTTTTCCCTTGCGCTTGTTCTGGCGATTACCGCTACCAGATGTAGGGTGTTCATCCCGGTCGGGGTTAGACATGTGTACCCTTAGCTGCTTGAACTTGTCAGCGCTAACTTCAGCTGCTTTAGCATTGACAATAAATGATGGCCAGTCTTGAAATTGAGTTGACCCCGTCCACATGCTGATAATAGGCAAAAGATTTGCCTTGCAGGTGTCTATAGTTACAGCGGCCGGAGTTCCAGGAGGCATCTTTAAAGCTTCTCGGCGGAACCTTTCAATGAAACTCTCAGCGGTTTCATTATGTCTTTGTTTGATTTTATTAAGGGCTGACATGGTCATGTCGTTGATCCCCTCATAGAATCGTTCCAAGAAGATCTGTTTGAAACCCGAGAAAGAGGTGATACAGCCATCAGGCAAGCTTCTGTACCAATCGTATGCCACACGGGCTAAACAGCCGACGAATACCCTGGTAAGAAGAGCATCATTTGGCTGAAGTTGGACAGTCATTACCTCAAAGTGGTTAATAAACTGACTAGGAGAAGTACTGCCATCAAACAGGGTAATTGTTGGAATCTTGTACTTAGGAGGAAACGGAACTTCCTTCCATTCAACCGGATAGGATTGTTTAATCCCCAATCTCTGTAAATTGTCCTTCTCTTTGAAAGCCTCAAATTGAGTGCAGAAGAGTTTGACAGCTTCATTAGAATCCTCCGATGATGAAGAAGGAGCAGACTGAATCAGAGTGTTAGGGGGAGGTACAGCGTGGTAAGCACTACCCCCAGCACCTGACTGACTGGGTGTGGGTTGAATTTGCACAGAGGGTACTTGAGGAGATACTACCCCCAGCCCTCATTGACAGGCACCGACGGTGCTATGATCTCAGGATTTGCAGCAGGTACAGTCGGTGGTACTGTATGTTGGGCCACGATGATAGAATGCATACTTGTAACCATTTTAGCCATGGTCTTCAGCTTGTCTTCTAGTACAGCTATTCGTTGTTCTTGACTAGACGAACTAGAAGCATCTGGGTCTTCAGTGACAACATAAGCTGTCACTTCTCTGGGTACAGTGGAGGACACTATCTATTCAGAGCTTTCGCTGTATGCATCATAATCAAAGAAGGAATCATCTCCTGAGTGAGAAAGAGGGAGATGACTAGAAGGATCTTGGAGAAGATTACTTTGACCGATTGGGTCTCAGCTTCGGGATCTGGTATGTTGGAATACTCCTTCAGAAGATTCTTGGAGTAGATCCAGATATCTTAGACTGGGTCTACGAGGCTTGCCGTGTTTAGAGCATTTTCTACCCCCAGTATCTCGGGAAGCCATGTTGACAGAAGCATACAACATTTCGTCCTCGCCTTCCGACATTGGTTCAGAGTTTGCAAAGTTAAGACGATCGAAAACAGATCGCTTTGTTGTTTGGCAACAGCACTTGATGACAACTTTGTGATTACAATGGTGTCCAAATGGCTGAACTGGAGGTGTTGAGATATTGTCCCATTTTTGCTTGAGGTGCTCTCGGAGGTCAGGAACAACGACGGGACGAGAAGAAGTTTGGAGGATATGTTCTTTGACAGCATTCGGAACATGGTTCCGGTTCTTCAGATGTTTTGTCCCTTGCGTGTACAAGGAAGTACTTACTTCATTAGCATAGGTGTTAGGATTTTTGATCCTGGAAGTTTGCCTTTGATACAGGTTCGTCTTCGGTATTGGCTGCTTGCGTTTCGCCGAAGTTGATGTAGACCGAGATCTATTGAGATAATCCCGTAGATCAACAAACTCACCCCCAGGGGTTTTTGTCTGAGACACCAGTAATTTTCTTTGCTGTGAGTGGGATATCTGGAGAGTTGGGAGATCTTAGAATTCTGCTACCGGAGTAGGCAGAATACCTCTTTGATCGGTACATTTCTCTTTGGCAGGAAGAGAAGAACTCTTGTTTGAGAAAGTCCTTGTACTGATTGATGCCGAGGCACGTTCAGATTGATCTTCCGAGGTAAAAACCGGGAAAGACTGAGAAAAGACCAAAGGACCTTTTCTCTTGTTTTGTGAAGAAGGGTTGGCTAAAGAGCGTTTCCCTCTGTTGTCTTCCAAGTCGTGGAACGAGGAGGTTTGAGAAAAGACCAACGGACCTTTTCCTTTGTTCTGAGGAGGAGGAGGAATAGTCAGCAGACTACCCCAGTGGATTGCGCTGGAGCAACAAGGTGCTTGGGAAGAGGAGCAGAGTTTTTCCTCTTGCTGTGAGAAGAAAGGAGATTAGCCAAAGGGCTATCCCTCTTAGACTGCGCTAGAACAGCTTGCGCAGGGGTTGAAGTGGCAGTAGGCGCATTGGCTGGTTGCGTATGAGAAGCTTTGACAGATGGCCTTTTGGCCACAGACACTGTAGCTTGCACAGCAGGAGTCTTGACTTCAGAGTGCTTGAGTTGCACTCTGGTTGATGGAGTGGTAGACTGCGCAGGAAGAGTTGCAGCCAACTGCACCAGGGGAAGAGGAGTCTTGCACTTTGCCAAAGCAGTATATGAAGTAGTTTGTGCCATGGCAAGAGGAGCAGTGTGCTGCGCATGGGCAGTAGAGGCAGCAGACTGCGCAGCAGTTTTAAGAGCAGAGACAGCAGACTGCGCAGAAGATTACGCAGAGGATTGTACAGAGGACTTTGGAGTCCACATTGAACAGACTTTGCCCTTGGCAGAAGTTGCAGTGCGACGAGTAGTCCCAGAGTTGATCATCGCCTCGTAGGCCGTCTGGTTGACCTTTACAACCAGCGTCTTCTGCGTATTTCCGATAGACGCAACGTCATATTGAGTTGTCACTTCCTCGTCGGAGGAGAAAGTCGTCCCCAGCAGAGTCGCCATTTTGTTTACAAAAAACAAAAGTGTTCTTTATTTCACAAACTTTGTAAGAAGATTACAATTGAATTCTGGAAAAGTACAACTATAGGAATTCGATCTGAAGACGATCGCTTTATCCCTTGGACGATGTGAACTTTGAAGACGGTAGCCTCTGAAGAATGCAGCAGCACTTTGGCAAGAACTCCTGATCTCTGGTGATGATCTTGAATGATCTGATTATCTTTGATCTGATCTGGGCTTGATAATGAAGGACTTGAAACTCTATTTATAGAGTTCTGAAAAATAACTAATTAGTAGTTATCTCTGGATTGCGCAGGATGGATTGCGCAAGCATTGGACTGCGCAAGCAGTGAACTGCGCTGGCAGTTACTCGGTCGTGGGCCAACTGTATAAGACGCATGGCATTGTTTGATTGAAATACGCTTGGTCGTGTACAGACGGTTGCCACGTGATGAGCAATTGATGGCATGTATGCCACGTACAAAATGTCAGTTATCTTGGTGGATTGTGCCACTTGAACTGCGCTAGCATCAGACGGCGCTTCCAATGGGTTGCGCTAAGACTCGGATTGCGCTGAGGATGAGCTGTCAGACTGTGCTGGCTGTACAGCTGTCATCAAGTGCGGTTCGGCTCGAGAAACGAAAAGACTCTTCGCTTTTCGTGCTGTCAGTTGTCAGAAGATCTGATTTTCTGTCAGATAATGATGACGTTGCCACGTCAGTTAGCGCGCTTGAATGGGTGCGCAGTTCAGCTTGCGCAGTTGAGTTGTTGCACAATCTGTCTCCTGTGCAGTTTATTTGAAGGGTATGCAATTTGATTTTTATTGCTTTTTTGATGGGTGCAACTTGATTTTTAGGACCTACACCCTCCTCTGCTAAAGATAAGCAATGGAATATGACTCTTATGATGGACACGAACATGATATGCACATTGCATCCCGATCCCACCCCTGGTCGACACACACTATGGATTAACTCTGGTAGGGAACGAATCAACATATTCACAAAGACAAAATAATACCTGAAGAATGAAGTATTAAACCTTAACGAATGGGCTTCCCTGAATAGTCGACCACGTGTCCTGAGTCTGCTCGATAAAATTGGATACTCTATGAAATATTTCTGTCGAACATGTACCGATCATCAAAAATCAAACAGTAAGTCAGACGAATACGAAAATTCCCACACCAAAAAATAACAAAAAGGATTCAAATACCAAAATCGCGCATTCACAATTTAAATCTGATCCAAACAACTCGTTATCAATAACCGATCCGATCCTCCTAGTCATCCAAACAACTTCCAACTAAGATCAGAGAACTTGCAGTCAAAATCTAATTTCCACAGCAATAAAATCTAGACTAGACAAATGATGTCACTCACCAGGTTTGTGATCTAGATCGGAGTAGAGAATTCGGTCGATCACTCAAACTTCTAATTAGACACTCCAGATCTATTGACGAAGATCAATCCACTCTCCAATCAAAATCAAATGTAGATACAACTTCGGATTGCAAAGAAAAATTCAGATTAGGACGCATACTTACCAAATCGATGATTGTCGACAGGATCGGATCACTGGTTACGCGAGAAGAATTGATCGATTGATCAGGAGTTTGGACACAAAACTTCGGTTATGAATTGAAAGATCCGACACAAGGAAAAGATTCAAAATTACCTATGATTCCTCATGTTGAGATGATCGATCGATCAAGGGTGAGATGCTCCAGTAGTTGTTGATCGGAAGATAACCGCCGTCGTCGTGAATGCACGACCTATTGTCCAGAGGAGGTTGTCGCCATCCTCGCCATCATCGCCATCGGCTGTTGTCTTCTCTCCAAGAATTTTAGGGTTAGAGTTTGGGAAGCAAATGGAGAATAAGAGATGAGATGAGCTCTTGAATTGGTGAGCTGAAAGAAAATACAGAGGCAAGGTTGATTATATAGGCAGTTGAGGCCGTTGGGCCTCACGTAGAGAAGAGAATATTTTGCAGGAAAATTAAAATTTATTTAGGATGTTACTTTGGGGAAGAAATCACATGGTGGGATTAGCTGGATTGAAATTGAAAAAAATTTAATTTAAAAATGTGAAGGGATTGAGCTGGGCTCATCCTCACAGGCTATTACTTAATCTAGCCAATACTGGCCCATGGGTAAAGCCCAAATAATTTGAGGAATTAAAATAACTACTTATATAATAGCTATCTCAAAATCATTAATAAAATAACTATATAAATATTCTTTTAAACCATAAAAATATATTATATTTATTGAACTCTAGGAAGTGGGGTTACAAATCTACCTCCCTTAGAAAATTGTCCTAGAAATTTCAAGGTAAAACAACATCTTTATTAAACCCAAAAAAAATCAACATGATTTTCACAATCTTAAAATTTTGTTTTTATTGAAAAGGGAAAATTCCCAAAATACAAAATACAATCAAGCAAATAAACTAGGGTAGCGATCCAGCATCTCGTCCTCGCACTCCTACGTGGACTCTCCCAGAGAGTGATGTTTCCACATGACTCGGACAAACGATATAGTCTGGTTCCGCAATTCCTTCTCCCTCCGATCAAGGATCTCCACTGGATGCTCCTTATAGGTCAAGCTCGAACTCACCTCTAGCTCTGAGTAGTCCACCACATGGCTCGGATCCGGAAAGTAGCGTCGAAGCTGAGACACATGGAAAATATCGTGTACTCCATCCAGACTAGCAGGAAGTCCTAGTCGATATGCCACCTCGCCAATCTGCACCATCACATCGAAAAGCCCGATGTACCTCGGACTGAGCTTCCCGCCTCTGCAAAAACGAATGATGCCTCTGGTTGGCGAGATCTTCAGGAACACTATCCCCAACTGCGAACTCTAGTGGCCGTCTGCTGCTGTCTGCCTAGTGCTTCTGTTGATCATGTGCAACTCTGAGACGCTCTCTAATCAGTCTGACCTTCTCGGTCGAATCTACCACCATCTATGGCCCAAGTAAATCCCTCATGCCAACATCGTCCCAAGATAGAGGTGTGCGACATCTTTGCCCATACAGTGCCTCGAACGGTGTCATCTTAATGCTAGCCTGATAACTGTTGTTATAGGCAAACTCCATAAGATGCAAGTGATCCTTCCACGACCGTCGAAGTCGAGTGCACAAACTCGCAGCATGTCCTCCAGTGTCTGAATGGTCCTCTCGGACTGCCCGTCCGTCTGTGGATGATAGGCTGTGATGAACTTCAACTGTAAACCCAAGCTCAGCTGTAGACTCCTCCAGAAGTGTGATATAAAGTGCTGTCCCTATCTAAAACGAAGCTGACTTGCACTCCGTGAATCTGTACGATATGACACATGTAGAGGTCTACAAGCTTCTCGATCGACAGCCCTACCTTGAACGGCATGAAGTGAGCAAATTTTGTCAATCTGTCCACGATAACCCAAATAGCATCATTGCCACTGGGCGTACGCGGTAAACCAGAGACCAAGTCCATGGTGATGTGTTCCTACTTCCATTCCGGAATAGGTAAAGGCTGGAGTAATCTCGCTGGTCTCTGGCACTCTACCTTGACTTGCTGGCACACTAGACATCTAGAAACGAATCTGGCAACTTCTCGTTTCATTCCATACCACCAAATATACTCCCACAGATCCTTATACATCTTGGTAGATCTAGGATGAATAGAATACTACGACTGGTGAGCCTCCTGCATAACCTTCTCTCGCAAATCCTTGGGCACACACAACTGGTTTCCGTGCCTCAGGGATCCATCCTCTGCTATAGTGAAATCATCCAACAATCCTGCCTCTACCTGACCTCTGAGATATCGAAGTCCCTCATCTAGAAACAAGGCCTCCTTGATCTTCTCTAACAGTCCCGACTGTGTCTGCATGTGCATCAGCTGCCCTCCAACTCCCGGAAGAACAATCTCAATCCCCAGACTCTCAACATCCTCTAGAAGATGTCGGTCCATAGTAAGGAACATAGCAACAGGATATCGAGTAAGAGCATCTGCTACCACATTCGCCTTTCCATGATGGTATTACAGATTGATGTCAAAATCCTTCATAAGTTTTAGCCACCTTCGCTAACTCATATTCAGCTCCTTCTGAGTAAAGACATACTTCAGGCTTTTATGGTCCGTGAAGATGTCCACTCGCTCTCCATACAGATGGTGCTTCTACAGTTTCAAGGCAAAAATGACCGATGTAAGATCTAAGTCATGAGTAGGGTAATTCTTCTCATGAGGCCTCAACTGTCTAGAAGTATAAGCAATAACCCTCTTGTTCTGCTCAAGCAAATATCCCAAGCCCTTCCCTGATGCATCACTGTAGATGACGAACCCTCCTGATCCAGATGGCAAGGCTAGAACTGGCGCTGTAGTGAGTCTTCTCTTCAATTCTTCAAATGCTGACTGGCAGGCATCGCTCCAGATTAACTCCTCGTTCTTCCGCGTAAGCTTCGTCATCGGCTTTGCTATTTTGGCAAAATCTTTCACGAACTTCTAGTAGTAACCGGCTAGCCCCAGGAAACTAGGAATCTCTGCTACTGACTTAGGAGGTACCCATGCCTCCACAGCTTCAATCTTCATGGGATCTACAGAAACCCCTCTCCAGTCACCACATGCCCCAAGAACTCCACTCTGTCCAAGAAGAACTCGTACTTCGAGAGTTTCCCATACAGCTTCTCCTTCCGCAAAATCTCTAAAACAATCTACAGGTGCTCCACATGCTCTTCCTCAATCTTCGAATAGATCAAGATGTCGTCAATGAAGACTATGACAAACTTGTCCAAATACTTGTGAAAAACCTTATTCATCAAGTTTATAAATACTGTTGGAGCATTGGTGAGTCCGAACGGCATCACAAAGAATTCATATTGGCCGTAGCGGGTATTAAAAGCTGTCTTCGAAAAATCCTACTCCCGAACTTTCATCTGATGATACCCCGACCGAAGGTCAATCTTTGAAAAGACGTTAGCTCCACTAAGCTGATCAAACAACTCATCAATCCGCGGCAACGGGTACTTATTATTAATGGTAATGTTATTGAGTGCACGATAATCGATACACATTCTAACAGTCCCATCCTTCTTCGGCACGAAGAGTACCGGTGCTCCCCAGGGTGAAGTACTGGACCGAATAAAACCCTTGTCTTATAACTCATCAATCTGGGCCTTCAACCCTACAGCTTCCTTCGGGTTGATATTTTAGCAATACTGGGAGTTCGGTGCTGATCCAGGCACTAAGTCGATGCTGAAATCCATATCTTGATCTGGCAGAAATCCTGGCAACTCCTCGGGGAAGACATCGAGAAACTCTGCAATCAGTGGGTGCGGCAACTTTTGGTCTTCTGTAACTGCTCCGAAGTATAATTCCTCTGGCCTATCTGCAATCCGTCTGCTGATCTCGAACGGTGGAACTCCAGGCGGGTTGAAAATCACCTTCCCTTTATGGCAGTCTATTACAGCAAACTGCTCACTCATCCAGTCGATTCCGAGGACTATATCAAATTCGGGCAATAGCATCACTAGAAGTCGAGCCCTAAGCTCCCTCCCAGCTACAGTGATAGAGCAATCCACTATCTCACTAACTGGCACTACTCCTTCTCATGTCATAATCTGACAGTTCCTCCTAGTGGGCTTAGGTGTGAAGTCGTGTCTATACATAAACTCATATGATACAAAGCTATGTGTGGTTCCAGAATCAAACAATAAAATGGCAGAAAATGAATGTAAATGGATAGAACCTGTAATCACATCTGGAACTGCCTCGTCCTCCTTAACTGCGGCCAGACGTAAGCACGTCCCTGCTGTAGTGGTCCCCTCTACTGCTGATGCTATATAAAATGCTGCTGCTGAGTAGGTAAAGCCTGAACCCTCTGTGGTGCAGCTGGTAGTGCTCTGGGTGGTACAGGTGGGGGTCCTCCAGCTTCTCGAGGTCCTCCTGTTAGTCTAGCTGCAGCCTGTGGGCAGTCCCTCATCTGATGTGCATCTGATCCTTAAAATAAGCAGAGCCCGAGCCACTTGCAACATTCGTTAAAGCGGTATCCTGACCGGTAACAGAAAGCGCAAGTAGCTGCCTTCTGCTGTCTCTGTGGCTGATGTACAGGAACTCTAGCTGGACGATGATGCTGTTGTGCCGGGTGCTGTGGCCTCGTCTGAATCTGAGCCCTCTTCGCCGGTGTCTGGAAGTTGCTACTGCCGATGTCTCGGTCCCTCTTCATCTTTGGATCCGCCTTTTTCTCTACAGCCTGAGCAATCTTGAGGATGCTCGTATAAGTCGTCGCCTGGCTGATTACCATTGCATGCTGCAACTCTCTGGTGAGGCCCTTCTTGTGCCTCCAAGCCCTATCCTCTTGTGCACTGACTAGGCTCTCCGTGAACCTGCTGAGCCGGGTGAACTCTGATGTGTACTCCGCCACCGTCATGTTCCCCTACTGCAATGCCTCGAACTGCATCTGAAGCTTATCTCGCTCCACGTCTGGGAAGAACTTCTCCTTGAACAGAGTTTTGAAGTCTGTCCAAAGAACCTTGGGCGCAACTAACTGAGGCTCCTCTCAGTACCAAGCTCTAGCAAGATCAAAAAGTTGCATGCTCGCAACTTCCACCTTCAGGTCATCCGGGATCCTCGCCATCTTCAGTGTCCTCTTAGCACTTTTCAGCCACTCGTCCGCATACACGATCCCCTTATGCCCCCAAAAATCTATCGGACAAAGGTTCTGGTAGTCTCTGGCAGTCCTCGGTCTCGGTACTGCTGGTGTTGGAGGTGCTACCGGTGCTGGTGTTGCCGGCTCTCGGGTCCTGAGTGCATGCACGACTGTCGTTCAGAACTGTATAGCCTGGTAGTTCTGAGCCTCCATGAACTGCTGGAACATGGCCATCACCTGGGCGCCGTCGAACGTCATCGTCGGGGGTAGCGGAGGGAAGATAGGAGGCGGCGGGGGAAGCTGCTCTACTGGAACGTCTGGTGCAGACTGCCCGAACTGCCTGCAACTCCAGGCTGAACCGCGGTCTTCCTCGTAGTGACCATCCTGCAGTAAAAGAAAACATTGTTATTGATAAAAACCTATCCTACAAGTAAGCATAAATGTTTTATATAATATCTATATACCCGATGTACCCGATTTCCTACGCTGTGATTCAAGTTTCCCTAGTTTAATCAAGTCCCCCAATAGTACACTAATACTAAGGTACTATTAGGAAAGACCTGCACGGGCCACCACTAAAAAAATGTCACGACCCGCTCCCGAATAATCGGACACGAGTCAGACACGCCCAGCCTACGTTGGCAGACTCAATGTAGTAAGTTGTACCAATCCTTGGGAAACTATAAGTCCAGATAAGAATGAATATAAACCACAGCATCTATAATATCGAATCCCAGAATCAAAGTACATGTCTAAGAGTTATTACATTCATCCAGGTAAAAGAAAATAAAGTCTCAAGTACAATGAAATATAAACTGCTAAAGGTAAGGTACTAGGCCTCCTCAGCCTCTAAGTCCAGTGCAGCTCCAGCTGGCTCTACTGCATCTATAGGCTCACAGCCATAGTAAGTGTTACACAGTGCCTCCATATCACCTGCAACTTATCCAATCAAGAGCAGAGCAAAGTACAGTTCTAGGTAATGAACAAGAACATCATAATATAGAAATACGTACAGGAGAACATGAAATATGAAATACAGGAAAGAACATGAAAGTAAAAGAATGTAAGTACAGGAAATAAAGTACAGGAATGTAACTATGAACCTGAAGTACAAGACATGAAATGTGCATAATGTTTGAAATACAATTAGCCTATGTGACCGGCTGGGGTGAGTACAGGAATATGTACGGGAGTACATGAATGTTGGTACGGCTTAGGACCCGCGTGCACTATACGAGGCCTAGGCTATCTACATGAATATTGTAACCGAGGTTTGGTCACATAGCTAGTACATTTCCCCTCCCCGAGACAAATAAGTACAAGAACAGGAAGTACAGGGGTACAAGATATCATGTCACATCGTGTCATCAAGAGAAGTACGAGATATGTAAAGGCACAAAACCATATAAAGTACTTGCCTTGCTCCGGGAAAGTACGGGTAATGAATGGAGCTGGATGTCCTCATGTTATTTGTTATAAGTTGATTACGTTCTAAACAATTAATACCAACTATCCCAGTCCACTATAGAATTTGATAAGGTTACATAGTGTTCAACCTATCATTTAAGATATTTATAATGGTGAAATAATTTATTACAAAGCCTAGGACATAGTTTATCTTAATATATACTAGCTAGCTCAATATGATTCTGGAATAAAACATGAGTTTGGATTTTATAGCAAAATGAACTTATGGCACCTGCACTTCTACAACATCCCTTTGGAATAACTAGGCTTGAAATATAGTAAAACTACATATTCAATTCTTAAGCAAAATATAGGATTTCTCCCCAGTAACTTATTCCTATGGCCTCAGGTCAAACCAAGGTTGCATGAGTAAGACTTGAGCAACCCAACCCAGCAGGCATATTTCAAAACAAAATTTCAAAAACACTACTTGCATAGCCAACAGTATTCAATAATTACACTGAAAGTAAGCCCCCTTCTTTTTGTGGACAAAGTCGACTCCTTCAGCCTCTTAGCTCAGCAAGAGTGAACTTCCAAAATCAAGTTCCACAAGCTCAAATCAAAACTATATTATTCCACATTAACTACACTAATACACTACTTCAATAATTATACATAACCATCCCTCATTTTAACTCAAGCCCCCCTCTCTTATAGCTAGCTATAAAATATTTGGGAAGCCTGCAATCTCCAGGTTATTTAAACCTGCCAAGCTTCTTAATTCTACTACTCAACGGCTATAACCCCATTTAAAACAAATGCTAAAACACAAACACAAAGGAAATTTGAAGATTACAAACAAAATACATGAATAACAAAACTCCCATGGGTCTGTATTCATCCCTCCTGCACCCGACACCCAAGCTCAGTTGTGATACCACTTGTCACCACACACCACTGCTACTCATGTGTCCATCCTTCCTCTGCTAGAGATAAGCAATGGAACACGACTCTTATGATGGACATGAACATGATATGCACATTGCGTTCTGATCCTACCCCTGGTCGACACACACTATGGATTAACTCTGGTAGGGAATGAATCAACATATTCACAAAGACAAAATAATACCTGGAGAATAAAGGATTAAACCTTAACGAATGGGCTTCCCTGAAGAGTCAACCATGTGTCCTGAGTCTGCTCGACAAAATTGGATACTCTGTGAAACATTTCGTCGAACAGGTACCGATCATCAAAAATCAAATAATAAGTCAGACGAATACGAAAATTCATGCACCAGAAAATAACAAGAAGGATTCAAATAGCAAAATCGCACACTCACAATTCAAATCTGATCCAAACAACTCGTTATTAATTACGATCCGATCCTCCTAGTCATCTAAACAACTTCCAACCAAGATCAGAGAACTTACAGTCAAAATCTAATTTCCACAGCAATAAACATCTAGACTAGACAAATGATGTCACTCACTAGGTTTATGATCTAGGTTGGAGTAGAGAATTCGGTCAATCACTCAAACTTCCAATTAGACACTCCAGATCTGTTGACGAAGATCAATCCACTCTCCAATCAAAATCTAATGAAGATACAACATCGAATTGCAAAGAAAAATTCAGATCAGGACACATACTTACCTAATCGATGATTGTCGACAGGATCGGATCACTGGTTATGCGAGAAGAATCAATCGATTGATCAAGAGTCTGAACACAGAACTTCGGTTACAAATTGAAAGATCCGACACAAGAAAGAAATTCAAAATTACCTATGATTCCTCATGTTGAGATGATCGATCGATCAAGGCTGAGATGCTCCAGTAGTCGTCGATCGGAAGATGACCGTCGTCGTCGTGAATGCACGACCTATCGTCCAAAGGAGGTTGTCGCCATCGTCGCCATCGGCTGTTGTCTTCTCTCCAAGAATTTTAGGGTTAGAGTTTGGGAAGAAAATGGAGAAGAAGAGATGAGAGAAGCTCTAGAATTGGTGAGCTGAAAGAAAATGCAGAGGCAAGGTTGATTATATAGGCAGTTGAGGCCGTTGGGCCTCACGTGGAGAAGAGAATGTTTGGCGGGAAAATTGAAATTTATTTAGGATATTACTTTGGGGAAGAAATCACATGGTGGGATTACCTGGATTGAAATTGAGAAAAATTTAATTTAAAAATGTGAAGGGATTGAGCTGGGCTCATCCTCACAGGCTATTACTCAATCTAGCCAATACTGGCCCATAGGTAAAGCCCAAATAATTTGAGGAATTAAAATAACTACTTATATAATAGCTATCTCAAAATCATTAATAAAATAACTATATAAATATTCTTTTAAACCATAAAAATATACTATATTTATTGAACTCTGGGAAGTAGGGTTACAATTTTACCTATTGAGAGTTCAAACTCAATGAAAAGGCTCCTAAGTGAGTTGTTCCCTCCACAACCTATGGCCAAATGCTCTTCAAATCCTTGCTAGCAAGCCTCCACTAGCCCCCTCTACTGAAATGAATCTCAATGCAAGTGAGTAGCCTCAATTTGGGATCAATTTGGATAAAGGGGGAGGAATTTAGGGAAGAACAAATTAGGGTTATTTGTAGGTATTAAAAAGAGGCAAGGAATTTGTGAAGAGATGTTTAAATAGGGAAAGGGGGCTCTTGATGGCTGTTGGAAAGGACTAGGGTTAGGGTTTTGCAATTATTAGATGAGTGGCTAAGGTTTCTCCACATGAATTCAAGCTCAATCAAAGGCTCACATCAAAACTAGGTTTCCTTAATATCTAACCAAAATATCCTCCTAACATAATATCTAGATATTCCTAACCTTGTCATGATGGAAGCTTCTAATCTAATATCTAGGCTCATGACTAATATCTAGGTTAGGGCAACTTCTAGGTTAAGGCTTAACAAATAGATTAGCACATAATTAATTAATCAAATTTCATTTTCATTAAAAGTCAAAAATGACCAAAATATCCTTAGGCTAAAAAGTGGTAATTTGTAATTCTAATCACATGACTAGGCTCCCATGGTCATGGTTAGTCTCTAGGCTTAACAATTCTAGGGTTACACTAGTTAACCATCAAAATCACAATTCAACATTTTAAATAGTATTAAATTAATTAAAATTTACCAAAAAATATTAACATGGTTAAATCTGAATATTGAATAATCAAAATTATAAAAGTTCAAAATTATCCTTATTTTAGAAAAGTGGGTGTTACAGCTAAGAGGGGATTATTCCCTCTCACTGACACTCTAACTTATATGACACTAACCACTAGCACGAATACATTTACACTACCAATTCTCCCTACACATTTACTGATACAAGCACTAACTCACCTAAATAGCTAGTACTATATAGCTTGCTATTTTCATTTGTGTTTTAATTCTTGCACTAAAGCTTCTTTCATGAGAAACTTTGTTCGACAAAGAAATTGATGCTCAACGAATCCTTGTATATGTTTTTTTTAATTTATTTTAGGATTTGGCTCATATATGAATGTCATTATAAACAATATTGGTTAATTCAACTGTGTGTTACAAATATTTGATAAATATTTCCTTCCCTCAACCTACACACGATGTCAGTGTCGTGTCAGTGGTCATGTCAGTGTCTATGTATGTGTGTTATGTCCAGTGTTTATGTATGTGTTGTGTCGTGTCAGCAAGAGGTGTGTGTCAGTGTCATATCAGCAAGAGGGAGTTAGGGTTAGGGTTACCTGAGCCTACAGGAAAGGAGAAAGAGCGGCGATGGGGAAAGGGGTCGCAGGAGGGAGGGGTCGTCGGAGTCGAGAGCGGCGCCGGAGGAAGGGTGTCGTAGGGAGCCGAGGAAGTAGACGCGCGAGAGAGTCTATAACTACCACTTTCCAACATAGGAGTATTTTGGTAATTTGTCAGGTTAATTATTTTTTTATACATTATTTTATATTAGTAGTTTCCTAGAATTATATTAATGTCAGTTAGTGGTTAGACAATTAGATTTTGCAACTGTTAGTGCTAATTATTGTTAGTCATGACCTTAGTAATTAGAATTAATTAAGTTTATATGTCATGTAAGGAATATTTCTTTTAGTTGTAGAGATTCAATCCTTTAGTTAATTAGATTCCATTTATGACAAATGGAGAGGGACAAATTTGACATTTTATCATGACCCAAATCATACTATTAGAGCATCTCCAACCCTATTGTCCAGTTTTGTGTTATGATTCCTATGTGGCATGAGACATAAGACAATGACTTTTCTATGTGGCAAGATGATATTCACACAAGACAATGAGATAAAAGAAAGTGTTCTCCATTGCAAGAGTATTGAGAAGACAATAAAAAAGTATTTTTTACAACTCCCAAGACAACTCCTCCACTCCTTCATTTCTTTATAAATATTTATATTCATAATTGATGATGTGGAGACAAAGACATTGAGAAGTGCATTGTTTAGATCTAGACAACCAACTTAATTGTCCTTGCCATGTCATTGTCATGTCAACTTCATGATATATTTTACATTTGCATTGGAGAAGAATTTTTGAAATGAAAGCTTGTCATTCCTATGTGGCAACCATTTTTTTGAACTCACAATAGGGTTGGAGATGCTCTAAGAGCAATATTTTTATTAGGGTTTACTCATTTCATTTGTTCATTCACTAGCCTCCTTCTTTTCCAAAATTCTCTCTTCCCAAATTTTTTTCAAATCTCTACCAAACCCTAATCAAATACTTTCATTTCCAATCAACTACAATCTCCATGGAGGCATAAGAGTTTGGAATAGCAAGGAGGACATTGGAGGAGAGCTTTGCTAGGAGGAGTGTGTCCACTCTTGGTTTTGTGTCCTTTGGAGGAGTGTCATTGGGAATCCATCTCCCAATAGGTATAAATTTCTATTCCTATCAATTTTATTGTTAATTTGTCATAATAAATCTATAGGGACCCATCTATGGCTAAGAACCACCCTTAGGAAGAAGAACTAGGTACTAGAAGGCCCTATAGTAATAGTTATGTGAGTTTTTGTGGCTAAATTGGGGGAAATCCAAATATATGACCACCAAGTGTTCGATACGTGTCTCCAAAGAATTTTTCGTGTCTTTTTTGAGTCGAGATTGTGTGTATGTGTCCTAAATAGGATACTTGGTGTTGTGTCATGGTATATCATGATACACACAGTTAGATTTGGGTGTATATATGTGTTCATTTGTCCAAAATAACCCAAAACCGTCATAGTATTTATCCTCATTTTTAGAAACAATAGCAACTTAGAAATGTCATAGCTCCTAACTCAGGACTCTGATAAATATATATAGGCTAAATTCGTTCTAGAACTTTCTGTAAAGCTGTTTGAGTGTCAGCTGTCCGAAAGACGAACGCATTTTGGTGTTTTCGCAATTCCAGGAGCTTCCGGACACGAAAATGTGATCCGTTTGAAGTTTTGAACAACTGATACGAAGGTCTACGACGTACTTTAATCCTAGAATTTACTGAATAGGTCTAATAGGTACAGTATTTGTTTCAAGTAGAAAACTGATTATACCACATAGGAATTTTGTGTATCCTGTGAGCCTATATAGTATGGATATCTAGTGGTAAGTATCATAGGTTGTCAAGTATATATATGATATAGTACATATATATTATTGTTAGGTAATGTGTTAGTTAGTGTGTGTTAGTGTTCATACAAGTGGTTATCAAGTGAGCCAAGTATTGATAAATTATGTATCAAGGTATTAATGTTTTTGGGCAAGGTATTAGTGTGATACTTGGGTACCATGAGGATATTGGTATAATAACACTCATGTATCATGAGTAAGGATAAGTGAGTATTGGAACTTAAGTAAGGTATCCTATTTGGTATTAAGTATTAGTATTAGAGTTAGTTGGGTAAGATTCAAGATGATAAGGTATTGGTCAAGATACTACGATATTGGGTATTAGAACAAGGTAATAGATAATATCAAGGTGTCAAGTGCCAAGAGTAGGATGAATGAGTCCATGTGTGTATGATTGGTAGGGTATATAAGCATAGGATATCATGGGATAATTTTGATAGGCAATGGAATAGAAGGATATATTGATAAATAGGTATATAGGTAAACATATTGCTATAATATATAGCTATACATGTCATAGGATAAGGATATAGGTATCTTGGTATCAATTGTAGGTAACCGAGGATATATATTTATGCATATATGTATCAAAGATCAAAGATAGATATCTATGTGGACACATACAAAAAAGAAGAAGAAACGCTGTCTTTTCTTATTGGCACAAGGCAGCACAAATCGAGTATGCCTGAGAGATCCTGCACAGAGGATCCCCGGGTACAAAAAGAATTCTGGGAAATGGGACGATGGAGATCGAGCGGCATTTGCTCCTTTACTCCGTTGACACTCTGATTACAAAAGTGGGAGAAAACCTAAAAAATTTGTTAACTTTTGGCTCACTGGTAAGAAGGATAGCAATTTGGCTCTTGAAATATTCTCCGTTCTGTGTATCTTTGTAGAGTAGGATGCCCTCTATTTATAGTCGTTTGGCAATAAAACGACTATTATGCGCCCACAGGTGAAAAATACACTGATTTCACTGTGGGCGCATAACACCCCTTTGGGCACATAGGGTGTAGGCGCATGGACACTGGATGATCATAGGTAGATCATGGGGTGGGCGTGGAGATTGACGTGGCTGCATGCTTCGGTGCACGATTGCTCGTAGAGACTGACGTGGCCGCATGCTTTGGTGCACGATTGATCGTAGAGTTTGACTGAGTCGTAGGGATCTATTGCCTTGGGAGCATAGTGTGGGAGTGAGTTTATGCGCCCACACTTGGGTACATGTTTGATCTGCATGAAAACAATGTGGGCATATAGACCATCTTTGAGCATGTGGGCGCATAGCCCCTCTCCGACCATGTGGGCGCATAGACTCCCTTTGGTTCTGTGGGCGCATAGCTCCCTTTTGGTTGTGTGGACGCATAGCTTCTTTTGTCTTCTTCATGTAGGATACATAGTCTTATATTTTTCATGCTTCTACAAGACCCCTTTCAAAGTTTTTGAGACTCGAACGAGTGTCGGAATACTTTGAAAGAAGCATGGGAAAAACTGTCTCCACCAACTTCATGGGCGCATGATAGGAATGACCCCTGTGGGCGCAAAGGTGTCTGCCAGGCTGTCGAAATGTGGCTGTTGAGATCTTCCATGGAAATCTGAAGCTATAGGCTCGTTTTGGAACGGAATTTGAAAAGGTCCGCTCTCTATGCGTAGTCTTCATCAGCAAATAGCAGGCGCACAATCTGCAAAAGACTGTCTCTGCGCAGGCGCATAGATCGTGTGGGCACATAGACCATGTGGGTGCATAGTCTATGTGGGCAAATAGCTCCCCGTTCATGCCTATAAGTAGGCCTTGAAGAGAGAGAAACCACTACCAGAATCTGTCAGATTAGCGATATTTGTAAACGTCGCTAATGCCGACCAAAACGTCGCTAATTTAAGTTAGCGACGTTTCTAGCGTCGTTTTGGAAATGATGGAAAAAAGCGTGTCGCTAATCGGTAAAACGTCGCAAAACGTCGCTACGGTGACGCTAATTAGCGATGTTACAAACGTCGCTAAGTAGCGATGTTATTTGTGACGTTCGTTTGTGGTCGCCGTTTAGCGACATTTTTAGCGACGTTTTGGCGACGTTTTGGCGAGGAAAGATTTTTGCCACGTCAGCAATTTAGCGATGTTATTAGCGACGTTCGTAAACGTCGCTACGTAATAGCGACGCTAAGAACGTCACTAAGAACGTCACTAAATTAAAAAATAAAAAAATACAGAATCCAGAACGCAAATGGAGCTGGTGCTAGAGCTGGAGATACAATCCAGAGATTGACACAGTACTAATTCATATATGTTTTGTAATTCCAAAAAAGAAACAAACTAGTTGATAGTCCAATACAAAATATATCCATAAAGCAAGTACAGCTGGTAATAAGTACTAATAGTCCAATACAAAATATATCCATAAAACTACACTACACTAATGACGACCAAACAGCTCACGCAAACGCTCAGTGATACGATCACGCAACCACTTCGAATAAGTGGCATCGACGGCGCCAGGAGAGATGCAGTCCACTGCAGGTGCTGGATGAATGGAACTCCCGGTCTCACTAGCTACCGGTGCCACTTCCTCCTTAACAGTAGGAGGAGCCACCTCAGTATTCAGTATTTTCTTCAAACGACGTGCCGCTGCTCGGGTCATGGGTACCATCTGGTAAGATCGATATTTACAAAGAATATAATTATAACATAAGCAAGCTAACTAAAGGAACTATCATCTCGTTTGAGTACATTTTCGAAAGCAGATAAAAATGTTATATTCAATTTTTTTCCAAGTATGAGAAAGGATGGCTCAGAACACAACCCAAAATTTATTCTAGCATACATTAGCGTGAATCGTTATGTTCTGTACATATGGTGTAGTATATGTTCTTATCGTATCTAGTATCTGAAGAATGTAACAGAATCAAGATGAACTCACATAATGTAATACTAAGACATCATCTACTACTATATAAGATATAGTGATAGGTTGCCATCTCATCATTGTCGAGGGATGAGGGTCGGAGGACAGTCAAGTTTATCTACGGCTACATAGTTTCTGCCTCGCCAGTCGAATGGCTGCAGGGACTATGTCCTGATCACCATGTCGTACCGTAGATTAATACAAATGGAGCTGGAGCTGGAACCAAAATACATAATCTAAAATACAAAATACAGAATCCAATCCCTGGGTTCGCCGAAAATACAAAAACAAAGATTGACACACAGTACTAATTCATATCTATTTTAAGTGTGAGAACGGATGGCTCAGAACACAACCCAAAATTCATTCTAGCATACATTAGTGTGAATCATCTATGTTCTGTGCATATGGTGTAGTATATGTTCTTATTGAATCTAGTATCTGAAGGATGTAACAGAATCAAGATGAACCCACAAAATGTAATACTAAGACATCATCTACTACTAAAAGATATAGTGATAGGTTGTCGTGTCATCATTGTCGAGGGAAATAGGTTTGATTGCCGTATCTAGGATAATACCAATCCAACCCATTTCATGAATAAAATGTTACCAATTAACCAACCAACAAAACTACTCGTTACAAATATTGGCACTATCGGTGCTTTCGAATCGGAGTATCATATTTTTTGGTGTCGAAAAACAAATAATTATTACTAAATTATTATATTTTTCGGCACTATCAGTGCCCCTGACAAAGCCCCCCCTCTCCCCCTCCCGCACCCCTCCCACCCCTACACCACCCCTAACCCTAACCAGAACCCTATCCCTAACCCCTCCCCCACCAGCCCCCCTCCCCTCCCCAGCCCCCCTCACCCCCCTGCTCCCCTCATCCACCAACCACCCCTAACCCTAACCCGAACCCTAACCCTAACCCTAATCCTCCCCTCCCACAGCCCCCCTCCTCACCCCAGCCGTTCTCACCCCTCCCCCCCCGCCCCTCACCCCCCTCCACACACCCCTAACCCCAACCCGAACCCTCCCCTCCCCCCTTCCCCCCTCCTCACCCCCAGCCGCCCTCACTCCCCTGGCCCACCCTCCCCAGCCACCCCTCACCACCCAACCACCCGTATCCCTCCTGTCCCTCACACCCCCCATCGGATCATTCTTCACCCCCCCAACCACCCGCACCCCCCACCTTCCCCTCCCCCTGAGCCACCCACACCCCCCAACTACCAACAACTAAAATAGAGAGAGAGGGGGGGAGTCACGTACCGGAGAGGGAGGAGAGTCGTCGGAGAGAGTGAGAGTCGCGAGAGAGAGTGAGAGCGCCGGAGAGAGTGAGAGCACCGGAGAGGGGAAGGAGAGAGTGTGAGAGAGTAAAATAGGGGAAAATAAATCATTGTGGGGGAATTTAATTAGAATTTAGCGACGTTCATTTTAACGTCGCTAAATTAGTCGCTATTAGCGATGTCATAGCGACGTTTCGTGGCGACTAGCTCATGTAACTAATATACGTCGTTGTCACGTCGCTAATTTCGTCGCTAGTAGCGAATATTAGCGACGTTTCACTTAAACGTCGCTAATGTGCAAACTTTAGCGACGTTATACGAACGTCGCTAAATTTACGTCGCTAATGGAGCAGATTTTAGTAGTGAAGCTCATTCTTTCTTTATTTTTGCTCAGAATTTTCAAAGAGTTTTTTTTCTTTGCTCTCTTTTGAGCAATCATGTCTCCCAAGGCTGCTTCGACTCCCAAGAAGTCTGTGATGGGCAAAAAGGCTGCGACTGCTAGTTCTCCTCCTTTGGCAGCGTCTTATCTGGTTCAGGACCCCATCCTGGGTGAGGCGATGTCTCAAAAAATGAAGTCTCGAGCGTTAATTTGTAACGTTCGAACTTTTCTCTGCTTGGGCGCATAACCATCGATATGCGCCCAAAGCAAACACTTCTTTTGTGAGCGGTCTTATGCGCTCACAGATGCATGCGCCCAAGCACTCTGTTGTATTATGCGCCCACACAGAACATGTGCTTATGCACCCACACAGAACTCGTGCTTATGCCCCCACACAGAACTTGTGCTTATGCGCCCACACAGAACTTGTGCTTATGCACCTACAGGCCCTTTGGGTGCATAACATCAGGGCGCATAGAATTTCTCAGTACTTAGCTTTTTCTGTAGAATCTAAGTCTGACTTTTCCTTATGTCTTTGCAGTTGACATGGTTGTCCCGGCTCTTGGTGGGATTCCTCTTGGCTCTGCCTGCCATGCTTTGGATTCAAGCCTCGTCACTACAATGGTCACAAAAGCTCAAGTGAAGATCATCCATGACCAGCCTTCGGTGCGGGTGATCGCTATGCTTGAGCAGGACAAAATGTTCTTAAAGCAGATGATAAATAATGAGAAGTTCACACTCGAAGGGGCACAGAGCTTTAAGAGACCGTACTTCTTATTTGGTAATAGCTTAGGATTTAAGGACGATGAGACGATATGTCTAGAAGACCCCTCTGGTGGTCAAGTTAAATAACCAAAGGGTATGGTTACCATCGATGACGCGCCTATACCCTCTGTCGGCATTTACTGATCTAGTTGTGCGGAGGCAAATGAAATGGGACCTGACCCCTGAACTACATGGGATCATTTCTGGCAGGATCCAATTCAACTCTGGTGACTGGAAGAATGACACTTTCAAGGGTGTCAAGGGCTCCACGTCCAACTTCATGAGGGGGCTGCATCCTGGGGCCATAATAAACGATGTCCCTACTGATCTTTACCATTACGCTGCTGAGACTCTCTCCAACCTGATGCTGTCAAAGAAGGAGTCGTATCCGGAAGGAAAGCTGCGGATAGAAGGTTGGAGATACTCTGTCCAGTTCTGGAGCAAACATACTGGATGGTTGCTCTCGACTTACGAGGCCACCCTAAAAGCTACCGGCATTTTTTATGCAATAAGAGCCACCTAATATGGCATAAAGGTTAACTGGCCTATGTTTATCTCATTGGTGGAGTTGTACAACTATCAAACATGTACCTTCTTTACTCCGGATGGGGAAAAGGGTCTGGCTCTTCACGAGATGTAGGCAATATCAAAACTTCCCTGGGGGACCGAGCCATACAAAGAATACGTCTCCTGTGATGAGGAGCTCCTGAATTTGAAGAGGGAGAACTCCGAGATGATGGAGGTGTATAAAGAGTTACTCTGTCACCTCTTTATTTGTCACCAGATCACAAAAAAGGATAAGACTGAGGGGTCCCTTCCCCATACGAGGGCCTGGACCAACTACATCTTCATCAGAGGCGAAGGAGATGGCCCAGTCTCTTTCTCGACTCGCAAGTCCTCGATAAAATCTGATATAGAGCAGTTGATGGCAGATTATGGGGCTGTAGACACCGAAGATAGTGATGATCCTGATGGGAACTTCTCGGTTTATTATTTCTTCAGACAGGTCGAGTTCAAGCTGTCAGAAAAGGCGGTGCTAGCCGCTTTCCAGATGATATGGCTTCGCGATTGTATAGTCCCTGGTGGTTCAGGGTCTATTGAAAGAATAAGCTGGGGTATGATACTTTAGGCTGTAAAGCTGGCATTTGGATGCCAGCTTGCCCTGCTTCCTGCGATGGTCTGCGCCATCTAACGAGGCTTACGACACTTCGTTGTTAACGCGATGACACCCGATGGCAGAAAGGATTTCGTCAGGACTGAATTTCCCTTTCATTATCTGATAGGATGGCTGGTGCTACACTGTCCCAGATTAATGAATATCGGGCTGATGGCAGACTCTTTGGCAGGAGATGCCTTTCTTTAGAGATTCAAACATGCAGATTGGACCGTCACAGGGGTGCCTGTTTGTAGGAAGGCTTTGAGTTTCCTGCAAAATTATGAATTCTTCAAAGTGTCGCCTCCCTCTGGTAGTGGCCATGCAGGAGATACTCTAGTAGATGAGGAAGCACTCACTACTAGCCTTCCTATTGGGGTATTTTGTTGGCTCCAGTCCATCAGGCCTTCCCATCTGGTACTCAGGAATAGGAACCATACTTTTTTGGAACCTTATCTACCGAGTCGCTTTACACGGCAGTTCGGCTACAGCCAGCTTCTTTTGGGCAATCCTAGCCCTTATCTACAGTCAATAGGAAGCCTGATCGATGGGGCACGTGCATGGGGCTACTACAACGCTGGATGTACGGAGGTAATTTTTACCCTGTCAGAATATAAGCCTAAAACCTACATACTCTTTGTTGCTGCCAAGTTATATATTCAGGTTAATACCTTCATTCTCGGTATGAGTATGAGCAGAGTTTAATATCGGGGACTAGTCTTGCCTCCACTCTTGCTGATATAGGACGAGTGCGCGCAATAGGGGGTCATAGAAAGGAAGGCGCCGTACCCTCAGCTGTGCCGGCTGCAGTGCCACAACAGAGAGTTATTCTTGAGGAGCCTGTTATTGCAGCACCTCAGAGAGAGGATACTAAAGAACCTCTTCCTGACATTCCTTATAAGAGAAAAGCTTCTACTGAGCTGGTTCCACGGTCCAAAAGGAAGAAGGTTGTTGTCTCCCGAGAGAGAAAGAATGTCACGGACGTGAGCGCTGGCTCGCCTCCTCCCAGAAGATCTTTCCGACATACCGGGAGGGGGGAACGGCATCACGGGGCATTACTATTCGGAAGGTAGTTCCCTTTCTAGACTCCATAGCCATTTTGGTCAAACCGTTAAAAGCTTTTTCACCATTACGTTTGTCCTTTACGCAGGACGTTGAAGTCACGACTGCGGCAGGTTCTTCTTCGTCGAAAGAGGTGGACATAAAAATAGTGTCCCCTGCTTGTCCTCAACCGATGGATAAAGACGGGTCTTCTTCAGTTGTAAGGCTTGAACAAAGGGATGATCAGGGCGAAGGCCCAGACCATGATGGTGATCAGAAAGCCAGTCCCTCCTATGATATTTCTTTGGGGGATATGTCTGCAATAGGAGCTATGATGAAAGACTTGGATGAAAATTAAGTCCAATCAGCTCACCCTCCTCTTGGTTTGTCATTCTTACACTTTTCTTCGGATGAGATTTTTCGACTTCAATTTTGTGTACAACTTGTGAGGCTGACTTCCATCGTATATTCCCTTGTAGACAAGAAAAGGGAACAAAGCACGGAGGTTGCACCAGATATCGAGGCTAGATAGGAAGCTGTATTTGGTTCTCCCAGTAAGCCGGCATCAGTTACTGAAGAAGTTCATGATCGGCCCGTTGAGGCAGTCATTATTGAATCTACTTCGGGTCTAGCTGGGACCATGGAAGGCGAGCAGCCTGATGCTGCTTTGGCTGATGTTGACAGTGAGCGACCTGGGTCTGCTCTTATTTCCCCGATTCCAGTTAATGCTGAGCCGACAGGAGGTATGAACTTATAACTCCTTCTTTAAGTAAGTTTTTTTTGTTACTGATATGTGTATTGCTTTATTTGTCTGGTTCAACTTCCTCCTAAGTAGCCCTCCCTGGGATAGAAGATCCCCATACAGCTTCATCTCTAATGACCTCTACTGAAGATGATGAGATGGCTCAGGAAGTCATAAGAGCTTTCTACTCCGTTTTGAAAGTAAAACTTCCTGGAGTTTTGAACCAAAATGCCGCCTTCGGGCCTGTAAAGGCTGTCGCTGAATGCCAGGTGACGGCTCTTGAAAGCATTGTTGGCTATGAAGAGCGAGCTAATGCTTTAAGGAAGGTCATGGCTGACCTGGAAAATTAAGTAGCCAAACTCCGAGAGGTCAGTCAGCGTAGCCCAACATCATCGTTTCTTGAGGAGGACGTGGCTCTGATTACGGCTATTGAGGAGGAGAAAGCTACATTCCAGGCGAGGAAGGAGACGCTGGCTAAAGAGATCAGTGAGCTGGCTGATTAGTATGAACAGTTCGATGCTACCGGTAGGGCTCGTATTGCCTTAAAGAATAAGCTGGCCATCCAGATCGCTAAAAAGTACAACCAGATTGCACGCAAAGAGATTGCTCAGCTTGAGGATAACTTACGAACAGTCGCATCTGAGCATGAAGACTACATGGTTCAGGCTGCTGCGACTGCCACAACTTCAGACCAATTGAAGGCTCGGTTGATGAAGTTGGAAGAGGGGCATATGAAACTGATTCCTTTCAAGGATGAAGCTGCTCGATAGGAAGAAGCACGTCGTCGCACCACTGTCAAATCTCAAGCTGATATCAAGGCCCTGAGGGATAGCATCAATCGATTGTGTTTCCCTTAAGTCTTTTGTTTGTAACTGTCTGTTTTAGCCGTCAAGACTCTTATATCTTTTTCTTTTTTTCGTCTTTTGATAGACGTTCTTAATAAAGAATCTTTTGGCTTTCAAAACTCATGAATGAAGCTTATGAAATATCAGAACTAGAGGTAATATGGACGTAGTAAGAATATTTCTGGTGGGTATTCTACTAGGGAATTTGATGTGGACTTATTATCTATTTTATATTCAAGGTTTCTGAACATAGATAATAAGTTGAAAGAAGCTGCTAATAGAGGTAATATGGACGTAATAGCAGAGAATGTTCTATATCTGACCAGAGATAATATGGACGTGGAAGGATATATAACATTAGGTAATAGTGGATAATTCAGAGGTAATATGGACGTGATTATCTTTGATGAATGCTTTGCTCAAAGGTTATATGGACGTGGAAAAATATTTTTTAATTATCCCACTGGAAAAATAATTATCGAAAAACAGTTCAGAGGTAATATGGACGTGACTTGTTTTCGTCAGACCAAGTTTTGGCAGAGTCCAAAATGGAGATAATTCCACTGGAGAATCTTTTTAAAGGACCTATTATCCATGGCGTATTCAAGATTTTTGAAATACGGATAATAGTTAGATAATTTTTTTAATAACATAAACATTGTACTGTACATTTACATGACTGAAACAGGGTATATGTGAACGCTATTCATGAAGGTTACACATAATATTTCTTAAGGAACTTACCGTTGATCGGCATCATGAGCAAGTCACCATCAGGGTTGGTTAGTCGATACGCATCGTTAGAATACACTGATTCTATAACGAAAGGACCTTCTCATTAAGGCTAGAATTTTCCTTTCATCTTGTGCATCATGACCATTGGTCTTCTCACTGCTAAGAGCAGATCACCAACTTGAAATATTCTTTCCTTCACCTTTTTATTAAAGGCTCTGGAAAGGCGTGCTTGGTAGAGCTCAATACGCTGTTGAGCTAATAAGCATTTTTCATCTAGCGCTTCCGACTCCTGTAGTTACAGACGGTAACTTTCTTCGACATTCAACTCACTAGCTAAGACTACTCAAAGAGAGGGAATCTAGATTTCTAGGGAAAGAACTGCTTCACTCCTATAAACCAGAGAGAATAGCGTACTACTTGTTGGTGTCCGGACCGTTGTACAATAGGCCCAGAGACATTCGTCGAGCTTCTCATTCCAATCGTGCTTGTTTGAAGATACGAATTTCTTGAGAAGTTTGATGATAGCCTTATTGAAGGCTTCTGCTAACTCATTAGCCGCTGGATTGTAAGCAGTAGAGGCTACATTCTGGATTTGATTCTTATCGCATAACCGATAGAATGCATGGCTCGCAAATTATGGACCATTATCATGGATGATCCTGCGAGGTAGGTCAAAGCGATAGATAACATGATGTTTGATGAAACTGATCACGTTCGACGTCTTTACTTCGGTGAGCAGTATAGCTTTCGTCCATTTGGAGAAGTAATCGGTTATAGCTAGGATGAACCGATGTCCTTTAGAGGATGGCGGGCTGATTGGGCCTATGACTCCATACCCCAGGCTTCAAAAGGCTAAGATGCCGCCATCGGGTATAGAAACTCTGAAGGTTGATAAATGAAATCGACGTGGAACTGACAAGCCCTATACATCTTTACATATTCAACAACATCTGCTATCATCGTGGGCCAACAATAACCCATTCGTCTGAGGCGATTTTATAATTTAGGGCCTGGTTGATGTGCACCATAAATTCCGTCGTGAGCCTCACGGAGTGCATGTTTGACTTCTGTGTCTGATAAATATCGTAACAATAGCCCTTCGTTAGAGCGTCAGTACAGCATTTTGGTAGTTGTATCATAGTAAAATCTGAGGGATCGCCTTTGGACAGATACTGCTTCCTTTGGGTCCTCAGGAAGGATTCCGTAGATGGCGTAGTCTATGAAAGGAAATCTCCAGTCTTTAATGTTGACGTTTGTTTTTGTTGCATAATTGTGATGAATATGCAAGGCATCTTTCACACAGAATAGCTCTCGACCAGACACTATGATCGAATGCTGAGTATTGGTAGGGACGGTCAAGAAAGCAACAAGACCGGCTAAAGCATCTGCTTCTATATTCTGTAATCGAGGCACATGCTTGATGAAGAATCCAGCGAAAGTAGAAGCCAATTCAATTTTTGCTTTGTGATATGGGATGAGATCTTCGTGACGAACTTCATAATTCCCTCGGACCTGACTAACTATTAGCTTAGAATCGCCGTAAGCTTCTAGATAGTCAACTTCCAATTGTTTTTCCAGTTAAAGGCCGATCAGTAGGGCATTATATTCGGCTACGTTGTTAGTACAGGATGGTTCCACGAGAGAATATATACGATGTATAACCAGATGGTCAGGTAACACAAGTACGATGCCTACTTCGGCCACGATATTTCCCTTACATCATGGTCTTATTCATCACTGTACCAATAGATAACATGATGTTTGATGAAACTGATAACATTCTACGTCTTTACTTCAGTGAGCAGTATAGCTTTCGCCCATTTGGAGAAATAATCGGTTATAGCTAGGTTGAACCGATGTCCTTTGGAGGATGGCGGGCTGATTGGGCCTATGACGTCCATACCCCAGGCTTCAAAAGGCCAAGATGCCACCGTCGGGTGTAGAAACTCCGAAGGTTGATGAATGAAATCGGCGTAGAACTGACAAGCCCTACACTTCTTTGCATATTCAACAGCATCTACTATCATCGTGGACCAATAATAACCCATTCGTCTGAGGCGATCTTGTAATTTGGGGCCTGGTTGATGTGCACCACAAATTCTGTCGTGTGCCTCACGGAGTGCTTATTTGGCTTTTGTGTCTGATAAACATCGTAACCGTAGCCTGCCGTAAGAGCGTCGGTACAGCATTTTGGTAGCTGTATCATAGTAAAATCTGAGGGATCGTCTTTGGACAGACACTGCTTCCTTTGGGTCCTCAGGGAGGATTTCGTAGATATGTTTGTTTCTATTGCATAAATGTGATGAATATGCAAGGCATCTTTCACACAGAATAGCTCTCGACCAGACACTATGATCGAATACTGAGTATTGGTAGGGACGGTCAAGGAAGCAGCAAGACCGGCTAAAGCATATGCTTCTATATTCTATAATCGAGGCACGTGTTCGATGAAGAATCCAGCGAAAATAGAAGCTAATTCGATTGTTGCTTTGTGACATGGGATGAGATTTTTATGACGAATTTTATAATCCCCTCGGACCTGACTAACTATTAGCTTAGAATCGCCGTAAGCTTCTAGATAGTCAACTCCCAGTTGTTTTGCCAATTGAAGGCCGATCAGTAGGGCATTATATTCGGCCACGTTGTTAGTATAGGGTTCCATAAGAGAATATGCACGGTGTATAACCAGATGGTCGGGTGACACAAGCACGATGCCTACTCCGGCCATGATATTTCCCTTAGGTCCTGTTCTTGATGCACCGTCAAAGAGCATTCACCAAATAGGGATTTCCTCAGTTGCGGTATTAGACTCCACTATTTCATCCGGGATTTCATCGTAGAGTTTGGAAAATTCTGGCACCGAATGAGCTACTAGGAAATCAGCTAACGCTTGGCCTTTTACTGCCTTCTGAGGGACGAACAGTATATCATATGGAGTCAACAACATTGCCCATATAGCTAAACAGAAATTAAGAGAACCCGGTTTAGTCATGAGTATTCTGAGAGGATTGACTTTAGATATGATGTGGATAGTCTGCCCAGACACATAATGGCGTGTCTTCTAGATAGTAAATACCAGTACGAGACATTCATTTTCTACAGGTGTGTATCTATGCTCGACACCCACCATCGTGCGGCTGAGGTAGTAGATTGTCTGTTCATGGCCGCCTTCATTCTTCTGAGCTAATAGGGCACCAAGGGAATAATCCACAGCGTGAACATATAACAAGAAGGACTTTCCTATTATTGGAGCCACCAACACTGGAGGGCTTGTGAGATGCTTCTTGATGTCATCAAATGCGCGTTGACATTGTTCAGTCCAGACGAAAGATACTCCTTTCTTCATGAGCTGAGTAAACGGTTGACACCTTCCAGAAAGATTTGAAATGAATCGTCTGATGTAAGGCCAGCCTTCCTTGAAGTCCGCATAGCTCTTTAAGATTTCTTGGAAAATACATATCGAGGATAGCTTTCACCTGATAGCTTTCACTTTCTTCGGGTCAAGATGTATACCCTTTGAAGTGATAACAAAACCAAGGAACTTGCCGTTGGAGACTCCCAGAAAAGACTTGGTTGGATTCATCTTGAGTTGGTGTGCACGAATTAGTTCGAATACTGTTCTCAAATCTTGGAGGTGGTTGCCCTTGAGATGACTTTTAACTTGGATATCGTCTACGTAGCATTGTACTGTTTTGCATAAATGATCGCAAAAACTTGTGTTCATAGCTCGATGGTATGCCGCCCCTACATTTTTTAATCCGAAGGGCATCACCGTATAGCAGTATACCCCCAACGGTGTTCAAAAAGATGTGTGTTTCTCATCGTCGGGGAACATCTTGATCTGGTTTTAGCCTGAGAACCCATCCATGAAAGACATCCGCTCGAAGCCGCAAGTATTGTCGATCATTACGTCGGTGATCGGTAGAAGGAACTCATCTTTCGGGCATGCAGAGTTCAAATCCCGGTAATCGATACAAACTCGAATATTATCGTTCTTTTTCATAACTGGCATAATGTTAGCGACCCAGTCAGGGTGTTGTTCTTCACGAATGAACCCGCTTGAAATAAGCTTCTTGAATTCACTCTCGATGGCTTCCATGATATCTAGTCGGAACCGTCGCTGCTGCTGCTTCACTGGCTTAGCTTTGGACGAGATATTTAGGCGGTGCATAGCAACTCTAGGGTCCAAGCCTGGCATGTCTATATAGCTCTATACAAAGACGTCAATGCATTCTCTTATAAGCTGTATAAGAGATTGTCGTTCTTCGCCATACAGACTTTTACTGATGAAGATTGGTTTAAGAGATGATTCATCTCCTAAATTAACTTGGACGACTTTGTCTTCAGTAGGTGGTTCATGTTGTTCGAAATGTAACTCCCACCTAGTATCCATCTTTTGAGCCTATTATTCAAGCTCGATCGATTGGACATCGTCTGTAATTTGGTCAACTGACACCATGTTGACGGACAAAGTTGCTTTGAACATGTCTCTAATGCTGGAGTCTAAATCCCAGAGACAGGAATCAGAAGAATGAGAACAATGATCCACTTCGACGTCTGATCCTTCAGGAGTTGTTGCAGGAGTAAAGTAACCCAAACCAACACCGTTTTGTTGATAATAGTTCTCGAGTTTGCCGGGAGGAGCAAAGTGACGTATTGGCAATCGTCGTCCCTGACCGTAGTTTAGCCCCTGGTCGTTTTTTATATCATATCCCATATTCTGGATGATATTCTTGGCCTGCCAACTATATCGGTCAAGTTATATTTTTCCAGAATCATAGTCATCTTCAGTGTTGTGATTGGGAGAAGTAGAATCCAGAAAGAATTTCTTTCGCCAATTATTCGACCGAAGATGATCAATTCTTTACCTTCCTTTCTAGTTGGAACGATGAAATAGGGGATATCTTCTGGCCAGACTTCTTCCCGCAGATGAGTCATCGTGACCAGCATGCAGAGATATGGTCCTATGCCGTGCTCTAGGGCGTATATCGCATCTATGTACTAGTTTACATATTGGTAGACATCGGAGTAATTCAAAGATAAACCTTTACTTAGAAAATATGCAAGTTCTTCTTCAGGGATAACATCATCCACTAAAAGTATATTATTTTGAGTATTGATATACTTATTGAGGGGATCATTGTCTGGAACAGAAGCCACAGACTTGGCCAAGTTCGCCACATAGGGTAACTCTTCAGGATTGGGAGGACGGACTTCAGCAGGTTCCACCCGAGGTGTTTTGCGGAGAGTGATGGTCAATGGTTTGACCTTATCAGGATTCTTCTTTTTGACCCAGATTGTGAGAGGCTTTGGAGTACTTTTTGGAGTAGTACGTCCTTTGACTCGGATAATCAGGGGACCATCACTGGCGATGAACTCACTTCAGCTTTATCGTCATCTTCGTTATCGTCATCCTTGGAGGGTTGAGATTGGTAAAGTACCGAATCTCCATAGTATGCTTCAATACCCTTAAAAGGATCGACATCGGCAAACTCTGTCTTCACAATGCCATCGCTGTTGACGTACTTCAAGCACTGGTAAAGGATAGAAAGAATAATCATGTTCTCGTGTATCCATGGACGTCCTAACAAGATGTTGTAGGACACATTGGCATCGATTACATAGCAAGAAACCTCCATTCGGAGATCACCAATCTGGCACTTGAGACGGATCTTGCCCAGCGGGTGGCTTCTCCCAGCATTAAAAGCCATGATAGTTGTATTGGTTGCAGATAGCTTGTGCAGAAGGATCCCTAGAATTTGGAGAAAACTTCTAGAAATGATGCTGAGGGAGGAACCTGGATCGATATGCATCTGATCCACCTTAATCGCCCCGATATATCCTGTATAGTACAGAGGTATATCATGACGATTGTTTTTTAGTAGCATGTCCTCCTATGAAAAGGTGATGTTGGGCACCACTTCCATAGTGATGTGACAGTGAGGACAGGAGACGGGATCTTCAGCGGGGGCTTTGACTTCAGTGAGATAAGAGTCGGCATGTAGTAATTCCTCACATAAGGCCTTTTGCGTCTCTTTAGAGAGTCACAATAGATCGAACAAAGACAACCTGGCAGGTGTATTAGCCAGCTGTGCCAGTATGTCAAAGTTGTAAGGCCGATCCATGCATTTGGGAGTTGCTGCCTTCAGAGACTTGTCAAATTGCATCTCATTCTGCTTAGCTTTGTCGGTAGTTGAGGACTTAGATGGACCAGCTTCTGAACTTGTAGGGACAGCAGGAGCTTGAGAAGGTACTGCATCTTCTTATACGGGGTCATAAGTCCGTAGGTAGGCCTTCCCAGATCGCGTCTCGCCAGATAGAACTTCATAAATAGGAGAAGACACCATATGGCATGATTTGTATTTCTTACCTCTCTTTACTTTGGAAGATACCACCCACTACATCATTTCTTGCACAAGGTCTGTATGGACCCACATGATCTCACCACGTTCTGTCGTGAGTGGCACCAAGGTTGAGTTGCGAGCTGGCGACAGGTTGACGACTTCTATTATTGCCTTGGGGATTGGGACTACGCCGTCTGGGACTTCTGTGGGAGGAAAGTTACGAAATTGAAGAGAGATCATGTTAGAAGATACGATCTTGTCTTCAGCTTCGAGGTAGATCATTTGGCTGTCGATAAGCTGTTGTATCTTCTTCTTCAGGACGATGCAATCCTTGGTAGAGTGGTACACGTACTGATGATAAAGACAGTACTTGGGATCGTTGAGTTGGTTTGCCTCCACAGGACATCGTGGTGGAGGCAATGTCAGTTTATTACCCGTCATCAATATGTGAAAAATGGTAATAACATCATCTTTGTCAAAGGAGAAAGTCACCTTAGGTTTGTCAGGAGCGCCCTGAGAATTGGAAGCTCCCTTGGAAGTATCGACCTTCAAGACCTCTTTCCCTTTACCCCCACGGACAGGGATAGTTTGGGGGTGCTTACTTTTGTCTTCAGATTTGGGTGTCTTTAACCCCACTAATTCCAGATTAGGGACGTCATTTTCAGCAGCATCAGCGGCTCCAATGAAAGTAGGCCATGTATCATACTTATGTATATCCAGACAATACTTCACTGTAGGAAGGAAGTTATGTCGACAAGTATCCATAAGTTCTGAGTCTGGTACATCGAAGGGCATCTTCAATGCTAGTCGCCTGAAGTATTCGATGAAAGCAATAACAGACTCAGTCCTCTTTTGTTTGGTCTCGATGAGGGTAGACATACTAACATGCATGCCACTCTCATAAAATCTGTTGAGGAATAACCTCTCCAAATCTTTAAAGGAATTAATACAACCGTCAGGCATACTACAGAACCATTCAAAAGCTACCCCATGCAAGGTGCTAATAAATAGCTTTGACAAGAACGGATCGTCCTTTGGTAAGTGTAGAGTCTGCGTGTTGAAGTATGTCATGTGTTGGCGAGGAGAAGTCATCCCGTCAAATGAATTTAGCGTCGGTGGCTTGTAGTTAGGAGGGCAAGTAGCATTCTCCCATTCAGGAGGATAAGGTTGAGATATCCCTATCTTCTGAAGCTCGTCTTTGTGTGAGATGGTATCGAGACGGGCAACAAGAGAATCAATTACATCCTTCTGATTGAGTAGATACTGAGAAACGGCTGTTGTACGGTTGTCAGGCGTCGTTGGCGAAGGACCACCCCCAGCATTTACAAGATTTGGAGGAGGCACAACGGAATGATACTCCTTTTGTAGTAAAGAAGGGTTGTTGCTATAAGCCGAACTAACGTGTGCTGAGACGTTCGGTTGAGGTCGAGGAACAGCCCCAGCAGTTTGGACTGCCATGATACTAGTAAGCATATCAGTGATCTTGGCAAATGCTGTTTCAAGACTCTCTAGCCGCTTGTTGGTCTGATCACTGGCTTCTTCAGGTCTCTCTCCATCCGTTATGTACGTAGATAACATACGAGGATGAATAGAGGAGACAGTACAACTGGTGCTGATACTGTCTGTCTCTGAGTTGAAAAGACCCTCGTCTTTTGGCAGGGGAGGTAGATAGTCACCATCAGACTCGAAGATATCATCGTCATCTGGAAGGCTACCCTCGGTGTGAAGGTCATCTGCTTCAGGTTCTGAGGGAATACTACCCCTAGCTAAAGGATCATCACCCCCAGCTTGGGAGTCATCGTCATCTATACAGAATCTCGTCCTTGACCGAGTTCCCATATAGACTCCTTTAGATTTAACAGCTTGCTGGCTATCTATTAGCAGACTTATTCTTCTTCTGTTTCGCAGAACTGAGAGAAAAATTTGGGTTAGTGGTCCACCTTCTTTGATTGGGGATCCTGTAAGGAGGACCCCATGAAGCCATGTTGGATGAAACACATAGCGACTTTTCATCTTCAGAGCGATACAGTCGTCGAAACATGGACTGCCTCTGAGGCACTTTCGTTGCTTTGGAGCAGCAACAGTTGATTACAATACTGGTGCACGAATGTACGCCATGAATTGTAGTATCCTCCCTCTCTTTACGCTTATGGTTTATCATGTCGCGTAAATCAGCGGAAGGAAGTTTTGCCTTAAAACCCATGTCACATGCATCGCCGAGCTTTGCATATGGGTTTGTAAGGGGAGTTGGCACATCCAGACTTAGTTCACATGCAGGGGCAACCCCCACACCTAAGTTCCGTAATGACCTTAAAGACAACCCCTTGCTATACGCGGTGGGGTCAGTCTTTTTGTTATGGGCGCATAGACCCTAGAGCATGCCCTTGGGCGTATGCTTCCCTGAAGTCCTGGCAGCATGCCTGGCCCTCCTGGATGTGGATGCATAGAATGGGTCATCAGAGCCTGGGCGCATAGCCTTAAGCGCATGGCCCTGGGCGCATAGCATATCAAAGACAGAAGTCCTGTGGCTAGAGTTATGCGCCCATATACTGCCTTGGGCGCATGCTTTGGAAAGTAGCACTATTTTCTTCCAGTTTAATTGCCTTCTTCGTTTGTGAGCCTCACTGAGTTTGTCCAGAGCATCGAACACTTCGATTCTTGGCATCGTAGTATTTTCTTTGCCAAGTTTCGAGTGTTGAACACTCTGTTGTTGGTTGCACAATAGGGAAGTCGCTGGACTAGTAGAGCCCGGAATGGTATGCGCCTTCTTCGTGTCAGGAGCTTCTATGGCAGAGTTATGTGCCCACAGAGGAGCTCTATGCGCCCATGTGGAAGGCCTATGCTCCAACGTGACAGAGTTCTTCGGTTGCATATCTTCTATGACACTAGCAGGATATGCACCACACTACAAAAAAAAGTTGGCTTTTGGGACAACACTTTTAAGAACTCTAGTTTTAAACGTCCTAAAAAATTATTATTTGGGACTACTATATTTTTTTGTAATAAAAAACAAATTTATTGGTGACAGATTAAAAAATGGATCTCTTATTTGGGACTATTAATATTTTTCGTTCCAAATAAATTTTGAGACCGTCTCAAATAATCTTAGCGGGAATGGCAATTATTTGGCGGCCAAAACCAAAATTTTTAAAAATCTTTTTTTCACCTGAATCAAACCCTTCCCTAATTTGAAAACAAAATTTCTCATCGTCTTCTCCTCTTCATTCTTCTGTATCAAACCATGGCATTATTTTGCTAAGTTCCTACTCTTTCCCGTAGAGACCAAAACCCCCCAAATCCCTCCACCTCCCTCCTCTTCCTGCTATGAGACTGTATCCTAAACCCTAGATCCAACCCTCCCCAAATCATAACCCTAGATCCCAACCCACCTTCCCAAATCCATGCCCTAGTGTCGCCGCCACGCTGGCCATCATCGACGAGTCCGACACACTTGCGTCTCTTTATCCTTTCCTATTTCTAGAAAGTTTTGATTTTGACTGAATTTTTTGGGATTACAGTTGAGGAACCCTTCCGCACTCAAAGTGTTCGACGAGGTCATCGCCGTTTCCAAGTTGAAGCAAATTGTGATGTCCCTCGACTACGTCGGCACCCTCTCGAGGTCATCGCCGTTTCCAGCAGGGATCCAGGGAAATGCTGGAAACAACTACTTCCGAGCTGATGGCCAGAACACTGGCAATTTCATTACAGTATGATCTCTAACCCACGTGTTTATCTATTGATTCCTATACTTCTAATAGTATGTTTTGTCTGTACATCCTTGGTCACATGTTCTAGTCACCAATCTATATATGGACCAGTTAGTAAATCTGGCATTGGTTAGATTTAACCGCCATCAACTAAGCCTAGTTCATTTGGTCTATTCAAGCTGAAGCTGCTTGGAACTTCTTTCAAGCATTTAAAGTTCACACCAAATTACCTCCCCCTTTTGTTATGTTATATATATTTAAAACATAGTCCTGCAAATAGTCTCATGCTATGATAAGTGAATTTATTTCTGTTATTTTTCACAATTACTATTTCAATTAGCCACTATTTACTGAACCATAATTATTGATAAAATCAATTTAATGATGTTGTAGAAGTCACTAATACTAAAGCTATCTTCAGTTGCAGCTACAACAACATCAGCATGTTATTAGTCTAAAGAAACAATAACATCAAATTATCTCACTAATACTAATAGTTGGTTTTGATTTAGTCCTGGTTGTGAAAGATAGGACGAGGGCTTCGAGTATGGTTCCCTCAAGATTAAACACAATTTTATCAAATACTTGAAGTGTGCAAAAGTTGAAACAACATTATCGTAAATGGGTAGGTGCATTACATCCTATGTTGCATAGAAACATGAAAAGGGTGTTGTAGAGCTGTATCGTGTCCGTATCGAGCAACATAGGTGACTCGTTGTACCTATCTGAAAATATGTGTATCCCGTATTTTTTTCGTGTCCTTATCCGTATCGGTGTGTGCAACACGGATTGCACCACATGTAGATACATCCTCTATTGCAAAAAGTTAAAACAACAATATCTCAAATGTTTAAGGTGCATAACACCATATGTAAAATTGTAAGCCAGTAACATCTACAATGTAAAAATCTTGAAATGGGAAACAGCAAGTGCAAGAGGTACTAACCAGAGACAAGGAATTGTACCTTATCTTGTTTCAGATCGCTTGCCTACCTCTAGTCGGATCCCTTAAGATTTTATACATTGTGAGATCTTAAAAGCTGTAATGGAAATGAGTGCAAGAGGTAATAATAACCGAACAGGAGACGAGGGTTAAAGATTTGGACACGTGATGTATTATAAATCATAATCCTGTTTCGGACCACTTGGCCTACCTCTAGTCTCCCTTCAGATTTTTTTGATCCACTGAGATCTTTTGTGTTCCAATCCGGTCAGATGAATCCACTGTAAGATTTTTTTTATACCAATGTCTGACCACCACGGGTCAACCACAAGTTTATGGCGAAAGTATTTCTTGGAGCAATAAAGTTGATTGTGGCAACAGAGATGCCATGTTAAATAAGCTAACATAAATGCATTAAGAAAATTAACTAGGTATATGCACCTTATGTAAAACCCACTATGGTTACTTATGACCAAAACCAAGGGGAAAAATAAGAAATGTTACAAACTGACCTTAAAGAAGTCAAAGGACAAGAAATCACAAAGCTACAATCTCCACGACAAGAATTGCAAGAAAAACTAGATGAAGCCAATGTCGCAATTTTCAGGAAAAAAACAGCGAGAATTGCAATTGAAATAGCCCCACAAATTGTACCAGTTTTACTCGTTTCTAGATCTTAGCTAAATTCTTAAATATCGCATCCGATACTGCAAGTTACTGGTACAAAACATTTGAGAAATCCAGTGAGAATCTGCACTATTTCTATGTTTATAAAGTATATAAGCTCTAAAATTAACTCATCAGATCAATTTATTTATGAAAGTTATTGATTGATTCCAACCTTTGGAATTGAATTACTCGCTGCTTGTGAAATTTGTATCTGGCGCCAAACTTACTGTTGTAGGATAATAGTTTATATTGGAGACTCGTCACTCAAATAGTGTAAGGCCAGTTTTCAAGTCAGAATGTACTCTCAGTCATAGTAAGAAGTTTTTAATTTATTATATTTCTCTAGATTCCACTCATCAACCAAGAATCTGACAGATTTATCTCTGCTCTTTGTTAATCTTTTCTTCTGTATCCTTTCATAACTGATTCTTGTGCTGAAGACTTGCTACCTTAAATTTACAGGTAAGGATTCTGCAAAAGCAGCTGCAAGAGGAGATTGATTTGCATGTGGCATTGGCAAATGCTGTAAGACATAACAGTAAACCTCTTTTATATCCTTCCAAAATTCCAGGCGATGGTAATATTTAATTGTGGGTTCTGGTAATATGCCATCTTACTTTAGTTTCTTGGTATTAAAGCCGGGACCATATTCTTGTTCCACTTGCACAATCAACACTATCAACCAATCCAATCGAGACCCAAAAAGAAGAAGAAGAAACTAATGCATATCCTTGTCATTAAAGCCGTCTTTCGGAACGAAAGTACACTTTAAGGAAAAATAGCTAAATTTTAAGGTTTTCTCTGTACACACTATTCTATATTTTTCTGAAACTAGATGTAGACATTGATTTGGATTGTGGTCTTGCGTTGTGCAGAAAAGGAATAGATGCACTCGTCTTGGAGAAATCTGACAGCCTACGGGCTGCAGGGGCAGCAATAGGTGTTTTTTGAATGGATGGCGTGCACTTGACCAGCTTGGTGTGAGCATGGAGCTTAGAATGAAGGCTATTCCTATAACAGAGTATGCTTATGATAATAAGCTCAGTCTGATGAGTTTTAAACTTCTACTTCAATATTTATATAATAGTGTCGTCAATTTCATAATGTGAAGATATATGCTGAATTGTTTTCCATCTTTCGCTCAATGTAAATCAGGATCCAAGATGCTATGCTGAACAAGAGTGACATACGAGTAATACCGTGCAGGTAAACCTGGATTCTTGTCGATTTCTAATTATTAGTGGTACCAAATGGACTCAAACCTAAGTGGAAAGCATACATGCATTTTCAAATGCTGAATTTCTTAGAATAGTATTTGTTGCATCAAGTAAATTCCTCCAAAAGACTATCAAGGTCAACTGAAGTCTGTTAGGAAAGATACCAATTTTCATGGGGTACTTGATTCTTCTATCTATTCCCTGTAATGCAGTTTTTGAAATAAGTTTTGTGGTTTTCTCTGTTGTGTTTGTTTTGGTTATTTGCTTGTTGGTAAACTAGCAAAAAAAATTTATTTGAATCATCTATGTTCCATACAACCTGCAAAAATGATCTTAAAGCTGTTGGTTACTTGCTTGTTGATAAATTTATTTGAATCATCTATGTTGAGACAATGAAAAATTTGGACTTTGTTATGACCAGAATAGGTGGTGGGATATTGGTCATCCAAATTTGATCTTTTATTTGGTAATACTTGAGTCCAATTTGCTAATCAAGCTTTTATTGTTCATTAGCATTAGATTGACTAGTCGCAACCAGACAATTCAATCTGTTAAAATTATGTACAGCAACCAATTTCCTGTCTATTATTAATCTTTAGCATAAATGTGGGAGACGAATACTTGCAAAGTTTTTGAAGTTTCAGCGTAGTAGCTGCTGATATAGAGAGCAGCTGCTCCAGATCATTGGGTTAAACTGATCTTAGTGGTAAACAAGCTCAAGAAAGTTTATTGATTTTGGGGAAGCATTTGTTGATGGTGAGTGGAGAAGACCTGCTGTGCCCGGTTGTGCACAACAATGGCCATCAAAACATCCTCCTCATCGTTTGAATACAAAACATTTAACAAATACAAGCGATATAGTTTTGACGACTAATTGCAGACAGAGACTGAGATTAGTTGATTCACGTTCTTTTTTACATTCGTGAACAGTTTTTCTAATCGTAGAGAAATCAATGTTGTATAGACTCACTTTCATGGACTTAGTGGTTGTGCTATGCTTGTGTATGTCAAGGGGCTGTTGTGCCATATCAATATTAAGTTTCAGTAGTCTTGACTTAGTGGTTCACTGGTTGTGCTATGCTTGTGTATGTCAAGGGGCTGTTGTGCCATATCAATATTAAGTTGTGCCATATCAATATTAAGTTTCAGTAGTCTTTCTGGTAAGACTCGACCATCAGTTATGTAGCTAAAGCATGGGAAGTCGAAACATATAATATTCTAATCCTTTCAATGTATTAGACTCTTTTTTCCTAATCTACCATATTATGACATCCTCATTTGTTGAAGCGTGTAGTGTCAGTTGTTATTAAAAACTTATGAGAAAGAAAATCCCGATTTTGTATTTCCATGCAAAAGCAAGTTTTAATTTATTGTTGATGATAATGTATACTTTCCTATATGATTCTAAGATGCAAAACACAATGCAGATTCTGGATTCTCTATCAGAGCGGATTGTTTCACTGGCTTTCGATGTAATTTCTCATGTATTAGAAACAGGCCCTGTAAGTTCTCTTTCTTTTTTCTTTGGTGTTAATTTTGCAGCAGATGTGGTACCTTGTCTCCCAAGTTTAGAATCTGAAGGTGTTGACTGCATCATATGCTCGTTGGTTTGAAATTATCATGAGATTTGTATTGCTGAGTTAATCCGACTTCATTATTATTGATAACTATTTTTCTTCTGTCTGGTAACCTAGCAAGACCTCTCCTGTTTGTGCAAAAGATAACCTTTCTGAAGTTTATATAGCTATGTCATAATCTGAAATGCTTTCAGGGATGGAGGCATGTGTCACCCCATTTTTCTTCATTATTGGATTCTGCAATCTTCCCTGCATTGGCGTTAAATCAGAAGGTTAGCTGTGGTGTCACTATGAATGTAACTTTAATTCACATAAATGTAAGGTTGAACCATACTTTGAAATTGAACAACAATCTCCAATGTAGAGTATTAAATTTAAACTCTATGATTGTGAATAACTAAAAATCTGTAGTATTTGAATTAATTTTTCTTTCTTTGTGATGGCAGTTCTCTAGACTGACTTGTCCAACTCTGAAACATTTATTTTTTCTAATCCTCTTTTTTGGTTCTGCAAAGGATGTAGCAGAATGGGAAGAAGACACTGATGAATATATACGGAAGAATCTTCCATCTGATCTTGTGAGATACCTTGTCTGAAAAGCTAATCCGTATTTTCTCGTGGTATTTACTCTAGCATAATTTTCTACTTTCCAGTCTCAAACGTCCAAGTTTCTTTACAGGATGAGATTTCAGAATGGGCTGACGACTTATTTACGGCAAGGAAAAGTGCAATCAATTTACTTGGTGTTATCGCAATGTCAAAGGTAGTCATTTCCCTACTTATACACTGTGTGACTAAGAGGTTTTCCTTGGCTGAACTAATACTATCTTATGTTCGTTAACTTGTCATCTTTTCAGGGTCCACCTGTTGCATCTGCTGTTTCTAAACGAAAGAAAGGTGAAAAAAGTAAGAAAAAAGAGCAGCAAAGCTCTATTGGGGAGTTATTAGTGATACCATTCTTATCAAAGTTTCCCTTGCCCTCTGTTGGGAAGAGGAGGCATCATCCAAGATATTGCACGAGTGAGTCAGTTCTGTTTATTCTGAATTTCTGATTGATATCATCAGCATCATAAAATGATCTCTTCTGGTTATCTGCATAACCTTTTTACATTTCTTAGGCATTCATTGTATTCAACCATATAAACCATTTCTTCTAGTTATTATGGAGTCTTGATGGCGTATGGCGGTCTTCAAGATGTAAGTTGATCTGATATTGCTTGGCCTTTATGAAAATTAAGTTGGAATGACTAGCTCTATGATTAATTCTTCACTGAAATTTGGGTTCTTGCAGTTCTTAAATGAGAAAAATCCTGATTACACGTCCAGTTTGGTTCGAAATCGGGTGCTTCTATTATATGCATCATGTTCATACTCCCCTTATTTGGTTGCAACAGCAAACTGGGTACTCGGTTCACTTGCACCATGTCTTCCTCAGGTAATTTATTGCATAGTGTAATGTACATTCTGTTTCTTCCTAGCACACCATCTCAACCACCTTAAATGTAAGGAATATGCATGTTTCTTGTCCACACAAATCAAACCAGCATTTAGCATGTTTCTTGTCCACACAAATCAAACCAGCTGTAAAGAAAATATTCTGAATTATGTTAAATTGAGACTTCTTTATACACACTTTTTTATGTTTTGTATGTTCAATGCTCTCTATTGGAGAATTATGTGACGAGTCTTATACTTTTCTCTCATGCCTGTATGAAACATGGTCATTACTCGTGTGTATTTAGAAACTCTACTCTTTCTTTATGGATCATAGAGATTTGTGGTGATGGGCATGTGTCATTCTCTCCCTTTGTGTTCCCAACTTTTTTTTGCCTCAGACCTCGTTCGGTACACTGTAATGTAATCGTAATCGTAATGTAATCAAATATGTTTCTTTCTGAAGTTACTCCACCAATTACTTTTAACTAACCATATTTCTGGCTTATTCATGTGTTTCCAGGTAGGCAATGCTGCTGGCAGCCATGGATGTGTGGATCGGTTTGTCAATGGATGTGGAAAATCAAATATATGTTTTGGACTTGTGTAAAAAGTCGTAGATTTTATTTTGTAAATTAAGTGAATGCTTACTGATGTAAAGCTTGATGGGAACACTTGATGTAAGACTTGGATTTCATTTTGTGAACAATGGGATATTACCTTTAAATATGTTTTATAGAAATCGTTTTGTTAATGTTGCGGCTACGCTTTGTTAATGTTGTGGCTACCATATGCATTTCTGATTAAATAAAATAGTTCTGTATGAATTTTGGTTGTATATAAAATTCAATTATATATTTTATATATAAACATGAAATTAGTAATTCCATAATAATTTAAACAATTGTTAAGTTTTTTCGCACGATTACAGTACTTTTTAAAATTTCGTCCCTTATTTATTAGGACGAAATATATCTGTTACAAAAACTTGTTTTTTGGGACAAATTAATAAACTGTCACACAAAAGCATAAATTTGAAAACTTTTGAGACGTTTTGCCTAACCGTCCTTTAACAGTAATTAGGACGGCAATATCCGTCTCTAAAGTTTTTGCCACGCCACCCTAATGGGACCGTCCATTCCCGTCCCAAAGGCCGTCCCAAATATTTGTTGGGACGGTAATTGCAGTTTTTAAGACGGTTTTTTGTTGTCCCAAAAGGTCACTTTTTTTGTAGTGACCACAAGCCTTCGGAAGCCAAGTCTTGCGAGACTTGTTTGGCTTTGCTAATTTTAAGGGAGTAGAGCCGTCCCTCGAGAGCACCTCTTCGAATGCCTGCTGATCGAACTTCACGATCAACATCTTCTGATTGCTCCCCACTTTATCGGTATCGGATTGTGTCACCACCTTCTCGTCAGAGGAAAAGGTAGTCCCCAACAGAGTCGCCATTTTTGTGGACCACACAAAAAAGAAGAAGAAATGCTGTCTTTTCTTATTGGCGCAAGGCACCACAAATCGAATACGCCTGAGAGATCCTGCATTGAGGATCCCCGAGTACAAAAAGAATTCTGGGGAATGGGACGATGGTGATCGAGCGGCAGTTGTCACGATCCGCTACCCAAATTGTTGGGTCGGGCCGAGTCATGTCCAGCCTACGCTTGAGATAAAGTATAGTAAGCTGTTCTAAAGATAATAAGATAAGACCAAAGTGTGCTAACAGTTAATATGTAAAGAAGAGTCAGAATTGTTCCCAAATACAAAAGTCATCTCGTATATAAGTAAGTCCCAAGTACAAGTCCAAAATGTAAAGCTGGATACAAGTCTAGTCACAAAATACATAGTCTAACCATATGACTACTCTCGGAACTCCGAGCAACTACGCAAACTAGACGAGTTTCTCCGCAAGTACATCCTCGTAAGACAAAGCCTGGTCCTCGGCAGTAACTCCATAATATGAATCACAAGCAACTCTTCCTCAGTAAGTATACCTACAACATTATCCTGTCAGGATGGAAGCAAGTACTGATTCTAGCAAACTAAATATACGAAACATAAAATGAACATAAGTGGAAAAACTGAAATTATGGCACATCATAATCATGATGGCAAGGACACATATGTCATAGAGACAGATGTATATGTATATTTAAAACTGTAGCAGGTACGTGATCGTCAATAGGTGTACAATGTGCAAGGGTAATAATAAAATGTACTTCCGTACAAGTGATACGGCGATAGATGTACATACGCACAAATCCTCTTTGAGATAAAGGCCTACGGCGCAGTAATCATATAGAATAAAACTTTGCTCGGTAAATATATACGGAGAAGGGGGCATGATCACGTACTCTACTAACAGTTTCCCCATAACCCAGATTCTAATATGTGAGAGATATATAAAGACTGTCTTAAGCATGGTGAGGACTGAAAATAATAAACATGTGAAGATTTTAACTTGCTACCCCAAGGATCAACATTTAACATGGTTGGAATCACAGTTCATTATTGTAACAGTATGTAAAGTTTCTAAAAGTACTTGCCTTTAGCAAAGCAAAGCAGTGATAGAAATGCTATAGATGCCTGGTGACTCGTCACTGTAAATAACACATAAACTTAGTTTTTATACTAAGTTAAACACTAAGACACTAGTGGCACAACACGACTTTCTGACTGGACACCTAGCCAAATGATGACTTTAGCATAGGAGACCAATGTGAGATGACACAATGCCCAAACTAACTTTCTAGAGTCTTTATACTAGTGTAGGGTGAGGTTCAATACGACTATAACTTAAAACAACACAAAAATATTGCAAGTCGTAACTATTCAATAAATAAATCAAACTGTACACTATGGTCCAACAATTTTTGAGATAGACAGAAAGCTCAATTTTACATAAAATAAAGTACCAAAATGATCCTTGTTAATTATAGAAATTTATACTAATTTTTCTGGAATTTATAAACCTCCATAGATATTTATTAAAAATCAACAAACATATATATCCTGAAAATGAGTTCTGTTTTCCTATTTTTATAAAATAACAAAAATACTTATAAAATACTGGAAAAAATATAATAAATTAGCTAAATTAACATATTATTTAAATACAATTTTTACCAGACTTTTACAGCAATTAAATATATATAAAAATTCAAAAACAGCAAGTAACACATTCTGGAAAGTAATTAATTAATTATTTACTATTTTGTCCATGTATTCAAAATTGAACCAAAGTCCAGATACAGGACCCAAAGCCATGAATCAAGTCCAATATGACTTGTACAGACTCTGAATGTATTAGACACAATTTGGCCCAAAAACCTATGCTATGTTTGGGCATCAATTGGCCATGATTAATAAATACAGGAATTTAAATATAAAATATATTTTAAAGTGGTAAAATATACAAGTCACAAAATTACATAATAAAATAACTTGTAAAATTTTACATAATAATATTTTGCACCAAAATTGCATTTGAAATATACATATTTATACAATAAATACAATTATATATAAACATAAATATATAGGAATTTATATATATATATATATATATATATATATATATATATATATATATATATATTATATATATAAAATACTATATATATATATAATATATATATAATATATATATATAACTAAAAAAAAATATATATATATATATACTATATATATAAATACAATATACATATATACATATATAATAATAAAAAAAAACAAAACAAAAAAAAGAAAAGGAAAATGGGGGGCTCGAACTCGGCCAGGGGCGGGGGGCTTTAGCGCGGTCGGCTGGCCAAGGGGTCAGCCCGGGTCAGTTGTTAGGGTTAGGTTTTAGTTAAATTTATTAGGGTTTAGGTTAACGGGTTGTAAACCCGATAGCATATTCTTCGTGTCCTGACAGTCAAGGACACGAAGAACGGTCGAGTCCAAGTGTCCGGGTCGTGCACAATACGCACGACTCGAGTTAGATGTGTCCAGACTTACCACGAGACTCGTCGAGACTTGGCGAGTCACATATGTGAATACGAGTCGTATCGGAGAAGGAAAAGCAAGGTGACACGTACGTGTCCGACTTTGAGTCGAGGAATGGTGTTGCTGTAGGGCGGAGGGGTCGTCGTCGTCGTCGGAGAAAAATGGAACGGTGGTCAGCGCATCGAGACGCGTCGGTTGGCGGTGGTGGCTCGTCGGGAGGTGGACAGTGGTGAAGGGAAACCTAGATCTAGGGTTCAGGCGAAGTGGCCAGAGAAGGAGAAGTGGAGGCGGTGGTTAGGCTGGGCTGGGTGGTCGGAAAAATATATTAGGGTTAGGGTTTGGGGTCGGGAGAGTATTTATAGGAAGGGTAGGGCGGTTGAAGAGGGGGTTAGGTCGGCCGGGTTGTCGGGGCGGTGGTAGCTAGCCATCGGTCATCGGGGGTAGGTGGAAAGGAGAGACACAGAACGTGGGGGGGGTGATGGTAGTTTGCAGCAAGGCCCCCATAGTTTAGGGTCTTGCAAAATAGCCCAAAGCCTATCGGTTTGCAAATACAATTTGCAAACCGCAATTAAAACAATTCATATATTTGCAAATCAGTATTAAAACAAATCAACAAATTGCAATTCGATATTAAAACAATTCAATATTTACAAAATGATATATTTTGCCTTAAAATTAATTAAAAATCATTTAAAAATTCTAGAAAAATTCTAATAATCATATTAATTCATTTTAAATATATAAATGTTATTGAAAATTATAAAAACTATTTTTAAAATTTAGGGGCTTACAGCAGTTGCCTTTACTCCGTTGACACTCCAATTACAAAGTGGGAAAAAAAACCTTAAGAAAATTGCTAACTCTCGGCTCACTGGCAAGAAGGGCAGCAATTTGGCTCTTGAAATGCTCTCCTTACTCTGTGGACGCATAACACACCTTTGGGCGCATAGGGTGTAGGCGCATGGACACTGGATGATCATAGGTAAATCGTGGGGTTGACGTGGAGATTGACGTGGCTGCAAGCTTCGGTGCACGATTGCTCGTGGAGACAGACGTGGCCGCAAGCTTCGGTGCATGATTGATCGTAGAGTTTGACTAAGTCGTAGGGATCTGCTACCTTGGGCGCATAGTATGGGGAGTAAGTTTATATGCCCACACTTGAGTGCATGTTTGATCTGCATGAAAACAATGTGGGCACCCTCTTCGATCATGTGGGCGCATAGCCCCTCTCCGACCATGTGCGAGCATTGACTCCCTTTGGTTCTGTGGGCGCATAGCCCCTCTCCGACCATGGCTTCTTTTGTCTTCTTCATGTGGGATACATAGTCTTGTATTTTTCATGCTTCTACAATCTATAAGATATGTACAGATAGAAATAAGATACTAGAATGCATGTTATGCTACATAGGGTATAGGTAAACTAGCCAAGGTATGGTGTAAATGTGGGATACTTAATGAATTAAGGTATCATGACATATAATGGTATAGGATATGTCTAAATATTAGGTAGAACATGGTATCCTAAGGATATGCTAACTATTATGTATATAAGTGCATATGTATATGTATATGTATAGGTAGTTAAAGTAATTCTAAGTGTAAAGATAAATCACTTAGTAGTTCGGTAACTCATGGGTATGCATAGAATAGAAAGGGTACAACATCATCTATGTATTTATATAGATATCACATAAATACCAATTTTATAGGATACATAGGAATATAAAATATTATATTTATACGTATAGTTAAGGGATATTATCCATATAGATATGGTATATGGGTATATTTGTGTACTATAACATGTAGGGTGGATATATATATATATATATATATATATATATATATATAGATATATATATATATATATATCTATATATATATATATATATTATATGAGTAAGAAAGTAACTTAGCACCATAGGTAAGTATAGACAAATATGTGTGAGGCTATAGTAATGGATAAATGGTTAGCGATATGGGTCTATAGTATATATATATATATATATAGATATAATATATTGGGAAACGGAGAATATTATTCAAAGCGAAACAGGGGTGCCGGGAGATGAATAATATATTATATATATATATATATATATAATATGTATATATATATATAATATAAAAAAAATATGTATATATAAGATATATATATATTATATATATGTATATATATATATATAATATATATATGTCTATATTAGTATATATATATATATGTATATATATATATATATATATATGATATATATATTATAATATATATTATATCTATATATTATATATATATATAATATATATATATGTGTATTAATATATGTGTATATATATATGTGTATATATATATATGATATATATATATGTATATATATTATATATGTATATATATATATTATATATATATATATATGTATATATATATATATACATATATATATGTATATTATATATATATATATATATATATATATATCTATATATATATATAATATATATATATATTAGATATATATAATATATATATATATCTATATATTATAATATATATATATATATATATATATATATATATATATAATATATATATATATATCTATCGGTAAAGGGTAAATGTTTAGACATGGGTAAAGAGCATATTGGTATATGTTAGGGATAGATAAATAATGGTATATGTAATAGGCATTAAGTACATTCATGAATATATAAAGGATAAATTGGCTAAGGAATCCTAGATAGTAGGTAACTAGTAGAGATGTAAGATATTATATATATATATATATATTATATATATTATAATACTATATATAAATATATATATATATAATTATTATATATTGATACTTGATAATATTAGCTAGTATGGCTAATACCTTCAAGGTATGGACCTAAAAACAAGGTATTGACTAGTATGGACTAGAAAATCTAGTTTATCCAAGGTATTAATCCTAGAACTAGGGTATTAACTAATAGTTAAGGTATTTGAGATACGGGCTAAGGTATTAGGTAAATGTGTGATACAGATTAAGATACCGTGATACGGGATAAGGTAAATAGCTATAGGCCAAGGTATTGTTAGAAATTATACGTAGAAGTATATATTAGGATAATATATACTACAACTTATTAGTATAGCCTAGAAAGCTAGTATTGGTCTAGTATTAACTAGTAGTGACTAGTTTGACCAAGTTAGTGTTTGCCAAAAATCTTTTGATTGTAATTTCAATTACAAACAGAACAGTGTTACAATATAGGACTAGATGTAGTCCTAGGTGTACACTTTTGTTTATCTGGGTCCCTGTATCGATGGAGCGAGTGGTAATGTGTTGACTCCGTTGATGATCTGACGACGGTTCTCGGTTCTCTGAAGGTCTGAGTGCTCTAGGTGCTGAAGCTTGCGGAGAGAAGGAAGACGTTGAGTGTCTGTATCTGTCTCTCTCACTGTGTGTATGTAGGTCTCTCTGTCCGTCTGTGTGTGGAAGAGGAGATGATCCCTCTATTTATAAGCAGCAGGTTGGGCTGCTCATGCGCACATATGTAGGATGCGCCTGTACGTAGGAACGCCACGTGGTTGAAGCTGCAGGAGGCGCATGGACGATGTACCATAATTTATGGGTTGAATTCTTTATGCTGCTTTTATGGGCTGGCACGTAGCAGGGGAGAGGATCTTTCTGTTGATGAGATCTTAGGTGATTAGCACCCCTCATTGGCTGAATTGAGTCAAAGGACACGTGGCACGTGTCCGTAGCTCAAAGATCTCGGATTGGTGGGGTAATCTGATAGGATGCGCCTGGGATTGGGCGCATGAGAAGACTTTGGCTCGCAACCTTCAGGAGTCGCGAACAAGTATGGGCGCATGGCTTTGAGGCACATGCGAAGCTTCAGCAGCGACTTGACCTTGTTTAGGGATCCGAGGAGGGTCTGAGGCGCATGGCTCTTGAAGCGCATGCAGAGGTTGGGTGCATGGCTGCGGAGGCGCATGCAAATGGTTGGGCGGCCACGTGGCTTGTAACCGCTTAAAGAGATTAATGATGACACTGACGTCAGCAGTGCTCATTTTCTGTAAAAAGTTGTTGCTGCTTGTCATCGAGGCATGGCTGCTGTCGTATCAGGACTCCAGCATTTAATATTCTTTGACGGTGATGGGCTGTTGAGTGGGCGCATTGATCTGCGTTCCACTAGGCGCATGGGTCCATGTTGATTAGGACGCATGGATCTGTGCTTTGTTAGGCTTATCCATACAGGGCGCTTGGTACTGATGGGCGCGTCGGTACGAAGTGCGGTATCTGACCGGCACATCCATTTACATGACGCGTCTTTATTGGTCCGACTGTTGCGTCCTCGAGTGCTTTAAATAGCTATTTAACTTGGCCGAATTCGAAGCGTCAGGTTCATCACCATAAATGCAAATTCATTGCACGGGATTCGGAGAGCCTGCCACTGACGTATGGGTTTGATTTGCCCGGCCTACAAATAGCAGCAAGGAGAGAGTTTGCTTCTCGTTCTCTCACGTCTTTCCGAATGAACTTATTTGCTCGAGAACACTCTGTTGACAAGATGCTCCCGAGGGTGAAGATGCGACGATTGTCTTCATTCATGCACTTGAAGGTGACTGTTACATCCAAAAGTCGGAATCGAGGGCTTCTGAGGCAGGCGAAAGGTGCCTGTGCATCCAAAGATCGAGATGCTCGAGCCTCGTCTCCGTTATTCCGGAAGAGCCGCAGATCGAAATTGTGGTGCTCCATCTTTCTTGGGCTTTGGAAAGCTCTTCCTCCTGCTAGAGTAGGTGTTGCCCAATCGGTGTGTGGAAAGCTGCTCCTTTAGCCGCAGATTGGAATTGCGGTGCTCTCCTCTTCTTGGGCTTTGGAGGGCACCGTAAATGGAATTCAAGACCCAGTTGTTAGAAATCTTTTCATATGATGTGCTTAGAGTTGGTTACCCTGTCGATAACTCTTGTATACTATAGACGAGTAGATCGTTCTCCTATTATCGACCATGTGTCATTGTACACTCTTTTCCATATCTGAGGAACGATCCTTGACTTGACTTATATCTACCGTATCCCGTCGTGCCTTATTCCTTATTAACAAGAGTCGAGGCACACTATCCGGACTTTGGAATTCTTCTAATCCCATTATTTCTAAAACCCTATCCTAGATTCTAAGGTGGGTAGACCGTAAGCCTTCAAAATTTTTGGGATATATGAGGATTATCGATTGATTAGAATAATTTTTCAGGAGAATGATAGCTAGTGACCATGGACTCCCACTTTCATTAGATCATTTTGTGTCCCCAGCCGTGCATTAATATTCAGAGCACAAGACCAGTTGTTATCTTCCAACAAATTTCATATGCAAGATCTAGATGAGTCCACCTTCATCTAGGTATATCATGTCCCACTCAAACCTGTTCCGTTGTACTCTATTTTTGTGCTACGACTTTCAGGTTAAAGGACTAGCTATAACTCTTACCATAGTACCTACCCGGTATACTTTCCGAATTCTATTAGAGCCTAAACTTTGACTCAATTCCTTCAGTCCAATATATGGTTGTGTTCTACTCGAAGCCCACTATGCACATGCCACTAATGTGTCACTCAATTGTGTCTTCTGTGCTACTAAACACCAAAGTCACTGAAGGCGCATTGTTGGGCCTTAGGAACCTGGCTAACCAACCTGACGGGCAGCTAGCTCAACCTTGGGTAGAAGAAACCACTATCTAGAAAACCTAACCTAGTATAAATAGTTCTATCTCGGGACCTTGTCCAGTCAATATAGATTGAGATCCAAGGTTCATCCAACAACGATTGATGTCCAGATAGGGAACTCATTAAGACCCGGTAAACCCATCCATGTATATCACCATATTTGGACTATAAAACCGAGCTATTTGAAGTAGGTCCCTATATCTATTATGTAGTAGACCATCCCTTAGAGTGTGAATCCATTTGTAACCTTTATCCCATCTACCTGGAAGTTGCGATACGATCTTGCATTGCATTCATATTCTTTGCTCGTGTGTTTAAATAACCACAAAAAATCACAATCTTGATTTCTCAAATTTAGTCCTACTTTGGAATGTTGTTTAGAACTTCGAGAACAGAATTTCTGTATTACATGGATTGCAAGCCCTTAAGTAACAAGTGTTCTCAATTTAGTAGGTGACTGGACTAGAGTAGCTCACTAGCAAATAAGGCAGTGGTTCATAAACTCCCTTCTATCTGTAACATTGGATACTCTCACTGCTCTTGAAACTTCACAGTTGCTCCCGATTATTCTGCCTTATCTTCCTGTCCTCCCTACTTCGGAGCGATAAATAGTCATGCTTACTAGAGTTATCAATATTTATTAGCTACTTGTGTAAGTTTGTGATGTTAAATTTTGGGTTACTTAATAGATAGGAGAGGATAATAAAGGCCATATACAGTTGATATCTATCAATAGCAATTTTAGCAATTAGTTGGATGATTGTCAAGTTTTAGCGACCTGAGATTGAGGGAGTAGTGTGACCAAAGGTGGGTAGAAACTCTCAAGGGTTCGCAGTACGAAATGACCATGAGGATAGATGATAGTTAATGGAAACCGTCTTCTATCATAGCCGATGGACTCTTCCCTTAAATTTCGAGGACAAAATTATTTTTAAGGTGGGTATATTTGTAACCCTCTTCCCGGAATTTGATAAAATATTTTTCATTTTTTATTTAATTAAAAGGGGTCAGAGTTCACCCTTTCTTAAACTATATCTCACATGCAGTCCTTGTCTGATTACAAAATCTACTGTATATAAGAATGGATAATACCTTGGACAATCAGGACTGTAACTATGGAAGTCGAAGCTTTTCCGACATGTGAGTATTTAGTACTTAGCACTTTAGGTTTAATTGTGTGGAAAGTGTCTAAGTGATGCATGTTGTTCCTCAACAATTTAGATTTAGGTCCCTGGTTGTTTATTATTCTAATAACATATCTTAAACCTTGATTATGAAAATATTGCATGCAAGAGGACTACCTTCAGGGTCTTGAAGGAAAGCAGCATCCGTGACTCGGTATTTACAATATGTCCCAATCACAACATTGCGTGATTTGTATTTCTCAAATATTTGGACTCTTCATCCCATTGCACATCATCTGACCATGATTATGTACCGTTCCATTAGGTCGTAGTTGATTTCGATACGAAAGGCACCAAAGTCGAGAATAAATCAAGTGTATTAAAGCCTAGTGGGAAGTTGGCCCAACTGCTGGTTCGTTATATATGTGAATGCGTATATATATGAATATATATTATGTACGTATATGAATAAGTAAATAAATAAATATATAAATATATGTGTATATATAAATTATATAAGCATATGTGTGTAGGCATAGAAGTATATAAAGATATATGTGTGTTTGTGTATATATAAATATATTTGTATGTATATACATATAAGTATCTATAAATATTTATATGTAAATTAGTGATGTATAAGAATTAATGCAAAAGGATAAAGCCACAGGCCAACACCCCCGACCTAAATCCCATACCCAACTCCAGGCCCAGCCAGGCCCAACTGAATAACCCCGAGCTCAGCAGAGCCAGGCCCAAAGCTAAGAGCCCAGGCCAGCCCTGCTTAACCAGCATAAACAAATTCATATTGGCCTCAGCCAATATACCCGAGCCCGAGACCGACCCTGCTTTCATAAAAGCAGCGGCAACAAATGGCCGAATGGGCACCCTCCAATTCTTTCCGAGCCCAGCCATTTCCCCCGCCCAAACCCAGCTGCAGCAAGCACACCCCAAGAGACCCCACGGCCGTTCGGCATAACCGACCCTGTTTAAACAATAGGTGTATTTATAGATCACAGAAGAGAGATCGAGAGAGAGAGAATACGAAAAAACTCGCAAACCCTAGCCTAAACCCTCCCCGATGCCTGGGCGGCGCCCCACGACCGCGCGCCGCCACGTAGAGTCATCGAACGGCGACTGAATCTCACCCGCGCGCGGGATGTGCGCACAGCCGCAGCGGCAAATGCAGTCCGCCGAGGCGAATTCGCTGCGTGTTTTCTTCGCGCACGCTCGACTAATCATCGAGCCGTTTTCTCTGGTATGCATCTAACCTAACCACCTTCATTTCGATCCCATTAACTCGATTTACTTTGCATGCCACATGTCACGAACCGAGCCCAAAGATTGATACAAATCTGTTTGCAAATAGCCAAACAGAGCAGTCCCTACCCCTATTAGTAAGGCTAGATTCTGTCAAACCACAGGGAATTTTCAAAACCTAATTGAACAGATCTCTAGAGGACCTAACCGAGATGGAAACTCCACTTTTTGGTTAATTTTTAGCTATTTATACAGTAAGAAAATCCAGTTTGAAAACCAAGAAAAACCTATTTTGAAAACAATAAAAAATCTTCGATACGACGTGCGTCCCGCCAATCCGGGCGATGTGATCGCAAACCGAAGGCATCAAAAGGTGCGTAACGGCTTCGTGGACGTGTGGGCTTTGACGGAACTCAAATTGGTCGCGTGTGCGCGACGAATTTGATGCGTATCCGTCAAAATTCACCGTATCGGCCTCTATGCAAATTCCCCAATTACTTTGTGCACGCTCGTCAGATCGAGACGAAACTTGTGCCAACAGGACCGTATCATTTTTTTGGTCCTGTATGCCAAGTTTGGTCCGATTCTGAGACAGTTGATAAAATTACTGTTTTGCGGGCCCCACGTTCCGACTCAACGGGTGATCACGGCCCGCCAAAATTCAACTTTGGACATACGGTTGGGTTTGTATCGAAAAACTAGACCTGTAGACATATAGGTTGACGACTTTAGAGACCGTTGACTCTGGCACGCTTTTTGGTGCAAAGTGGGTCCAATGACGGATATCGTTTTGACCCGAAATTACTGTTTGTCTCTGTATCCAGAATTGGACTTAAGGACAGGCAATCCTAGCTAATTTGACTATTTTGAGAACGTTGGTAATGTTTATTTCAGCATCTGGAGACTGCTGCATGTGTTGACTGATTGTGGCTCATTGAGTGGTATATTATTATTGGTTTCACCAGCTAAGGACCTCAGGCAAGTGCACTTTCTGATTGCTTTCGATTCATAGTAGTCTTTTCATTTCATATCTATACATATATCTTGCTGCTTGTTGACACGCTCGTCACACGAGTAGCCGGGAGGGAAAATATCTTAGTAGACATGTGGACTACCCAGAACTATCCCATGAGTCTATTCTTGAATAATAGCAGCTGCAAACGACACGTGCAGGGTGCCGAATTTACCCCCTAGCCGTTCACATGTCGAAGCGGATATTTTATACCACATAGATAGATATCTTTTATTTATTTTTCCTTTTCTTCTCCACCGTGCCATGACATCAGTACTTTCCAGTTTTTATATCTCATATGTTATTTTCATGTCTTGTTAATTCTATCGTGTTTTCGCATTGCCGTCGGTTTGTGTACTTGTTCCATTCCTGACTGGAAACCATCATTTTTTAGGTTAGCTGTGGCTTCACTTAGCTTGGGGTGATTCGGGTGTACTTGTAGACAGAAACCTAGCAATAGAAAGCAATTGTATCAATTTTGTTAATTGTAAAATCTTGTATTTTCTTTAGTTATAAATGTTGTAACAAATTTAGAAATGTGAATGAGCAGCAAATGTTGTATTTTGAGCATTTATTTCTTGCGGGCTTGACAGCGTTCTACCGCCGACTCTGCGGCGTAGGCTGGCTTGGACACGTCTCGTATCCGAAAAGCGGGTACGGGTCGTGACATCTTCCTCCAGCTAGAGTGTGGTTGATCGCCCACCCTTGTTTTGCTCAATAAATGCTTTATTAGTCGAAGCACTTGATCAGGTCGAAGTAGAGCGCATATGCTGAGACTTCATGATGCGCATAACTGAGACGCTGAAGAGATGCGCCTAACTGAGACGCTGAAGAGACGCGCCTAACGGATGATGCGCCTGGCATGGGACGCATGGCAGTTTGCTGCGCCTGGCTGTAGTCTTAGGATTCTTTCTTTTTGTATAAATCCTCCTTTGAAAAGCCCTTTTTAGACATGTAATAGACTTTTATATGAAATAAAAATTTTCTTTTGATGTCTATAGTTTTGCTATCTTTGTTGTACCAAGTACTTCGTTAGAGCTCCATGGCGCATGTAGTGTTAAGCGCATAGGAATTCTGGCCTGTAGGTGCGACTAAAATTCCATGCTTCTACAAGACCCCCTCCAAAGTTTTGAAACTTTTCGTCAAGTTTTGGAATACTTTGAATAAGAATCATGGTGTTGACTTCAATGGGGCGCATGACTGTTCGGGGCGCATGATTTGCTCCGCGCATCTATGATGAGGCGCATGCTCCCCTCAGTTTTAATGCAAATGATAACGCTTCAAAATAAACAAAAAGATTTAATGATGATCTTTTTGGATTCTTTGCAGTTATCACTTTGTAGAACCCCAGGCGACAGTTGATGTCACTGTCACGACCCGCACCCTAGAGTAAGGGCACGAGACGTGGGTACGTCCAGCCTACGCCGCAGTGTCGGCGATAGAAAGTTGTCCTAGGTCAAACATCTAACAATATATAAGGTACCTGTACAGTATATAAACTTCGAATGGAGGACAAGTATAAGATATTGTAACTCAATCACAGTCTAAGCACGATAAGATAATCACAGAAGAATTAACTAAGAATAGAAAGACAACTACTAAAATAATAACAACTCTCAACAATCTCAAATACTACACAAGTCTCAAATCATCTACAACAAGTTCAACATGAAAAATATATGCTAGTCTACTAAACTAAATCCCGATCACTCCTGAGTGTCGAGGCCAAAGGTAGCCATTCCGTCTCCGGATCCATAATATGTAGGGCATGTGTCCTCAGGGCAATCATCTGTAAAATTTTCAACAGGTCCAGTCAGAACAGGAACGAGTACAACTCATCAAAAAAATCCAAATAAATGACAGAGAACTATAAACAGTTACAGACAATTAAATTGATGGATCATGGCAGTTTTATACAGGTAATGATACAGAGAACAGTTAAGGTACAATGAAGGGAAAGTACTAAACAAGAAAAGAATCATGGCAATAAAGACTGTAAAATATAATCTTGCTGAACTAGAGTAGCATGATATAAGTCCAGACAGTAATGTAGACAAGTGTAACTCCAATGTAAGTCCAGTACAAGACGAATCTAATACAAGATGAATCCAGCACGAGACGATTCCAGTCATAGTGATAATGATTCCAGGGTGAGTCCAGCCTATACTCTAACAGTGTGTTTTAAAATATCGGGATCGACATGTGAACGGCTGTAGGTAATACGGCACACCGCACACTCGGCCAAGTGTGGGATGGCTATCATTCCAGTATAATTCCAAGGGAGTGGTTCCAGTATTTGGGTATGTTCACATGCCTATTCCAATATTTTTTGGCCCAACAAGTACAAGTGAATCTATAACCCGACACAAAATTAAGTATAAGTCCAGGCAGTACACGAATTATTCCAGTAAATGATTCCAGGGTGATTCCAGTAGGTGATTTCAGAAATAGAGGCCAGACATGAATAAGTGAGTGTCACATGAAATGGATCCAGTAATATCAAATCGTATTTGTAATATAGAATCAAATAGAACTAGCAACAACTGAAGTACAGTAAACGACAAGTAAATGGAAGAACTATCAGAGAATGTACTCGCCTGCTACTCTGAAAAGAGTAGTGTAATATCAGATGTCTGCACCGGAGTCACAATGTCCTAAACGGAGTAATATGGGTTATGACATGTTCAGTACGAGGAAAATAAAGCTACAATGCAACTACATGATTTCTAGGTCAAACTAGGTCAAAGTCAACTCTAAGTCAAACCTGGTCAACTGTCTAGGTTAAACTAGGTCAATCCTAGTCCAGTCAAGTCTCACTAGGCCTAACCAAGCCTAGACTAGCATACAACCAAGCAACATCACAAGCCACAAGGCATCACACATTATACATATCATCTATACATATATTCATGCATTCATTTAGCTCTATATATCCATGCTTGCATAGATAGGATACTCACATCATATATTGCATTTATTTCATAACCTCATGCTTGCATTGTATTGACACACTCATAACATTACATTATATTGGGGCATCCCTATGTACATATATTGCATACAAGTATTCATGTTTAGGTACAAAGGCATTTACATGTATATATATATATATATATATATATATATATATATATATATATATATATATATATATATATATAATATATATATATATATATATATATATATATATATATATATATATATATAAAATATATATATATATGCCTCTATGCCTTTATATATATATATATATATATATTTCTTTTTATTTATATATATATATATATATATATATATATATATATATATATATATATATATATATATATATATATAATATACATAGATGCACATCTATATACTTATATATATAGATACATAGGGGATACTTATATACATACAAAACAGTAGGAATGAAGTAAGTTCCAGGAGCTAATGAGTATCACAGGATGTGAGGTCATAGAACCTACATGCATACAAGGCCTATTACATATCAACTTGCATACAAGTCGGTCAATGGCAGTTTATATATGCAGTGATGTGTGTGAAAGTGTGTGCATACAAAACAGGGAAGGTGATTTGTGTGTGTAATCTGAAAACTAACATGTGTGTGTATAACTAATCATGAAGGGTGTGTGTTCATGACAGTAGTGTCAATAGTTAGGGTGTCAAGGAGTGTATAAGTGAGTGTCCAAGTGGGCTGAAGAGTGTAACCATGTGCGAGTGTGTGAGAGTGTATAGGTGACATGAAAACAAGCTATGTGTGTGTGTGTATTAGGAACCTGTGTTTTTGTGTAGAGTGTTCAGGAATTTGCAATGACAGGTAGTGGTGAATACATGTGTGTTTGTGTCAATGGGAATTAAAGTGTGTGGGCAATGTCATATGATGGTGGGGTAGTGTAGTGATAGGAATATAGGAATGAATGGAAAACAGTGATTACAATCTCAGATTTGGTTTTCCAGGAAAAAAAAGAACCCAATGACAGTTAACTCAAGGACTCCCCAAACCACATATAAAATCCTATTTTGAAATGCAATATAAACTAACATTTAAACAACTAATCAACCATACATTAGGAATAAACATGGTATTGAAGAATCAACTCAGTTTTCAAGAAGGAAATGAAAAATTCAGAACTCAAAGTTCCAGGACTGTTTCAGTCCATATTAATAACCCAACCCCAATACTCGAATTCCCATTTCTCTTGAAACAACCCATACTGACATGAAAGTCCAACCTGACAGTAGCTATTACAGGTGTATATGAATCAAACATGTAAGTCTAAACACCATAATTCAGTTAATTAGGAAATAAAATCAGAATTAATGAAGTCTATATGTGGTATCAGTCAACTCTCAAAATAGCCCCATTCCCATGTTCAATTCCACTTCTAAGTGCAAAAACCAAATCCAACATGTAAAATCAAACTAACAGTAATTAATACATATTTAGGTGAATCAGTTATGGCAATTAAACATCAAGAATCAAATTGAAACTGGAAACAATCTCACAGTATTAAAACCGAGAGCACGTATCATTCCTACATGGGAAATTCGAATTCGATCAACAAAATCATGTTAATATGATGAATTAAGAGTTGGTAATACATGAGACATGTGTACTCGTGTCATACAGGTCATTCGTGTCCCATCAAGTGGACACGAACGTGTCCAACACTCACAGACACGTACACGTGCACTACACAGCACGCAGCGTCGTGCACGCATGCACGCATGTCCAGTACACGACACAGGCCAGGTGGAGACACGTGGCCGTGCACACGTGTACGCCTAGGGTAGGGGTACGTGTCCACGTGTCTGAAACATGTCCACGTCATGTGTCGTGTCGGTTTTTAAGCCGTGTCAGGGCACGAATTTGTGCGTGCACAGTCCGCACGTACGACCAGTGCGGCCAGTGCGAGGAGGAGAACTCCTCGCACACGCAACCATATGGCCTAAAATTTTGGGAGAGTCGTGTCAGTCAGTGTCGTGACATCCTCCCAAAATTTTGCGTGTCCTCGTGTCCGATACAGGGAGATATTCAGCCCGTGATGCAGGATACCGTGTACGTGCGTGCACAGCGTGTCCAACTCGAGAATTCGACACAACAAGACACCAAAATACCTAACACTCTTCATAGAAATTAAAAAACACATCTAGATCTAGGATTCTATTCAAGTAGATTTGTAAAAACAGCAAATCGAACCGGTTCGGGCATTTCGTCGAACACCTAGCCTATAGGTTCGATACGTGTCCGATACGGACACGTAACCTAATGTAAATGACACAAAATTTCTATAGTAGCTAGGGACACCTATTCCTAAGCCATCATGCACCAAAAATAGCATTAAATCATAACTTAAGGGTATTTACCTATGTGTGTCAATCCTCCAAGAAAGCCCCAATGGAGAAATTCCAAAAACCAACTCCAAAGCTCCAAATGAATCCCAAAACTGAGATTAACCTCCAGAAATAATAAAAATACAGAAATTAGGTCCTAATGCAAAAGACTAGGATTAAAAAGGAATAAAATGAATTTATGGGGATTTTTGGAAGGGGAAAAATACCTTTTCTTCAATTTCTAGGTCAAGCTCTAAAAGAGGCAAGAACACCTCAACATGACATTAAATAGGGGGGCTTCTCCTATGGCTGGCCATGGGTTGAATAATTAGGGTTAGGGTTTCCTAAACTGGTCCATGGGCTTAAGTCATGATCATTTAGTCATAAAGTCATAAGCCATTTCATAAAACCATAAGTCATGACTTAATTACACTAAACTTAATCCTCTCATTCTAAAACTAATCTCTACTGACTAAAATGGGTTAACTCAAGTTAGACTAGGGTTATCGTAGCTAGCGTTAGGTTCTAGGCTAGTCCACTAGGTCTCAACAAGTTAAAGTCAAACTAGAATTCACCAATTCAATAAATAATCAAATAATTCAAATAAGTCAAAATGACCAAATTACCCCTAGGCTAAAAATGATAATAAATTATCCTAATAATATGGTTAGGCTCTAGGTCATGCAGTCTCTCGGGTTTCACTGGCAGCACATCAAAATCATAAGTCATGACTTAAAACAGTTTTTAAATAGTTTAAAAATAATTAAAAATCACCAAAAATCATAATGTGAAATAAATATCAATAAATTATAATTATAATTACAAAATTTCAAAATTACCCTCATCTGGAAAACAGGGTGTTACAGTCACCCTTCATCGGTTCACACGTGCGACCAAGCCTATAAATAGACGTCGGATGGGGGGAGAGATAGTTCTTCCTCTCTTTGCTTTCTTCTTCGTTAGAGTTCTTCTTCCCAAAACCCTAACATTATTTTACGAAATGGCTTCCAAGACTCCTCGCGGTGGTGCTGGCCGAGGTCGAAGCAAAGGAAAAGAGTCTGTAGAGGCCGATGTTAATGCTGTTCCTAGGATGCCCGTCGACGTTCGGCCGGCGGTGATTGGTGGGCTTATCATCCTTGTCTTACCTTTTGTATTTTGAGGAACAAAAAATCTTTTTAGAACTCATATACGCTGACGCGCATAGACCTCGAGTCCTGATGATGTGCTGAAGCTTCTTGTCGACGTGCATGGACTTCGAGTCCTGATGATGCACCGAAGCCTCTTTGCTGACGTGCATGGACTTCGAGTCCTGATGATGCGCCGAAACTTCCTTGCCGACGCACATGGACTTCGAGTCCTGATTATGCGCCGAAGCTTCTCTACTGACGCGCATGGACTTCGAGTCCTGATGATGCGCCGAAGCTTCTCTACTGACGCACATGGACTTCGAGTCCTGATGATGCGCCAAAGCTTCTCTGCTGACGCACATGGACTTCGAGTCCTGATGATGCGCTGAAGCTTCTCTGCTGATGCGCATAGACTTCGAGTCCTGATGATGCGCTGAAGCTTCTTTTCAGATGCGCCTGAGCTTGGGTTCAGTGCATGCGCTTCTGATGAGAACTCGGCTTAGATATATATTTCGTTGTTGTTTTAACATATCTGAGTTTTTATCATCTTTCCCTGATCGCCAGTTTCGATGACCGTCCCGCTTTTGAATGAAGTACTGCTGGACGCTGCTCTCTATCAGATGGGAGTTGATTATAATGAGGAGGTAATAAATCCTGCCTAAGCTGCCATTATGCTGGATCAGTCTCTCAAGAGAATGACCCAAGTCAAGGAGAAACAATATGCGTTTCTCCAGCGGATGATGGAATGTGGCAGCTTGTAATCTGTTGTTCCTGATAACGAGACTTTCCTGAAGCCTGAGTTCCTGTTCGGGGATCGCCTCACTTCTACAGAAGTGAAGGTGCTGAGGATCAAGGAAGATTGGTTCATCTCGGCCAAAGGGTGCACATGTTCATGAAGCAGCTCAAGCGTCACTGGCCTTTGACGGCTTTATGTCGTCTTGCTTCCAAGAGGCGGATGTCATGGGAGTTAACCCCATCTCAAAGGAGAGCGGTAGCGTAGAGCCTCGACCGGGAGTAGAACCATCCGTTGAGGAGGTGCCTGGAAGCATCGAGGCCTCAGACGAGGAGGAAGTATGGAGCTCGTCTTCTTCTGACGATGGCTCGTAAGAAGATATTGATCAAGCTGTCAGAGATTACGTCTAGCGGAGACGTCTCTGACAAGGATTTACCGGCTGGGCTTCTTTCCGATTGTGGTACTGAGGTGCTGGTCGCACATGAGACCTCGTGGCCAAGCTCTACCCCTGCCTCGGAAGTGGAGGTTGATGGGGTAGGGTCGACGTCACTGTCGAGCCCTACACCCGTCCCTGTAGGGGGAGCTGATGCAGGTATTCCGACTCTGGCTCTGTGGGAAGTTGAATTGTCAGGGGCGAACCTTATAGCTTCGAATGAAAGAGATAGCTGTCTTGCCCCGACCGGGGATAATATCGTCAACCCGGATGTCGGGGAACCATCCATCATTGGCTTTGATAAGGGCAAGGGCCATGTGGTGGAGGACACACCTCCTGCTCTTTCCACTTGGGGGACAATATCGACGCCCCATCTGGCTCCTCCCGTCCACTTGGCACCTCGGGCTAGTGACAAAGTGCAGGTCCCCGACGAGAGAGGGTCCGCTGAGGTTGAGGTTGCGGCCTCGCAGATTGAGGTCGGTGGGTCTTCTACAGGTCCGCTGTCCAGAGTAGCTCCTCCAACTCCTGCTATGATGCCTCAGGTGTTGGCAGACGCAGACGAGTATGTACAATTTTTTGTTGAAGCAGTGTGCAAGATGTTGTAGAGAGGTGTATCGACCGTGATGAATGCAAATAGGAGTTTCACGACAACGAAAGCCATGGCGCTCCCTCACATTGGTCTGATACGTTCTCACTAGGGCCACGATCATATAGCCGAAATTCTGGAGGCGTCAGTGGCCGAGCTCGACCAGCTTGTTTTCGAGCTTCAGAGTATCCAGCGAAATAACTTTTCTGCTCTGATAGAAGCAGAAAATGAGAAATTGATAGCTGAAGTCGAGTCATCGTATCAGGCCACGGTGGCTATCTGGGACCGTGAGGTAGCCGAAGCTGAGGCTACGGTGGAGAGGCTATCTCAATCCACGCAGGAAACGGTGGAGTTATAGGCCTCATTAGAAGCTAGCATAGCGGAGGTCACTGCCAAGATTCGCCATCTTGAAGATCAGCGAGCCCAACTCTTGTTAGATGCTGAGCGAGTCCAGGCTGAACATGTAGCATCTAAGAAGGAGGAAGCAGCTTTTACCCGCCAGATTTTTTCCCTGACCCACCAGCGACAACAGCTAGACGAAAAGTATGAGACTGATACTGCCCCCGAAACTGTAGAGGTGATGCGTCAAGAAGCCGAACGCTGGGTCTTGGCGACAGCAGAGACTCAGGCAGAAGACTTGAGACATCGAATTGAAAAGCTTTCTGCCAATCCCAGTGATGCTTAGGGATTGTAGTTTCTCTCTCTTTTTTGTTATTTTTGTAGTTTGCAACTTCTGCTGGGAATGTAATCCTTTACTTTTAAATAAAAATAAAGAATTTTGTGGTGTGTTCATTTTTGCTGTCATGAACTGATGATTTGTGTGGACCTATTATCTTTTGTGCACCTTGGTTTTTAGGTACAGATAATAAGTTTGAGAGAACCGACATGTTTGCTCAGAGGTAATGTGGATGTGGCAAATACGGGGTTCAAATGACAGAATCCTCCTACTCAGAGGTGTTATGGACGTGGTAGGAGTGACTCTGGAGGGATACACGAAACTACTCAGAGGTAATATGGACATGGAAGTTCTGCGATCGATGTACGGCAACACGGGGGTTGTTCGTACGGGATGTTTACTCAGAGGTAATATGGACGTGGTAAACATGATAAGCAGCACAATATTATGTGGTGTAAGATTCTACTTTGCAGGGCGTAGAGGAGCAACTCAGACGTAATGTGGACATGGTTGTTCTTCTACTGGGGATAGAATACCATGGAACAACTGGGTTTCGAAAGCATAGAATTTTTGTGAAGGGAAGATGTATGTGAGCTCTGATGATCAGGTCCACTGACTCCCTTGTTGGGTAGAGATGGAAGTACATGTCTGAAAGATGTCATGAGTAGTACTTCTTTAGGAACTTGCCGTTGATGGGTATCATGAACAAGTCCCCGTTTGGTCGGGCGAGGCGGTAAGCACCGTTTGAGTATACCGTCTCTATGATGAAAGGTCCCTCCCACTTGGGCTCGAACTTTCCTGGTGTTTTGTGAGTCAACACCATCGGCCTCCTGACTGCCAGGACCAGGGCGCCTACTTGGAAAGTCCTCTGCTTGACCTTTTTGTTGAAAGCCTGTGATATACGGGCTTGATAAAGTTCAATACGCTGCTGAGCTAGGAGACGCTTTTCGTCAAGTGCCTCTAATTCTCACAGACGATGACGCTGGTTGTCTTCTTCTGTTAATTGGTTTGTGAGTGCCATACGGAGTGAGGGTATCTGAATCTCGAGAGACAGTACCGCTTCGCTCCCGTAGACTAAGAAGAACGGGGTGTTGCCCGTCGGGGTCCGTACTATTGTGCGGTAGGCCCAAAGACATTCGTCGAGCTTTTCATCCCAGTCGCATTTGTTGGATGACACAACCTTTTTGAGTCGCTTGACGATAGTCTTGTTAAATACCTCGGCCAATCTGTTTGCTTCCAGATTATAGGCGGTTGATGCCACGTTTTGATTGCGATTCTTGTCACAGAATCTGCTGAAAACATGGCTGATGAACTGTGGACCGTTATCATGGATAATCCTTCGAGGTACCTCAAAATGGTAGATGACATGGTGCTTGATGAAGCTGATCACCCTGGAGCTTTTTACTTCCGTCAGTAGAACTGCTTCTGCCCATTTGGAGAAGTAGTCGGTGATGGCTAGGATGAAACGGTGTCTCCTCGAGGATGGAGGGGTGATCGGTCCTACAATGTCCATGCCCCAAGCTTCGAAGGGCCAGGAGACGACCGTAGGATGTAGTGGTTCCGACGGTATATGGATGAAGTCAGCGTGAAGCTAGCACGCATGGCACTTTTTAGCATAGTCGACAGCGTCGGCTGCCATGGTTGGCCAGTAGTAACCCATGCGTCACAGTCGATCCTACAACTTAGGGCCAGGTTGATGTGCCCCGCAAGTCCCATCATGAGCTTCGCGAAGGGCTTCGGCTGCTTCTTCGTTGGATAGACATCGAAGGAGAAGTCCATCGAAGAAACGTCGGTACAGCATTTTAGTAGCTGTATCATAATAAAACCGAAGGAAACGCCTTCTGACCGAGACAGCTTTTTTTGGGTCTTTTAGGAGGATTCCATAGACAGCGAAGTCAATGAATGGGAACCTCTAGTCTCGGATATTAACACCGGCACTTATCATCATGGCATGGGCCATTTGTGAGCATAGGTTGTTTTTGGGACAGACCAAGTCTCGACCAACTACCATGACGTAGTATTGAGTCCCGAGGGGTGCTGCTAATGAAGCTGCGAGACCGGCCAGGGCGTCAGCCTCCAGGTTTTATAACCGAGGTAAGTGTTTTATGAAGAACTTGGTGAATGTTGAAATAATATTCAATACAACTTCATGGTAAGGAACCAGATCTTTATGGCGAACTTCGTACTGCCTTCGGATTTGATTAACGACGAGTTTTGAGTCACCGTAAGCTTCCAGATGATCCACCCCCAGATGTTGCGCTAGCTGGAGTCCCATGATGAGAGCATTGTACTCGGCAACATTGTTGGAGCACGGCTTTGAAAGAGAGTAAGCACGCTGGATGACCAGCTGATCGGGGGAGACTAAGAATACACCCACTCCTGCGATGATTTAGCCTTTGGGGCCTGTCCTCGAAGTGCCATCAAAAAACACCCGCTAGACGGAGTTTTTTTTCTGTGACATTTAATTCATGGACCTCATCCAGGATGTCTTCATAGAGTCTGGAGGACTCCGGGATGGGGTGTGCGACTAAAAAGTCGGCTACAGCTTGACCCTTGACGGCTTTTTATAGAACGAACACCATATTGTACGGCGTCAACAGGATTACCCACGTAGCTAGTCGGGAGTTCAAAGATCCCGACTTCGTCATGAGAATCCTAAGTGGATTGACTCGGGAGATGACATGAATTATTTGGCCCAAAACATAATGGCGAGTCTTCTGGATGGCAAATACCAAAGCCAAACACTCATTTTCAACGGGGTTGTACCGGTGTTCGGCTCCGATCATCATTCTACTAAGGTAGTAGATAGCTTGCTCGTAGCCCGCGTCGTTATTCTGAGCCAACAAAGCACCGAGGGAATGATCCATGGCACGGACGTAGAGAAGAAATGGATTGCCTGCAATGGGTACCACCAGGACTGGCGGGCTCGTCAGGTAAGCTTTGATATCATCGAAAGCTTTCTGGCATTCTTCTGTCCAGACGTAGGAGACTCCCTTCTTCATGAGCTGGGTGAAGGGTTGACATTTTCCGGAAAGGTTTGCTATAAACCTTCGAATGTATGCCAGACACCCCTGCAGGCCTCAAAGTTTTCGGAGGTTCTTCGGAGGGTCCATGTCAAGGATGGCTTTGGTTTTCTCGGGATCGACATGAATGCCTTTCTCCGTGATAATAAAGCCCAAGAACTTTCCGCTAGAAACCCCAAGAAAGGATTTAGCGGGGTTCATCTTGAGTTGATGCGCTCGCATGAGATCGAAGACTGTTTTTAGGTTTTGTAGGTGATCACCTTTGAGACGGCTCTTGACTGCGATGTCATCAACATAGCATTCAACTGTCTTGCAAAGATGTTGACTGAAGATGGTACTCATAGCTCGTTGGTATGTAGCACCAGCGTTGTTCAAGCCAAAGGGCATCACTGTGTAGCAGAAAACCCCCTTCGGAGTCCTGAATGACGTGTGTTTTGCGTCATCGGAGAACATTTTGATCTGGTTGTAGCCCGAGTACCCATCCATGAAAGACATGCGCTCGAATCCATATGTATTGTCGATCATCACGTCAGTAATTGGAAGCGAAAATTTGTCCTTCGGGCAAGCAGTATTGAGATCTCTAAAGTCGATGCAGACTCGTATCTTTCTATTTTTCTTGGTGACAGGGACAACATTGACCACCCAATTCGGATGTTGCTCTTCACGGATGAATCCGCTACTCAAGAGTTTGTCCACCTCCTGATCGATAGCGTTCATGATGTCAGGACGAAAGTGTCGTTGTTGTTGCTTTACAGGCTTAGCATCAGGCAAGATGTTAAGTCTGTGCATTGCGATCTGGAGATCAAGTCCCGGTATATCTTCGTAGCTCCAAGCGAGGACGTCGATATATTCCTTGGCCAATTGGACCAAAGACTCCCGGTCTTCTCCATTCAGACTTTTGCTGATGAATATGGGTTTGGAAGGAGATCCATCTCCAAGGTCAACTTGTTCAACCTCGTCTTCGGTAGGGGGTTCGCGTAATTCAAAACGAGACTTCCACTGTGCCCCTAGGCGCTGGGCCCAGGGTTCTTCCTCAAAGAATTCTGGCATTTGGTCATCGCCTTCATCTTCTTGGGATTGTGCAGATGCCATGTTGACTGATAGCACCTTCCTGAGGACTGAACCGATACTGGTATCAGAATCCTAAGTTGATGCTTCGGACGAATGAGAGTGTTCCATTTCTTCTGCCTCCGAACTCTCTGGATAGCCAACGGCGTGACATAGCCTACCCCCCGTCGAGTACGATGATAGTAGTCCTGCGGCTTTACTTTAGGTATTGGGAGCCGAAGGGGAAGACGCCGGCCTTTACCGTAGTTCAGGCCTTTGTTGCTTTTCAGGTCGTAATCCATCTTTTGAATGAGGTACTTCGCCTTGTCCGTGTACCGATAGCCTTGTATTCTGTCAGTATCTGGTTCTGGCTCGAGTGGCGGGAGGTCTTGATGACGCTCGACTTTGCCGAAGATGATGGGTTCTTCATCCTGATTCCTCGGTGGGACTATAAAATAGACTCCTTGGGACGGGACTAATCGATTTACATGATTGACGGTCGTTATTTGTGTTTGTAACGACCGTAGAGCATTATCTAGTGTATACATGGCATTCCAATGTGGAAGACTCGAATAATTGAAAGACACTCTATTATTGATAAAACACGAGATTTTGTCCCATAGGATTATATTATCAAGAGAAGGGGCATCTATATCAGCAGATATGTACTCTCCTAACTCTTCATCTGTGAGCACCGGGGCCGGTTCGGGAGAGTTCATCGCCGATTTGATCTTGGGATCCGAGAGGGCTGTGTGGGCCTTCTCTTGCAGCTTGGATGATTGTGGAGGCTTGCCTTTGAGATGCACCTTCAGGGGTGCCTCAACTACGCCTTCGATGACAGGTGCCTTCCCCTGTAGTTTTGCCACAAGGGGAGCCGACGTTTGAGGAGGTTTTTCCTTGAGCCGTATCTTCAAGGGAGCTTCAGTAGGTGCTCTACCTAAAGAAGTCGGTGCTTTTCCAGGTAGCTTGATGGTCATGGAAGGCAGCATCTGAGGCGGTTTCCCTTTGAGTCGAATCTTCAAAGGAGCGTCGGGAATCATCTCTGGTTCCATGTCTGGCTCTGCCGCTGTTTCAGCTTCGTCGTCAGCATCGTTGGCTTCCCCTTCGTCGAGCGACTTGTATAGGGTAGCATCCGTGAAGTAGGCTTCAACTCCCTTGAAAGGGTCAATGTCTGCGAACTCTGTCTGGATGATGTCGTTAGTGGACACGTACTTCATACATTGGTGGAGTGTAGATGGCACCACGGGCGACCCAGCAGGAGGTTGTAGTTGACGTCGGCATCCACGACATAGCAAGTCACCTCGGTTCGGAGGTTACCGATATGACATTTCAGCCGTATTTTGTCCAACGGTTCACTTTTGCTAACATTAAAACGTGTTGGAGGGTGCCAGTTGGTACATCGGGATCCTCAGTATTGACAGCAGAGTCCTAGGGATGATGCTGAGGGAAGACCCAGGATCAATCTGAGTTCGCTTCACCTTGACGGAACCCACATACCCTGTGTAGTACAGTAGCCTGTTGTACCGGTTGTGCTTGAGTAGCATGTCTTGTTGGGTGAAGGTTATGTTAGGGATGACCTCATCCGCACAATGGCAGTGTACACATGTGGTCGGGAGATCCTCAGGTTGCTTGACCTAACTGATGAAAGACTCAGCATCCTTCAAAGCTTCACAGAGAGCTTCACGGGTGTTTTTGGAAAGACAAAGAAGCTCGTATAGAGATAAACGGGAAGGAGTACCGGCAAGTTGTGCCAGTATGTCAAAGTTGTGGGGCTTAGCCAGCCCTGAAGCATTCTCCCTTCGCAAAGGCTTGTCAAAACGGGCGTCTATATGCTTCTGTCTATTGGCTGCGGGAGGTTTGGATAGACCTCCTTCTTCGGCAGCAGGGGCAGTGCAGGGAGGCACCACCTCGACGGCAGCTTCATCGGGTTGGGCGTTCAGCTGCGAACGCATTTGTACAGAAAGTACCTCTTCCACGGAGGAAGAGACCATACGGCAAGACTTGATCTTCTTGCCCTTAGCTTTGGAGGTAGAGCGTACCCCCGATTGAGTAACCTCGGAGACAAGATCGGGGTGAACCCATAAGATCTTTTCCCGATATGTGGTGAGTGGGATGAGTCCACTCACGTTGTCACGAGTAGGTGGTAGGTTGACCACCTCCATTGTCGCCTTTGGGATAGGGACGATGCCATCTTATGTTGAGGTTGGCGGCAAGGTGCCGAATTGGAGTGACACTAGGTTGGCCGAAACTGTTTTCTTCTCATAGTCGACGGAGATAACATTCGCATTGATCATGCGCTGGATGTAGTTCTTGAGGACGTAGCAATCCTGAGTTGGATGTCCGACGAACCGATGGTAGCGACAGTACCTCGGATTGTCCACTCTTCCAACCTCGTCGGGACGCTTCGGGTCAGGTAATTTGATCTTATCACCCTGCTTCAGCATCTCGAAGAGTTGCAAGGTGTCTTCGTCGTTGAAATAATAGACCTCCTTTGGCCTCGGTACAAGCCGTTTTCCTTTGTCCACAAAAGCAGCAGGCCGTTTTCCCTTGTCCTCAAAAGCAGGAAAACTGACTCCCAGAAGGCCAACATTGGATACCTTCTTTTCAGCTGCTTCAGCCTCAATGATCAATAAACTCCAATCGGGAGGGGAAGTGGAGTCGAGCCAGAGCTTGATCGCAGGAAGCATGTTTATGCTGCAGGAAGAGATGAGTGCATATTCTGGCATACCCGGGGGCAGTCTGAAACAGGCTTGTCGGAAACGTTCGATGAATGTTCGAACCGTCTTCTTCTTCTTCTGACGCACCTCTATCAGGGATGCCATTGTCATGTCTTTCCCTCCATCGTAGAAATGATCGAGGAAGAGACGTGTCAAGTCGTCGAAGGAAGATATGGAGTTGTCAGGGAGACTGCAGTACCAGCCGTAAGCCACTCCTTTCAGCGCCCCGACAAACAGGCTGGTGAGTAGCGCATCTTCCTTCAGAAGATGACCCGTTTGAGACTGGATGTACGTCAGATAATGGCGTGGAGAGTCCTTCCCGTCGTATGGCATCAATGTTTGTGGCTTATACTTGGGGGGATAAACCACTTTGTTCCATTCGAGGGGGTATGGTTGCGGGTTCCCCATCTTCTGGCGCTCCTCCTGTCTGTTCTTCGACTCAAAGCGCTCACGCAAGTCCCTGATTATTTCCACCACGTCTTCCGTGGAGCTGGGAGTTGGAAAAGGTGGTACAGTTTGGAGTTGTACATTCGAAGGTTCCGACACACGCGGTGCTTTGCGGCAATCGGTATTTAAGGATGCCCGTTGGAGGGGCACACTTGACTCTCCGTTGACCCCTGGGTCAGGATTAGTGGAAGGTGCTCTGGCCAAGGCTAACCGTATCTCAAACATTGCTTGAGTCAGTGTTTGCATGGAGGCAGAATGGGTTTTGAGTCCTTCCTCCAAGGTATCCATACGCTGAACGAGATCTGTTGGAGGCGCATCTGACTCCGTTTCACCAACTCCCGTCATGTATACTGCCATGACGTGATTGGAAGTGGAGGGATCGGTTGAAGCTTCGCTTTCAGCCTCGCTCTCTTGAAGAGGAACTTCCTCCGGAGCTTCGTCTTGGCTACCCCCAGCTATGTTTTTGAGGACATCTTCGTCTTCGAGAGGAGCATCAGCAAGGGCCTGACTACCCCCAGATTTATTCTGGAGGACGTCTTCGTCTTCGGGATGAAGATCCATAGGGGCTTGACTATCCCCAGCTATGTCCGGGAGGCTGACTTCGTCTCAGAATGAAGATCCACAGGGGCTTGACTACCCCCAGCTTCTTCTGAGATCTTCTTTCTCCCCCGGGTGCCCTCAAACACTCCTAGGGACGGGACAGTCGTCTTGGTCTTCTTCAGCTGGCTCTTGGTTGAGGACGAGGTCGAGGAGTTGCCAGTCGCCTTTTGAATTGACGGGGAGTTAGAGACTACGTTGCAAGAAACAACCTGTAGTTCTGGCTCCTCTTCAGTTGACACCTTCTTCCCGAGGCGACGTTGGAGGGGTGTTGATGATTGCAGCCGCTGGAACACAGACTACCTTGGTGGGACTGCTGTCTTGCAACAACAATTGATGGTGACCACAGCACAGGTGTGCCCTGTGAGGGGCGCATTGTGCTTGTCAGTCGAATCTTCTGATCGGCGTTTGTGAGTGATCACGTTAAGCAGATCATTGGAGGAGAGTGCCACCTTCATACCCCTATCAGGCGCATGGCAAGGCCAAGCACCGGGGTGGTCAAGTGAATGCTGCACCCCCTGATCCGACGCAAAAGATACGCGCAGATCAATAGTGGGAGAGCAACATTGAGAGTGACGAGAACCAACCTCAGACGCACAACCAATGTAGGCACGGGGATTCAAGACCACTGAGTTTGCCTTACACGACTTGGTTGCGGACGCAGCAGATGCGCCCAAGTGTGACAAGGACTTTGAAAGTTGTCTCGTTCGTGGCACAGAAGCACTCGAGTCAACCTTGTACAGTTTACCATTGGCAGCACGTATGATTGGGAGCGCATGCCTCTGGCTCACTGCTGGCATAGCACGTTCGAGGCGCATGGCCCGTGCTGCCTTGGACTTTTTTATACCAGCCCGTTGGGACGTATAGTACTCAGAGTCCAAATTCTCCTCGCCATGACAGCGAGTGAGTCTGTCAAAGACAGATGCCTTCTGTGGCGCATCAGAGTTAATGCGCAGGGCATTAGCGGCGTCCCTGCTCCATCGACGCATCTTCTTTGTATGAGAAGAAGATGGTTGGGGAATGTGGTTGGCCCCGTGCTTTCCCGAGAGATGCGCTGCACCAGTGGGCGCATCTTGGCTGCTGAGGACGTCAGCGGGATGGATAGGCTGCATCGGTGCATCCCCTTCGGTGGTGGTGCCAGAAGCGTCGACCTTGCGCACCCAGGCTTGGCGAGTCTTCTTCGGCTTCGGCAGCCGCTTCGAAGGACTTACACTGCCTTCAGAGATGAACTCCTCATACGCCTGTTGATTGAGGTGTACGACCAGCATCTTGTGGGAGGAGCCGACCTTCACGTCGTCAGATTACGATACAACTTTCTCGGCGGAGGAGAAAGAGGTCCCAGCAGAGTCGCCAGCTTGTTTGCCATTAAAATCTTTTGACTGTAATTTCAATTACAAACAGAATAGTGTTACAATGTAGGACTTAGATGTAGTCCTAGGAGTACACTTTTGTTTATCTGGGTCCCTGTGTCGATGAAACGAGTGGTAATGCGTTGACTCCGTTGACGATCTGACGACGGTTCTCGGTTCTCTGAAGGTCTGAGTTGCTCTGGGTGCTGGAGCTTACGAAGTGGAAGAAGACGTTGAGTGTCTGTATCTGTCTCTCTTACTGTGTATGTATGTAGGTCTCTCTGTCTGTCTATGTGTGTGCATGAAGGAGATGATCCCTCTATTTATAAGCAGCAGGTTGGGCTGCTCATGCGCGCATATATAGGATGCGCCTGTACGTGGGAACGTTACATGGTTGAAGCTGCAGTAGGCGTATGGACGATGCACCATTATTTGTGGGTTGAATTCTTCATGCTGCTTTTGTGGGCTGGCACGTAGCAGGGGAGAGGATCTTTCTGTTGCTGAGATCTTGGGTGATTAACACCCCTTTATAGGCTGAATTGAGTCAAAGGACACGTGGCACGTGTCCGTAGCTCAAAGATCTCAGATTTGGTGGAGGGTAATCTGATATGATACGCCTGGGATTGGACGCATGAGAAGATTTTGGCTCGTAACCTTCAGAAGTCACGAACCAGTCTGGGCGCTTGGCTTTTGAGGCACATGCGAAGCTTCAGTAGCGATTTGACCTCTGTCTTTAGGGATCAAAGGAGGGTCTGATGCGCATGGCTCTTGAAGCGCATGCAGAGGTTTGGGCGCATGGCTACGGAGGCGTATGTGAATGGTTGGGCGGCCACGTGGCTTGTAACCGCCGAAAGAGATTAATGATGATATTGACATCAGCGGCGCTTTATTTTCTGTAAAAAGCTGTTGCTGCTCTGTCATCGAGGCATGGCTGCTGTCGTGTCAGGACTTCAGCATTTAATATTCTTTGATAGATGATGGGTTGTTGAGTGGGTGCATTAATCTGCATTCCACTAGGCGCATGGGTCCATGTTGATTAGGACGCATGGATCTGTGCTTTGTTGGGCGCTCCATACAGGGCACTTGGTACTGATGGGCGCGTCGGTACGATGCGTGGTATCTGACCTGCGCATCCATTTACATGACGCACCTTTATTGGTCCGACTGTTGCGTTCCTCGAGTGCTTTAAATAGCCATTTTGACTTGGCCAAATTCGAAGCGTCAGGTTCATCACCATAAATGCAAATTCATTGCACGAGATTTGGAGAGCCCGCCACTTGGCGCATGGGTTTGATTTGCCCGGCCTACAAATAGCAGCAAGGAGAGAGTTTGCTTCTCGTTCTCTCACGTCTTCCCGAATGAACTTATTTGTTCGAGCACGCTCTGTTGACAAGATGCTCCCGAGGGTAAATATGTGGCGAATTATCTTCATTTATGTACTTGAATGTGACTGTTACATCCAAAAGTCAGAATCGAGGGCTTCTGAGGCAGGCGGAAGGTGCCTGTTGCATCCAAAGATCGGGATGCTCGAGTCTCGTCTCTGTTATTCTGGAAGAGCCGTAGATCGAAATTATGGTGCTCCCATCTTTCTTGGGCTTTGGAGAGCTCTTCCCCCTGCTAGAGTGGGGTGTTGCCCACTCTGGTTGTGTGGAAAGCTGCTCCTTTAGCCGCAGATTAGAATTGCGGTGCTCTCCTCTTCCTTGGGCTTTGGAGAGCTCTTCCTCCAGCTAGAGTGGGGTCGATTGCCCACCCTTGTTCTGCTCAACAAAGGCTTCATTAGTCGAAGCACTTGATCAGGTCAAAGTAGAGCGCATATGCTGAGACTTCATGATGCGTATAATTGAGACGCTGAAGAGATGCGCCTAACTGAGACGCTGAAGAGACGCGCCTAACGGATGATGCGCCTGGCATGGGGCGCATGGCAGTTTGCTGTGCCTGGCTATAGTCTTAGGATTCTTTCTTTTAGTAGAAATCCTCCTTTATAAAGCTCTTTTTTAGACATGTAATAGACTTTTATATGAAATAAAAATCTTCTTTTGATGTCTATAGTTTTGCTATCTTTGCTGTACCAAGTACTTCGTTAGAGCTCCCTGGCGTATGTAGTGTTAAGCGCATAGGAATTCTGGCCTGTAGGTGCGCCTGAAATTCCATGCTTCTACAGTTAGTACCTAAAAACCAAAAAGTTACTTTTTAAGACCTAGTATAACTTTATAAACCTTGTAAATAGGTAAAATTAACCTGTAAACTTGAAAATGACCTTGTTTGACTGTGTTAATCTAGATTTGACCTAGTTTGACTTCCATGACCTAGAATTGACCTAGAAATCATATTTCAATTTAGATATCAATGAATATCACTCCAAAATACCAAATTGACATTTATATTCCATATTAGGTCTTCAAGGCACCGTATCGAATACTGTTGATACTTCACACCGGATCTCAGACGAGTACATTCTCTGATAATTTTCTATTTTATGATATCTTCTATATTTTTTGAATTTAGTGTATATATCCATGATTTCTTGACACATTAGTCATACGGATTGGTATTGTCTGGATCCCGTTATGAGATGTTATTCTTTGTATATCTTGGTGTATCTTGTGTAAGCCTCCTTGTCGTTCTTGTGTATTGTATGGACATCGATTACTGTGAAGGATCGTTATCTTTTCAGAGAATTTCGTGTCGTAGCGTGTCATGGTTGGATCCACTATACTAGTCGGGAGTGGAGAGTTTTAGCGTAGATATGTGATCAATACCCTCCTTGCATCAAGTCTTTAACCTTTAATAGTGTTAATCATACAATGCATGAATGATTAACCAGGCCATAAACTCTTGTATCAAGTTCCTAAGTCGATCACATGTTGAAACTAGTACTCACTCACACAGATAGTATTTTCTGGATTCTTGTACATGGTACCCTACTCTCTTGCTCTTACACTCATTTACAGTACTATGCCTTACCATGTTCATGTACATATTACTTTACCTCGTATATTATCTCTATTTACTGCTACATTGTCTTTATCATTTTACTGGAACTGTTATTAGAAATGTATCTCGTTCCAATCCTGACTGGATATATTTTTAAGACAACAAGGACAAAGGCACCACTTATTGCGGCCCTTCAGATGTAGTAGGTATAGATCAGGAGACTCTGGTTCAGGAGGGTCTAGTCCCGGTCGAGGAGACCCACTTAGTGATTCAGTAGAATAGATTTGTACTGGACTTTGTCTCCATATAATGAATCTTGGCATGTTATTTATTTAGAGACTTGTATTTTGAGATTGTTGACTCAGATTATCTGGACTTGTATTATTTTACGTTAGACTTTTCTGGATATTTTATATCTTGTTGTCTTTATCTTTTGTATCATTTATCTTCCTTAGAAAATTGTGATTGAGTATGAAATATTTTCATTACTTGTCCTCCATTTGGAGTTGACTATCTTGATAGGTTTTGATATTTATAATTGTTAGATAGTTAGATAGACCTAGACAGCGTTCTACCGCCGATGCTGTGGTGTAGGCTGGGCGCTATCACGTACTCGTTCCCCTATATTGGGTGCTGGTCGTGACACGTTTTTAGTGGTAGCCCATGAAGGTCGGGCTTTGCAATTAGAGCGATATCGTAGTAGTGCAATGGCTTAGTTGTACAGTTGCGAGCCTACGATAGGATATAGAAAATATGACGTTAGGATGAGAGAGTACTCAATCACAATTAGGACTCCTTGAGAGATTTTTTGGAACGAGCTTTGAGAATCTCACAATAAACTGTATCTCGGAGACTGTTTCCACTTGTCTCCATATATTCTTTCTTTTTTGTTGTTGAATTACATTCTTGGTGATCGTTGTTGAATTTTATCCTTGGAGTTCGCTATTGACTTTGATTTGGTATCGGTTGAATTTTATGGACTAAGTTAAGGTGTTTGATGACATATTTGATGAGAACAGTGTGAAAGGTAAATGTCTGCTTGGTTATGGACACTACCAAAATCTGTCGAATCAGCGACACCGAAGAACGTCGCTAAATCGGGCAGATACGTCGCTAAATCATATTGGCGACGTAATTAGCGATGTTTTGACGTAGTCGCGATTTACCTAGTCGCTAAACACCAAAATGTCGCAATACGTCGCTATTGCGATGACAATTAGCGACGAAGATGCGTCGCTGATATAGCGACTACTAGCGACGTACAACGACTGCCTTTACCGACGTCACCTAGCGACATTTTTGCGACGCCCATTACAACCATGCTGACCAGGCATATCAGGATATTAGCGACGTTCTGCGACGTCGGCACGTCGCTATATTACCGACACATAGCGACGTATTGGCGACGTCTATAGCTAAATGGCAGTTTTGCCAGTCAGAACGGTAGCGACGATCAGCGACGTGATGACACATATTTAGCGACGTTCCGATACTTATTTAGCGACATTTCTTTTCGTCGTTGAACGTCGCTAAATTTGGGGAAAATTAAAAAAATACAGCATTTCTAGTATTTGTAGCAGCACCTACAGCAGCATTTGCAGCAGCATTTACTGGCCAATGCAAGCCCTGGAGCAACCCTCCGTAGAATTCCCTGGGTTCGCCGACCCCTTCGGTGGAACACTCAACACCGGCTGATCAGGAGGAGCATCACGATCACAAAGTATCAAATAATATGAAACACAATCACGAACACATATGAAACACAATCGCATCACTCAATACAGATATATGAAAAAAAATTAACAACAGTGTCAAACAATATGAAACACTATCACGAACACAAAGTATCCAGAAATATAATACAATAACAATGTATGTAGAAACACATAAAAGACCCAACAATGGGCCATCACACAACAATATGTCGACTACGGCTGATCAGGAGGAGCATCACCGCTCCTGGAAAGCAGGTAAGCATACTACTCCGGTGTAAGAACCACCAACGACGATGAAGGAGGAGGCAGTGTAACCACTGGAGAAGGAGGCAGTATAACCGCTTGACATGGGTGCATCCGCGTCTCCTCTAGGGCTAGCAGTTTGGTGCTGCATTGCTCCATGCAAGCCGCTATCCTAGTAACGGTGCCGTGAATGGACTCCTACGTCCCCTGTACGTCCCTCACGGTGCGCTCGAGCTCGTCAAAGCGTGCGGTGACCGACGAAGCATCCCCTTGCGCCTGAGACCCTGGCTGCTCAGAAATCCCCCTCAGCATATTGTCGCGCAGCTCAGCAATTTGGCGGGCAATGGTATCCTCGACTCGGGCTGACTTGGCCTGTGAGGGCTGTGAATACGCACTGGCAGAGGGAGCCCAGGATGCCTGCATCGCAACAAACGCGCCGTAGGACCCCGTACCGTAGTACGTACCCCTATGAAGACCACCAATGGCTGTCTTCCACAGCTCGTCCTTTGACTGAGGCAGAGAGGGCTGCGATGTACCAACCCCTCCCTCTGCAGGTGCACTAGCACTCGCACGCTCACGTAGCCTAATAAACTCGTCCTAGAAAATTGTGCATCTCTATAAATTGGTACTTACCTAAATTAGCCTAATAAACATCTAAAGTATTTAATTATTATTAACTATATGGTTATCTGTATATTCTTCAAGTTATGTTAAAATTAACGAAATCTAAATTAGTACTTACATAGCTCTGAGTAGCCCGCTCGTCGATGAGCCTCCCATCCTTCCGATGGGTGGCCAGGAAGACGGTCACCATGTTTGTGTCCACACCCCTCTGTACCTGCATATTTGTTATATTTTATTCTTTATTAAAATAGAAAAGTTTCTTTTATACTATCAATAAAATATTATATATTACAATAAATTACATACCAGACGACAAAAATGCTCCATCATAGGAATCGATCCGCCACACCACTTTCCATCCCTCGTCCTAGCCATCTTCGCCTTCTCTGACCGCTCTCTGTACCGGTGCTCCTCAAATCGGGCCCTCAATGCGGTCTACTGGTCAGGCGTGATCCAACCAACAATCGGCTTTCCGGAGCGCTGACGAGCTTTCAGATCGTCAATTGCATCACGGATCAGCTTGGCGGTGACGGCAGAAAACTGCCTCTCAATCTGCTCGGTCCAGTGTGGTGGATAAAAATAGGTCCTCTACAAGAATTACAAATGAAAATAATAATTTCTAAAAATGCTTAAAATTATATTAATCCTACTAATTTAACTATCTTTAATTAACTTGAAGTGGGCATACCATAATGCCTTCCTCTCTTCCGAGGCATCCGAGTAGTTGATCCACGGACCCCCATAGTTGGACCTCAGAAAGGAGCCTAACGCTCTCTGTACCGACGAGGGACGATATCTGTATACAACGATAATTATATTCATATATATATATATATATATATATATAAATATATATATATATATATATATATATATATATATTCATTTTAAAAAAAATATATATATATATATATATTCATTTAACTTACTTCGTAGGACCGTCGGCCCAAATCTTCATCCTCGTCTCATCATGAGGTGCGTATAGAGGGTCGCTCTGGTATGGGTCCGCACGGGCGGGAGTAGGGTCTACCTCCTGTACTTGCTCCCCACCCTCCATGCTGCCATCAGCGGTAGGAAGGCTCTGGGAAGGAGTATCAGCAAGCCTGGAACTGCTCGTCCCAGGTGTACTGCCATGCGGACCTGCGACCGTATGGTACAATGGAGTGCTCGGGTCAGACGATGGTCCGGAGCCATCCTCTGGTAGCGGAGCTCTCTGCCCACCTAAGGACACGGCTTGTCCTGACCTATCTCCACGTCATCCTGCTATGCCTCCGCGTCGTCCTGCCATGCTGATAATGACATATGATTAAAAATATAAATAAATACAATGATAGTTTAGAAATATTTACATACAATGGAGTTCGTAATTTAAGTTTACAAAAATCTGAATACTAATAGAAATGATCACAGTTCATAATTTAAGATTACAAAAATATAAATACATTGAAATCACAGTTTCTCAATCATCCTCTGAAAATTCATCTTCTTCGTTTGCCTCCTCCTCCTCATCATCTTCCTCTTCCTCCTCATCTTTACTAGCATCTCCTTCGTCTTCTCTTTCAGATATTTGTACCTCTTCTATACAAGTAGATATGAAATAGGGAACTTTTGTTGAGTCGACATCGACTGTATTTGGTACAAGAGGCAGCTCATCCTCCTGATAAGCCACTTCGTCGACGTCGTAGGTATTTTTGGCTTTAGTCTTGCATACTGCCCACCAGTCGTACCTCGTTGTTCCCCGTCTAGGATATGTTGTAAAATATACGAGTTGAGCTTGACTTGCTAGGATAAATGGTTCGTATCCTTGGTATCGACGACGGTAGTTAATATCTACAAGACCATGCTTGTCAATTTTCCATCCTTTATCTTGTATCGGATCGAACCAATCAACTTTGAACAACACGATCTTAGCAGGATCTGTGCCATAATTGTACGTCAATTCCACAATCTCCCGTAAGACGCCATAGAAATCATTGCCTGGAGTGACATCTTTGTAGTTTGTAGATTTGATACACAAGCAACTGTTTTTTGTGGAATCAAGATCCAGGAAGCTATCTCTGATGGGAACATTTGTTGACTTGAACTTAAACCCATTCACGCAATAGCTTGGCTATATTTTGACGGCATAAATTGGTCCCTTGGCAAGAGTTCTAATAGATTCATTCTCAAGGGTGACGTCCGGACGATCGACCTAAACACGAGAAGATACAAAATTAAGTTCAATGTTAAGTTATTTCTTGTACAAATACAAATGGAGGAAGATTCTAACTAGCTTCTTACATATGCATTCAACCAAGACGGGAAATGAAGTCTCATTTCTTCTTCTACTTCTTCATCTGTAATGTATGGTCTACTTGACCTCACCTCATCATTAAATTTGCTGAAAACCAATAAATATCGGTCAAATAGTTAAATTATAATAACGTAATCAATAAATAGATGACTTGAACGTTGAAGATTTTTACTTACCACTCTAGCTTTTCCACTTCATCCTCCTCGCAGTTGAGTAATATATATAACTGGGCAGCCCTTAGTTCCTCATCATTCAAATATCTCTTTTTCAGTTTTCTAGAAGGCTTTCCAAGTGCATTGAAGACTTTCAATAATGCATTATTATATTCTATATCTCCATCGTCGTTCCTCGGAGCTCTCGTTCTATTTGTAGCAATATGAGGCTTAAAATACATTGAACAAAAGTTTGTAATCTCCTCAAGGACATAGGCTTCACAAATAGAACCCTCGACCCGTGCCTTATGTTTCACCTTTCTCTTCAGGTGGTTTAGATGGCGCTCGAACGGGTACATCCACTGATAACCGACGGGCCCACCAACACGTGCCTCATAGGAAAGATGAATTGGCAAATGCTCCATAGAGTCGAAGAATCTAGGAGGGAATATTGTGAGCCCGAAAGTCCAAATGGGGTAAAAATCACAGGCCAACAAGAATATTGTGAGCCCGAAAGTCCAAATGGGATAAAATCGTCGGAGTAAAGCCCCATTCTGACATTACGCGGCTCCGAAGCAAAATTGGGATACACTCGATCAAAGTGCTTCCATGCTTCCCCGTCGAATGGATGATCCAGTATTACATCTATTTGTTCCCGCTTATGCCAACTCATATTATCAGCTATCTCCTTTGCCATAAAGAACCTCTGCAACCAGGCGTCAAAGGCAAATAGTATATCGAATCTGTTGGCAAGCGTGCACCAGAAGTCCTTGTTGTACTAGTTACCTTGAAGCGATCGGTACCATAAAATCTGTAGGCGTCTTCATCCTTGTCGTCCTTATAGTACAACATGCATCTGTTGTGACATACATCAATTTTTTTATACCCCATCTAGTGCGATCTCACCATTCTCTTGGATCGTTAGAAGTCTTTAGGTAACTTGGCACCCTCCGGCAATATATCTATAATTAACTCCAGGATTCGGTTGTAGCATTCTTGAGACATGTTGAAATCGGATTTTATGCTCAGCAGTCTTGTAATCACCTCCAATGGTGAATGGTCATCACAACCAGGATATGAAGGAGTCCTTGCATTCTCCAGCAACTCCATGAACTTTGCAGTATCGGCATTCGGTGCCTCCTCAACTGCTAATTGATTGTTCGGATCGAAACTAGGTCCCGCAGCATCGAAAACCATGTTCGTCCACCCTTGGTCGTAATCAGCATGCTCGTGGACATCTGCATAAGGCTCCACATAAGGCTCCAGCTCGGATGCTAAAGGCACAAGTTCTCCGTGTGCGGTCCACTGATAATAATTTGGCATGAAATCCCTCGAATACAAATGATATGTCACATCCACTTTCGAATGATATTTCAAGTTGCGATATCTCACATATGGACACTTAAATGCCTTAACAAACTATAGGAACTGTTGCACACCCTGTATAAATTCATCCCGCACACCGCACATGTCATCAGGATGACGATTGTACATCCACAAACGGTTCCGCGGATAGTAATTCATATCCATTTTAAGATAATTCTACAAAGATTGACACTCAATGTATAATTCATATATGTTTTGTAATTCCAGAAAAGAAACAAGTGTGAGAACGGATGGCTCAGAACACATTTTTGAAAGCAGGTAAAGTTGTGCTTTGAAAAAAAAAACTCTTGTAAACTCTTTGTTCACAAAGCAAGCTATAATTAAAGAATACAGAACAAGTATCGAGTTCGTAACTCAAGTATAGAGCTTACAAGAGTTATAAACTTGATACTTGTTCTGTATTCATTATATCTTGCTTTATGAACAAAGAGCTTACAAAAGTAGAACATCCAAAACACAACATTGCAAAATATTATGTTGTAGAACGATGTGTAGTTGGACAACCAGCCCAATATGAATTGGAGAATTCCTTAAAATGAAGTGAGCTTATGAAAGATAATAAGAGTCCCTTACAAATTTATCATTCTAAGAAACGAAGGATACGAGTAGCTGCGTCTAAGTGAACACTATGGAACCTGCATAAATTGTCTTAGAGTGTTACGACATATTGAATGTCAGGTCGTGCAACTGTGAGATAAAGAAGAACTCGAAGGACACTGGTACATGACACTTGATGGAAACATTTGTATGCACACATACGGTCACACCCACTTTCTCATTTCAAGGGTATTTTAGTAATTTTAGATTATTTTATTTACTATTGAATTCATGTGATGATATGTGGGTTGGTTTGCTGTCTGAGTAGTTTTGATGGGTTTAACCTAGCCAACCATGACCTAGAACCTTGATGACATTTTAGAATTAGATTTATTATCATTAGAGTTAAATTAGATTTTATTAATTAATTTTAGGCCTAGTTAATTAATTTTTTGCATTTTTCTAATAGCCTTTTTAAAGCCTATTTGACTTGGGCTTTACTAGCAACCTAGGGAGCCCAAGCCCATGCACCTAACCCTAACCCTACCCCCTATACTTGGCTGGCCATAGGCAGCCACTCCCCCTCATTTGTATTTAGTTGCAGCCTCCAAGAAATCCTAGATCTCCCCCTTCCAAAATTCACAACTTTTGTATTCGGAGCCCAATTCTCCTCAAACGAAGACCGTTGTGCTCGTAGGAAGGAGAGGATCTTGCTGGAGGAGTACTAGCAAGGTGGTGGGGACGTTGCTTGAGGATACTCGACCGTTGGAGCGTTCGGGAAGCCCTTTTGCATTAAGATCCTTGGCTCTAAATAGGTAAATCCTAATCTAGTATAGTTTTTACTGATTTTTCTTCATGATAGGGAGCATCTAGGTACCTATGACCTGTAGGATTAATTCTGTCCATTTTTGTATTCTTTTGGTGTCTGTATCGGACACGTGTCGACTAATATGCATAGGTGTTCGACGAAATGTAGCAACGAATTTAATTCTATTTTCTGTCGAAACTTTTTACATGTTTGGATAGCCCTATACACGAGGATCATAACCCCATAGGTTTCGTCATGAATTGGACTTGTATCCGTGTCCAAACAGGACACGAATGCGCTGCACGCCAGGCCGCGCGCGTGCCCTGCTGCTCGGGGGTGATTCCTCAATGCACAGTACACGTGGTCGTGTGAAATTTGATGTGTAGGTGGGGGACATGAGTGAGATCATGCTCCCAAATTTTTATGACGTTTTATCGAGAATCGAGGGAGAAATCCCGTCGACACTGGCCGTACACACGCGCGCGCGGGACAGCCGTCGCAAAAATGCGTTTCGAACGGACACTACATAACACATGGACACGAATCAGGGTGTCCAACGTGTAGCCCTATACCTACCCTAGCCTACGACATGAAAACATGACACGATGTGGGACACACGAGTCCCTAGACTCGATGGCACGCGTGCACGACGCTGTGCACGGGGCTGTGCACGCGCACCCACCCGTGAGCGGACACGCTCTGCGTGCATGTCGGACACGACACTTGGCCACACGATAAATTGGCCAGTGGGTCGGGGATGTGTACGCCTAGGTGTACGCGAAGTTTTACGAGGAATGGTTCGGTAACGAGCGAGAAATCGAGCCCGCACCGATTCGGTTCACGCACGTATCGGGTTTCCCGATACTCATTAGCTGGACACGATACGGACACGGTTTCAACCGGAGGAAGACCCAAGCACATCCCACATGTCGAGACCGACTTATTTGCCAAGTTTCGCAGGTTAATTCTGAGTATTTTGCGTTTTGTGCATTTTTGTGAAAAATTGGGTTTTCTTTGAATTGGAAAATTGGGATTTATATGATAAATTTATTTTTTAGTTTCATGGCAATAATTTCTGAGTATTTGGTACTTGGTCACTGTTTGGGACTTGTGGGAATCAACTCTCGGGTATTTTCTACCTATTTTTGGACATATAAGGTGTTTGACCTATATACTTTTTTTTTTTTTTTAACCTCCACTGTTTATTAATCAAGGCTCAAAATGCCGAAGCCTGAAGGGAGTACAATGCAAAAAGCCAAAGCTACTAAAAAGGCAGGGGGCTCTCGCGCCTGCCGGAATTAACTGAGGAAAGTTTGCCAGAATGCTGGAGGACAGTGGGAGCACAGTGAGCTCCTTTTACGACATTGCCTGTGGGTCTCCTGGATAAGCTGCTCGGCGGAATAATGGTGACCCTCGTATCTCGCCTTGTTGCGATTCTTCCAAATTACCCAGGTGGCGGCCGCTGCGACGATCTGGTGGCCGTGGGACGCAACTCCCCAGAGGGCCAGGAGATCGTTAAAGCGCCCATCTCCTGTAGTGATGTTGTGGGAGCTGTTGAGGAAGCTCCATAATTGGCCAGGAAGGCGTCCCTCCCGGAAGATGTGGTCAATGGTTTCCGTCTGCCTCTCATCGCAACAATTACAGGCGGATGCTAGGCTGAAACCGATGGAGGTAAGGATCTCGTCGGTTGGCAGTCTCTTTCTGAGAACTCTCCACAGGAGGAAAGACCATTTCTTGGGGATGCACGGTTGCCAATATCGTGCCGAGAGGTGCTCATGGCCGTTCTCCTGGATCGCAGCCCTAGCCGATCTCACAGAGAAGACACCGGAAGCTTCCAGCGACCATCTCAGCTCGTCCGCGACTGGGCCAATGGTAAGTCCTTGCTGACGAATGCTATCGGCCGTTTCGTTGCCGGACCAGACACGAATCTGGTTCCAGTTCCAATTGTTATCGGTGGGGTTCCACAGGTCTTTGATCCTGCTGTTACTAGGAGCTCCGGAGATGTTCGGGATGAGGCTGTCCCCGGACCATCTTTCCAAGAATAGGTTGGCATTGCCATCGCCCAGGAGGAGCCTGATTGCCGGTTCAGCCAAATCGCGGCCCCGTAAAATGCGGCGCCAAGCCGCAGAGGATCTGCTATTAGCTCTGGCTATCGCTGGGTGGATGTGTTTGAAGTATCTGGCCTTCATGAACCTGGTCCAGAGGTTATCGGTCGTGCGTAATTTCCACCATAGTTTCATAGAGAAAGCTATGACGATGTGATTGAGTTTGGTGAATCCCAACCCGCCAGACGCGATCGGGGTGGCCATGGTATCCCAGCTGGCCCAGTGGTGTTTGTCTTGGCCATCATTATGACCCCAGAAAAACTTGCAAAAGATCTGCTCGATCGACGCGAGGACCTTCTTGGTTGGGGAGCAAGCCGCTAAGGTATGGATAGGGATGGAGTTGAGCACATGTTTGATGAGGATTATTTTGCCGCCTGGGGATAGCGTGGCGTTATGCCAACCTTCGATTTTGTTCCTAATTTTGGTGATGAGGTTCTCGAAGATGCTGGCGTTGGATCTCCCGTACACTAGGGGGCAGCCAAGGTAGTTGAAGGGAGGGTGAGCCACCGAGTAAGAAGTAAGGTTGGTTAGGCTGGAGGCATTCTCGGTTTTAATGCCGTGGTGGGCATATATAGTGCTCTTGGAATGGTTGATTTTCTGGCCCGAGCATCTGGAGTACCGATATAGGGTGTTGTGAACCACCTCCATCGATCCGACATCCCCTGACGAGAAGATAAGTAAATCATCGGCAAAGGCTAGGTGGGTAATGATGGGGCATCCGCTGGCGGTGTGATATTGCTGGAAATTCGGGGTGTTTGCCATATTGTTGAGGTTTCTGCTCAGGGCGTCAGCGGCGATGATGAAGATAGTGGATGATAGAGGATCGCCTTGTCTGACCCCGCGGCTAGATTTGAAAAAGCCCTCGGATTGGCCGTTGATGACTGTGGAGAACCAAGAACTGCTTATGGATCTCCACACGGTGTTTGACCTATATACTTATATGTATATATATATATATATATATATATATATATATATATATATATATATATATATATATATATATATATATATATATATATTAATTTTCTTAATGTCTAAATTTTGAAATGTGTATTTTTGAGGGTCGAGACTCTGATTTCAGACCTGGGAACTTACTCCAGGTTCGAGTACGACCTTGTTGGCTTTAATATTGGGTATATACCTATATAGGGATATATGCCTATATGTAAATATGTATTATATATATGTTTTGCTATAAATTGTAATATGTTATGCATAGATTACTCTTGTAGGCTCATATTATTTTGTTCTCAGATTTTAGGCCTTAACCAGCAGCCCCAACATCATTGTTCACTCACAAACATGTTTCCTTTCCTAATTTATATATATGTATATATATGTTTGTGTATGTATAAATATATGTATCTATATTAATTGTGATGAATGTATAAATATAGGTAATATAATAAATTCTTGTGATATGACTATAGGAAGTGTTTAGACAGATTAGGTTTGTCGTTAGGTGTAACACCCACTTTTCTAAAATGAGGATAATTTTGAACTTTTATAATTTTGATTAATCGATAATAAGATTTAACTCATGTTATGATTTTTGGTAATTTTTTTAATCAATTTAAAACTATTTAAAATGTTGAATTGTGATTTTAATGGTTAACTAGTTAATCCCTAGTTTTGCTAAGCTTAGAGACTAACCATGGGGACCTAACCATGTGATTAGAATGACTATTTACAACTTTTTAGGCTAAGGGTATTTTGGTCATTTTGTAACTTTTGAATTATTTAGGATTTTGATTAATTGGTGAATTTTAGATTATTTTAATAATAATTAAATTGATGTATTATGATTTTGGTCATTTTTCATATTTTAATATTTTGGGAAAATTTTATATTTTTAATATTGTTTTTATTGGATTTGTTTAGTCGGGTTTGAGTTTCGTCTCGTTTCGACTTGTATTGTGACCCGGGTAGCTTGAACTCTAGATGGGACCCAATACTAAGTTAAGCATGGCTCACAAGACCCAACATTAAGTTAGTTAATTAAACTAATTTTTATCATGTTAGAATGGTTAAGTTAGAGACTCAAAACTAGATCATTTTGACCCCAAACTTGAACCTAGTCTAGACTTAACCATATGAGACTAGAGAGGGGCAATTAGGACATTTCCCATTAGCCCTAATGGACTCTTTATGGCAGCCACCTTTAGGAGAGAATGATTCATTTCATTCATTACAATCTTGTCTCTTTTATTTTCCTTTTGTTCTTCCCCAATTTTAGAGAGCCTTTCCATTGATTTGATCTCCAAATCAAATCATTCCTTCACCAAATATTCCCTCAATCATTCCCATTCTCCAAGGGAAGGGTGCTACCAAGGATTGAAAGAGGAGTGCAAGGAGGAGTGTCCACTTTGAGGGATCTTCGTATCGGAGCCGTGTCCTAAAGGATTTCATTGGGATTCCACTCCCAATAGGTAAAACCCATCCTCTAAATCAATTTTCTTCGCATATAAATTAGTTTTGAATCTGTAGGATCCATCCTCATGCATGTGTCCCATTTACATTCAAATTTGAGGCCATTTGGAGCTCTCTTGAGGATTTTAGATATGTGTCTTGTGTCCTACTTGATAGATCCCAAATTAGGACACCCCATGTGTATGTATGTATGATAATAGTTTAAATAGATATTTAAATTCAGTTTTAGAATGGTTAGAGAGTGGATTGATCTTAGTTAGGATGGTTAGAATGAGTTTTATTTGGATACCTATGTTTGTATCCAAGTATTTTGGCCTATATGTGTTCTTTTGTCAAATTCGTCATAATTTTCATCCACGTTTTTATTAACCAAAGCAACTTAGAAATGTCATAACTTTTAGCTTAGAACTCCAATTTATCTCCCATTTTTTTTAAAGAACCGTATCGAAGTTAGCTTTCCAAATATATATTTTAATAAGCCAAATTCTTTTTGTAACTTTCTGTAGAATTATTTGAGTGTCAGCTGTACGAAAGACGAACGTGTTTCGGTATTTTTGCGATTTTGGGAGCTTCCGGACATGAAAATGCGATCCGTTTGAAGTTTCGGAAAGCTAACACGAAGGGCTACAACATAATTTAATCCTAGAGTTTAGTAGAGGCCCAATTGGTACAGTATTGGTTTTAAGTAGAAGAGTGACTATACGATATATGTATTTTGTGTAACCTATGAGCCTATGTAGTATGGGTATTAAATGAATATAGAGTATGTAATACATGATATGTTAGATGAATAAAATGATATATATATGATATATATTCTCTTTACATTAATGTATATATATGGTTAAATACAAGCATGTAGGAATGCAATTAATATAATGTATGTAAGCAATGCATAAATGCATGAATGAAAGAATGATATACAATGTATGCATGAAAGTATATAATGAATGCTAGATATGAATGCAAGGTATATATGTAATGATAGATATGAATGCATAATGTATAAATATTGTAATACAATATATAATGATAGCATGTATGGTAATGTAGAATATATGATGCAAGCATGTATATGTCCACTGTTTTCCTTTTTCCTTATATTTTCCTTTCCTTTCCGTTCCATTTCAGTTTTCCCCCTTTTTTTCTCTTCTATTTTTACATGTTATATATAATGTATATAATGTATAGATGCATGTAAGTATGTAATATGCATGAATGAATGTCATAAATGAATGAATGAATCAATCAAAGGTATAAGTAAAATATAATATATTGTAATGAATGTTAACATATATAATGTATAAAAGCATGTATGTAAATGTACATGAATGTATATATCTATATAACTATGTAAATATGCATGATGTAACATATGCCTATATAAATAAATATGTATGTAATGTGGATATGCATGTATGTATGAAGGTATGTATTTATATATATTATCTATTTTATAATATGCATTGTTGTGGTTCACATTGTCTTGTGATTGTGTGAGTGCTATCCTAGGCTTGGTTAGGCCTAGTGAGACTTGTTATACTTTTTGGGCTAGGACTTAACCTAGCTGACCTAATTTGACTATTGTGGTTGACTAGAGTAGACCAAGTGTTGACTTTAGTCTAGTTTGACCTAGACAGCATGCAGATGCATTGTACATTTCATTTATCATCTCTCGTATACATCTTGACCTGTGTTGCTCTAAATAGGACTCTGTGGCTTCAGTTTGGACCTCTATACCTATCAGCTGTTCAGGTTATCAGGCGAGTACATTCTCTGATAGTTCTCTCATTTAATTGTCAATTACTGTACTTCAGTTGTAGTTAGTTTTATGTGATTCTCTATTACAACACGTATGGATATTTCTGGATTCATGTATGCGACACACATACCAAACTTATCTGGCCTCTATTACTGGAATCACTGAAATCATTCTAGAATCTATTTCTGGAATCATCATATTTTGGCTGGACTCTCTCGATTCTCGTGTCGAATTCTGGATTCATTTGTATTGTGGGGCGGGGAAATATTGAGTAAGACATGTAGACATACCCCAAATCTGGAATCTCCAAACTGGAATCTACTGGAAGCATAGCCATCTCTCGCCTGATCAGTGAGAGATGTGCCGGATTACCTACAGCCGTTTACATGTCGATCTCAGTATTTTAAAACACACTATTAGAGTATAGCTGGTCTCACCTGGATTCTTGATCACTACCTAGAATCATCTTGTACTGGATTTATCTTGTATTAGATTCATCTCGTACTGGACTTATAGTAGTTTCACACTTGTTTTGCATTTGCTGTCTGGACTTATTATGTTACTTAGTTCAGCTAGATTTATTTTACAGTCTTTATTGCCATCATTCTTCTCTTGTTTTAGTTACTTTACTTTTCTTGTATCTTACTGCTTTTCTATACTATCACCTAAATATAAACTGCCATTTTCATCAATAAAACTGTCTATAACTGCTTTATAGTTCTCTGTCATTATTTGGGTTTTCTTGATGAGTTGTACTCATTCCTGTCCTGACTGGACCTGTTGATAAATTTGACAGATAGCTTGGAGGTTGCCTACTAGCCTAGAGGAGACACAGTAGAGGTTGTATAGATAGTTATTTTAGTTGTCTTGAGTTGTATTTACTTTATAGATTACTGTTTGAATTTTGAGATGTTTTCTAGGTTTGTGTATCTTAGACACTTAGACTTCTATCTGCGGTATCTCTTTGTGGATTTCATATTTTATTTATCTCTTATCATGCTCTACCTTAGATGTGATTGAGACTGTATTTGCTATGTCACCTCCATTCAGAGTGTATATACTGTACATGTACCTTTATATTGTTAAATGTTTGACCTTGGACAGCGTTCTACCGCCGATACTGCGGCGTAGGCTGGACGTACCCACTTCTCGTGCCCTTACTCTAGGGTACGGGTCGTGACACGTTTTTAGTGGTGGCCCATGCAGGTCGAGTTTGTGTAGTGGTATTCGAACTAGAGTACCACTACAGCCTGCAGTAGGATTAGGATATATTTTTGAAGGTACTCAATCACAGTTAGGATCCCTTGAGAGATTCCTGGGATGACCCTTGAGAATCTCATTATAAAATATCTCGAAATTTGATTCTAATAGTTTATATTTATCTTTCTTGGTTAGTTAATGAATTTGATTTTTGGGTATCCATTGTTGATTTAATTTAATTTTTGTCAAGATGAAATTATATGGGCTAGGTCATCTAAGTTATGGAATCTAGTCTTCTACAGTCACATTAGCCAGCATGGTGAGGACATATAGTCTGACTTTGGATATATTTCTCGGGTGTGGGAATTTAAGATTTTCGCAGCCAAGCTAGCGGCATCGCAAAAATTTTAAATACCATGATTCTAGAGGTATGTGCCTAAGTCGAGGACTTTGTGATTATCGTAGCCTTGCTTACTAGTATGACGAGGATTTAGAGTACCATGATTTTGGATAGACGCATATAATTATCAGATTGTACCTTAAATATTCTTGAACATGTTTTCTCTACTTTTGTTTCAGTCATTCTCAAAAAAAAAGAATTATTGTTTGTTTTGTTTGTTTTTCTTCTCATTATTTAACTTAGGAGTAGCTTTAGCTGTATTATAAACCTTGTGTAACTTCTTACAATGAATTTCTTCTTAATACAATGAATCGATGATTTTGCTAGACCTTATCTTGGATTTGATATTATAGCTCTGGTTTCAAAATGGTTCTTCTTTTAAACAGATAAGCAGAACAGATTTTATCGTTATTTTCTTCTTGCTATTATTCTTATATTAAATAATGATAATAATAAAACTGTCTTGATTACATCAATCACCTACTTTACAATCTTGGTAGGAATCTAAATATTGGTCTTGATATAGAATTTGATTTTTATATTGGGACATGAGAATATATATAGCGGACACAGACACTTGCCTGATGCGTATGCATGTTACAATTTGATTACCAACCTATCTGAATATATATTAATATGTTGTTGATGTTTAAATTCTCAAAACCTAGTATTTCTGGTTCTCTGTTTTTCCAGCTTAAATTTATAATTTAAATATAAATTTTATGTTATTAGTTTTGTTACATCACTGTACATGTATGTTCATACAGGGTTTCAATTCTTAAAGAAATTGGTTGAGTTTTGTGTTTAAAATTGTCAAATCTAAGACCGTGTGCATATTAACCCTTAATACTGGATTTTAAATATTAGTTCAATCTGTTGTTTTAAATGTAATATTTTGAGCTATATGTATTATTGTATGTAGGAATATAATGTTAGGTTTCACATTTTTTACATGTTAGGTTGTGATAAACATTGGGTTGGTTTGATGTTCGAAATTCTCCAAAATCCTAAAACTGAATACATGTTAACATTTTTTTATTGATTGCAGATGTTTAGTTCAATTCCAGATTTAATATGTAATATTTAGAGCTGTATACATTATCGTATGTAGGGATAGTATGTTAGGGTTTTATCTCCATCATGTTAGGACGTGTTGGGAGCATTGAGTTGGTTGTGATGTTTCAAATCCCTAAAAATCTGAAACTGCATTATGTTAATATTACACTGGTTTAAATGTTAGCTTATTTCAGATTCTAGTATGTAAATGCTGAACTAAAACTGGATTTAACCTTTCAATACTAAGCTATAACCCTGTACAAGGACACACACACCCTAACTTAGTATACACTGCCATATAAACCTAACCCTTCCTCTCTATGTTATGTTCATATATCTATATAGATATATATAGAGTTTATGCATACATGTTATAATGTATATATATACATAACTAAATCTCTACCTCTTTACATATATATATATATATATATATATATATATATATATATATATATATATATATATATATATATATGGTTAGCCATGCATGCTATGAGTAAATAGGTTGTGCATTGTAGATTGTTAACCAATATGCCATGAGTAGTGTAACTGGATAGCTATTGTTTTGAAATCCAAATCCTCATATACACTTACATGTATATTTCACATACACACACGTCTACTATCTAACACTATGAACATGTCCACATACACCCATACACACACTAACCACATAACCTTTACATAATGCTAGCTTTTCCCTCTCTAATGCTCTATATATATATATATATATATATATATATATATATATATATATATATATATATATATATATATATATTGTGATTGGATTTCAATGCAATTGACTTTCATTCTTTAACTTTTGATTTTGATTTTTCTTTGAATAGTACCCCTTTATAGATAATTGGTAGTTATCTTATTTTAATTTATGATAAGTACCAATTTTTATATAGGATGGTAGACTGTCTTACAGTTTTAATGATTTGTTATTTATGTATCTTTTCCAGTTTAACACCCCCGATTGCTTGTATATTTGATACCCTATGACCCTTTTGGTTAGCATGACTAGTATACCTAGATGAGACTTTCACTACCACCATATGCCATGACCCTGTATGCCATCCTTTTTAATCGTATGATTTAGGTAAGTTCTGAGACCATGATTGTTGGGGACGAGACTCTAGAAAAATTACGACCATCTTAATTTCGAGGACGAAGTTCTTCTAAGGAGGGTAGACTTGTAACACCCACTTTTCTAAAATGAGGGTAATTTTGAACTTTTATAATTTTGATTAATCGATAATAAGATTTAACACATGTTGTGATTTTTGGTAATTTTTTTAATCAATTTAAAACTATTTAAAATGTTGAATTGTGATTTTGATGGTTAACTAGTTAATCCCTAGTTTTGCTAAGCTTAGAGACTAACCATGGGGACCTAACCATGTGATTAGAATGACTATTTACAACTTTTTAGGCTAAGGGTATTTTGGACATTTTGTGACTTTTAAATTATTTAGGATTTTGATTAATTGGTGAATTTTAGATTATTTTAATAATAATTAAATTGATGTATTATGATTTTGGTCATTTTTCATATTTTAATATTTTAGGAAAATTTTATATTTTTAATATTATTTTTATTGGATATGTTTAGTCGGGTTTGAGTTTCGTCTCGTTTCGACTTGTATTGTGACCCGGGTAGCTTGAACTCTAGATAGGACCCAATATTAAGTTAAGCATGGCTCACAAGACCCAACATTAAGTTAGTTAATTAAACTAATTTTTATCATGTTAGAATGGTTAAGTTAGAGACTCAAAACTAGATCATTTTGACCCCAAACTTGAACCTAGTATAGACTTAACCATATGAGACTAGAGAGGGGCAATTAGGACACTTCCCATTAGCCCTAATGGACTCTTTATGGCAGCCACCTTTAGGAGAGAATGATTCATTTCATTCATTACAATCTTGCCTCTTTTATTTTCCTTTTTTTCTTCCCCAATTTTGGAGAGCCTTCCCATTGATTTGATCTCCAAATCAAATCATTCCTTCACCAAACCTTCCCTCAATCATTCCCATTCTCCAAGAAGGGTGCTACCAAGGATTGGAAGAGGAGTGCAAGGAGGAGTGTCCACTTTGAGGGATCTTCGTATCGGAGCCGTGTCCTAAAAGATTTTATTGGGATTCTACTCCCAATAGGTAAAACCCATCCTCTAAATCGATTTTTTTTACATATAAATTAGTTTTGAATCCGTAGGATCCATCCTCATGCATGTGTCCCATTTAGATTCAAATTTGAGGCCATTTGGAGGTCTCTTGAGGATTTTAGATATGTGTCTTGTGTCCTACTTGATAGATTCCAAATTAGGACACCCCATGTGTATGTATGTATGATAATAGTTTAAATAGATATTTAAATTCAGTTTTAGAATGGTTTGAGAGTGGATTGATCTTAGTTAGGATAGTTAGAATGAGTTTCATTTGGATACCTATGTTTGTATCCAAGTATCTTGGCCTATATGTGTTCTTTTGTCAAATTCGTCATAATTTTCATCCACGTTTTTATTAACCAAAGCAACTTAGAAATGTCATAACTTTTAGCTTAGGACTCCGATTTATCTCCCGTTTTTTTAATAGAACTGTATCGAAGTTAGCTTTCCAAATATATATTTTAATAAGCCAAATTCTTTCTGTAACTTTCTGTAGAATTATTTGAGTGTCAGCTGTACGAAAGACGAACGTGTTTCGGTATTTTCGCAATTTTGGGAGCTTCCAGACGCAAAAATGCGATCCGTTTGAAGTTTCGGAAAGCTAACACGAAGGGATACAACATACTTTAATCCTAGAGTTTAGTAGAGGCCCAATTGGTACATTATTGGTTTTAAGTAGAAGAGTGACTATACGATATATGCATTTTGTGTAACCTATGAGCCTATGTAGTATGGGTATTAAATGAATAGAGAGTATGTAATACATGATATGTTAGATGAATAAAATGATATATATATGATATATATTCTCTTTACATTAATGTATATATATGGTTGAATGCAAGCATGTAGGAATGTAATTAATATAATGTATGTAAGCAATGCATAAATGCATGAATGAAAGAATGATATACAATGTATGCATGAAAGTATATAATGAATGCTAGATATGAATGCAAGGTATATATGTAATGATAGATATGAATGCATAATGTATAAATATTGTAATGCAATATATAATGATAGCATGTATGGTAATGTAGAATATATGATGCAAGCATGTATATGTCCACTGTTTTCCCTTTTCCTTACATTTTCCTTCCCTTCCCTTTCTATTTCAGTTTTTCCCCTTCTTTTCCTCTTCTATTTTTACATGTTATATACAATGTATATAATGTATAGATGCATGTAAGTATGTAATATGCATGAATGAATGTCATATATGAATGAATGAATCAATCAAAGGTATAAGTAAAATATAATGCATTGTAATGAATGTTAACATATATAATGTATAAAAGTATGTATGTAAATGTGCATGAATGTATATATCTCTGTAACTATGTAAATATGCATGATGTAACATATGTCTATATAAATAAATATGTATGTAATGTGGATATGCATGTATGTATGAAGGTATGTATTTATATATATTATCTATTTTATATTATGCATTGTTGTGGTTCACATTGTCTTGTGATTGTGTGAGTGCTAGCCTAGGCTTGGTTAGGCCTAGTGAGACTTGTTAGACTTGTTGGGCTAGGACTTAACCTAGTTTACCTAATTTGACTAGTGTGGTTTACTAGAGTAGACCAAGTGTTGACTTTAGTCTAGTTTGACCTAGACAGCAGTGCAGATGCATTGTACATTTTTTAGCATCCTCCTATACATCTTGACCTGTGTTGCTCTAATAGGACTCTGTGGCTTCAGTTTGGACCTCTATACCTACCAGCTGTTCAGGTTATCGGCGAGTACATTCTCTGATAGTTCTCTCATTTAATTATCAATTACTGTACTTCAGTTATAGTTAGTTTATGTGATTCTCTGTCAACACGTATGGATATTTCTGGATTCATGTATGCGACACACATACAAAACTTAATCTGGCCTCTATTACTGGAATCACTGGAATCATTCTGGAATCTATTTCTGGAATCTCATATTTGGCTGGACTCTCTCGATTCTCGTATCGAATTCTGGATTCATTTGTATTACGGGACGGGGAAATA
>JANAVB010029819.1:15541921-15671921 GCA_029216955.1 Iris pallida
CACCTCCATTCGGAGTGGATACTGTACAGGTACCTTATATTGTTAGAAGTTTGACCTAGACAGCGTTCTACCGCCAATACTGTGGCGTAGGCTGGACGTACCCACTTCTCGTGCCCTTACTCTAGGTGCGGGTCGTGACATTAGGAGCCTAGTTCGGTCGAATTGGCCGACAGTTGACCAAGTGACAAAAGTCAACTTTGGGTCAAACTTGATCCAAATCGACTCAAACGACTCCGATGACCTGAAATTTTGTGTATAACCTAAAAAATTAGTAAACAGACTAGTTGACCAATGTTTGACCAGGTTTGACTAGCGTTGACCAGGTTTGACCTGAGTTGACCAAGGGTTGACTTTCACACAAAAGGGACCTAGACAGCATGTAGTCTTGTATTGTAGCTATTTCTTTTGATTGTAGACTTGGTTGACATGTGTATACTTGGGTTTATATTGCCGCCGGTTTAGCTACACTTCATCATCAGCAGTTCGTAAAGGCGAGGACATTCTGACCATTTTCATTCTTGCTTGGACATATTTACTGTTATAGACTAGTTTACTTGTTGCTGTCACGATATATCACGGATTAGTACTATATGGATCTCTTCATGCGATGTTATCCCCTCGGATAATCGGGTATATTGTGCTCATGTACTTTATCATGTGCATTGTCTACTCATTGTATTTATACTTATTTATTATACTCATGTGACATTCATGTACACTCATGATCATGTGAGCCTTCATGTATATTCCAGTGTACATGTGGGCTAGCTATCCATGTGACGTACTACTTTTATGTGCAATAACATAACTGTTTGCAAAAACAAAAGTATAGAACTTTATTGATACAAACTGTAATAAAGATTACAGAATTCTGGGAAAATTACAACTATAGGAATCCAATCTTGATGACGATTGCTTTATCCCTTAGACGATGTACTGTGAAGACGAAGCCTTTGAAGTTGAAAACACTCTGGAAACTGAAGGCAAAAGCCTCTGAAGTTGAAGACAAAAGTCTCGGAAGAATGCAGCAGCACTTTGGCAAGAACTCCTGAACTCTCTGATTTCTGATCTCTGATCTTGATCCCCTTGAAATGAAGACTTGAAACTCTATTTATAGAGTTCTAGAAATAACTAACTTTCAGTTATTTTGGGACTGCGTAGGATGATTTGTGCAGCATTGGTTTGCGCAGCATTGATTTGCGCAGACAGTTACTGGATCGTGGGCCAACTATCATGGACACATGGCATCATTTGATAAAAATGCGCATGATCGTGCATAAACAGTTGCTACGTAATGAGCAATCGATGGCATGAATGCCACGTGTAACTTATCAGTTATATTGATGGAGTGCGCAGAGTTGAATTGTGCATACATGGTTTGCGCAGACTCAAACTGCGCAGGATTGGTTTGCGCTGCCAGCTGTCAGCCGCCCTCGAGCACAGTGCGGCGCAGGAAACGAACAAACTCCTTGTTATTCGTGCTGTCAGTTGTCAGAAAAAGATTTGATTTGATTTGGTAATGATGACTTCTGCCACGTCAGTCTGCGCAGTTGGAAGTATGCGCAAAGCAGTATGCGCAATCGGATTGCTGCGCAATCTGTTGTCTGCGCAATTCATCCAAATGATGGGTTTCTTGATTTCTTGACTTTATTGATTGATGCAACTTGATTTTTTAGGACCTACAAGACCCCCTTCAAAGTTTTCGAAAGTTGATTTGATTCAAAGTTTCGAAATACTTTGAATTTTTGAATTTTGAATCAAGTTGCGCATGATGATGAGCTGTCTGCGCAAAGTGAAGTGCCCCCAAATTTTAGGCGCAATCCAAGGCAGCCGTTTCGTATTTCAAAGGCTATAAATAGCCGTCCTTTCATTTTCAATTCTTTACTTTACAATCTCGAAAAATCTCCTCTGAGCCCTTACTGTCTTCCAACTCCAACGACTTTGCCATGGCGCCCCGACGATCTAATGCTGCCGCCGCCGCCGCCGCGAAGGAAAAAGCTCCGGCCGAGTCATCTGACAGAGTCGCACGGCGAGCATCTCGATATGAGACCGCGCACCCCGCTCTGATAGGTAGTTAAACCGATCGAAAACCCCTTTTTAGGGTGTTTCGACTTCCTTCGATCTTCGAAACTTACCTCTTTTTAGAGATGAGTTCAAATTGCGCCACCCTTTTAGGGTTTTTTGGTTGCATAAACAGTCAGTCTTCATTTTTATGAAGGCTGTAATCCTGCGCAATCCATCGAATTGTGCTGACAGAAAGTCAGCACAATCGATTGATTTGCGCTGGATGTCAGCGCAATCGATTGGTTTGCGCACCCTGATGAGATGCGCAAACTGATATTGCGCAATCTATGTCAGCGCAATCTGAGGATTGTGTACTCTACTGTTTTGTTTGTCTGAAAAATAGAGTTTGACTTGTACTGATCTTTATCTGTTTTTTGATGCAGTTGAAACCAATGAAGATCCAAACTATGAACATTTTGTGGGAACTTTGTCTGAATCTGAATATAAAGAAGATCTGTCTCACGTTCATTATCCTCAGTACGATCTGCCGGCTTCTCGTCAGGCAATATTGATTTCCTAGGACAACGAAACTTTAATGTGTCTGATGAATGGACAGCCTCTGGAATCAGCAGATGCTGTTATCCACAAGAAACCCTTATTCTTGTTTGGTGATGCCTTTGAAAAAGTCTCCCAGCCTAGGCCAAGGATGGAAGAGATGGTAGTCCACCGGAAAGATAGATCTTTCTTCATTCCTGACATTTCTCGCTGCCTCCCTTTGTCGCGGTATGCTCATGCGAGTTACCCAAGAAAGATGGAGTGGAACATCACCCTTCTCCAGGATGCTCGTGCAGGGAAGATCTTTGTAAAGAAAGTTAACGGGAAAGATATGTTTTACAGCTCTTCTGACAGATACAGTGTTATGTTGAGAGGTTTAAGACCCGGCTGCATTCCACCGGAGAACTCCTCTATGCTGATGCCCGTCAGAACCCCTATATTCGCAAATGAATTTGCGAAGGAAGAAGGAAAATACCCTGAACAGGATATCAGAATGACTGGATTAGTGAATCCATATTACAAGCGATGGAATTGTATTACAAATTGGGTTCTGACAGCCTTCCAAGACAAACTCCAACAGATTAACCTATTTCAAGCAGTGCATGCCACTGTATACGGCTTTGCTCCTAACCCTCATATGTTTTTGGCCTTGGCTGAGCGATACAATTACAGGACAGGAACCTTCATGACCCCGAGTGGAGAGATGGGGTTTGCACTCCACGAGATGAAGTACATCTCATACTTGCCCATGGCGGATGCTCCGTATGAGGAGTTTGTTCCCACAAATGACGAGTTGGAGAAACTCAGAAAAGAAAATGCAGAAATGGTAGCAGTGTTTGAGGAACTGCTATGCCATTACAAGATTTGCTCTTTGTACTATAAGAGTGCTACGGCCAACACTTGCTATTCTTCGAAGTGGCTGCCGTACTTGTTCTTAAATCATATTGAAGAGAAGAAAACCAAGGAAAATGACAAATGTTACCCTAATTTTTTCAAACCCTTAAGTAACACGGAAGTCATGAAGATGATGGAAGAAAGTAAACATTATGATAAGGAAATGAAGGATGATTATCAATGTCCACCTTTAAAGAAAGGTGACATTTTAGAGAGTTTTATGAGAATGGGTTACAGACCCATGTCCAAAGAAGCCCAGTTAGCAGGGTTCCTGACACACTGGCTCAGACGATTCGTGGTTCCGGGATCTAGTGCAGTGGACCGTTTCCATCGCAGTGTACTTTTTGCTGCCGTCAAGCTAGTCTTCGGTTATAAGGTTGACTTGTTATCAGCAATGACCTGCAGATTGAATGCGAGTCTTCGTTTGTATGTTGACTCGATGCTGAAGGCAAAGGGAGAGAAAGAATTCCCCCGTCTCGAACTGCCGTACACTTATCTCTTTGGATGGTTACTCCTCTACTATCCAACTTTAATGGACCCTGGTATGGGACCAGTAGATGGCAGCTTCTTGTGCAGATATTCTCAGGGTAAATGGAAGTACACCTCTCTGAGTGAGTGCAGATTTGTTTTAAATTTGAACAGAGGATGGAACTTCTGTTGTGCCCCTCTCCCTGCCGGTCATGACCAGATGCCACCAAACATGGTAGATTCAAAGCTGCAGCCCTTAAACCGTGTGGCCTTTGAATGGTTGAAGACAATTCGACCATCTCATTTAGTATACCGCTTTGAAGAAGAATGCTTTTTGGAACCATACCTCCCTAGCCGGTTTGCCCGACAGTTTGGATATGACCAATTCCATGTAGGAAATGCAATCACCTGCCTTCAGGGCAAGGGTTTCTTGATTGACGGGGCCCGAGCTTGGGCCTACTACAATGCCCGTGACACAAAGGCTACCTTCTCGATGCCCCCAAAGAGCACTCCTCAAGGGCCTCGGATGCTCTTCACATACTCGGTATTTTACACATCTGCAAATACTTTTGCCGAGAACTTTAATCTCGCCGATAGTTTTGCTTTTGCGATAAGATTGAGGAAAGGGAGGATAGCTTTATCAATTCCTGCCAATGATGAGGCGAACGAGCCGGCGGATGCACCCCTAGAAACTTTGAGAGAAATGATGTTCCAACAAGAGGTAAACGCAGCAATGCGTATCTCTCTGAGAGTGGAAAAGTCTTCTGCCAAGAAAAGAAGAAGAGAGGAGCCTCCTGCTCCTGCAGCAAAGAAGAAATTGGTCTTGGAGCATTCTTCTGATAAAGTTACTACAAGATCCCAATCTCGGCAGCTAGCCGAGACAAATCAGGAAGCTGCTACTACACCAACTTCTGTACAGAAACAAACAGCACCAATAGATGTAGAGAGTCCTGATAGACCTCTACATAGAAAGAAGAAGAAGAAGTTGGTCACCGGAAGAAATTTAGAAGCCTCTTCTTCCAAACAACTCCTAACTTCAGTAGATGCTGCAGCAGGACTTATAATGCCATCTCCCACACTTGTTTCTGAATCAGGGAGTAAAACCCTTGAAGAGACTGAACAGAGGGGAGATCTTGACCCCAGAACTGAAGTTTAAACACTCAGAGAAAACATCATTGAAGAGGAGCTAAATATTACACGACCTCTTTCACTTGTCGCGGAGACGACTTAGCTTCCTCCTACTCCTAAGACTCTTCTTGAAGAAGAAGAGAGTGAAATGATCGGAGCTTTAGAAGATTGTTATAGCCTGCAGGAGGATCAAACCGCAACTGACAGTGGGAATGAAGCCCAAGAAGTAGAAGAAGATAAGGATGAAGAAAGCTCTTCATCTGGAAATGTTGATGAGTATATACAGAATCCTGAAGGGGACAACGAAGAACACATATCTCTTGATACCGCCGATGATGCTTTGAATCCTAAAAAGAATATTGAAGTAGAGGCGTCCGTAGAAAAGGTTGTTAACCCTGATGAAGACGTCGAGATAGAAATATCTCCTGAAGAAGCGGCTGGTGAAGATGTTCAGCAAGAGAATCCCGCCACCGAACCCCAAGGTATAAAACGAGATTTAACAATCTTCTTTCTTTAAAATAGATTGATATCTAATATCTTCATTTGTAGTTCTTGCAGATCTTGATACTCTACCAACACCTCGGATGAACCTGGCTATGGTGCCTATTCCGACGGTGGTTGTTAGTAGTAGCCATCACTTATCTTGCGGTTCTGAAGCGGGTGGCAGCCAAGCTGTCGCAATTGAAGCTACTTCCGTTCAACGGGAGTCTATTCCAGTAGGAGATGCAGTTGTTGTTAGATCAAATTAAGGTAAGACTATTTTTATTTGATCTTTTTGTTTATTGGCAAATTAGTAAAATAATAATTTTACTTTTTGCAGAAGAACAAACAGGAGGAGCAGCTAGCTCCACTCTGGCTCCTTTGTTTAAAGAGCCCATCATTCAGCAGCAAAGGATTGAGCAACCGACTACCCCATCCTCAACAGGGGTAGCTTCGACTCCTGGAACTATAGCCATCAATCAGCAAGTTGTACAATCATTTACCAAATGCTTTTTTGAATCGTTGGGATCTCTTGCTCATAAGATGATAGAGAAGGAAGGAGCTGACTTTATTATGGTTAGGAAGCCAACTTCTTTTTTAATAAGAGCCATAAGGGATCAAGGAGATGAGGCTCAAGCCATTCTTCTTGAACATATATTGGATGAGTTGGAAGTATCCATAAAGAAATATAAGGAGCTCAAGAAGAAGAATATAGACTCTCTGATGCAAGCCGAATATGAGCGACTAGCCCAAGAAGCTAATATTGAAAGGATAAACCTTCAGAACCTTTTAGAAGCTCATTCTGCAAAGTCAGCTGAATTCAACTCAAAGATAGAATCAGTTACTTTGGCAGCTGAGAACAAAGGACAGAGGCTTACTGGATTGAAAGCGGAAATTATTCGCCTTCAGAAGGAATTTGAAGAAGAAACTGCCAATCAACGACTTATGATTGAACAACTCAATGCCCTAATTCAGGAGAAAAATGAGTATGAAGAGACTCATAGTGCTGAAATTACCCGCAGGACAATAGATATGCCTGTTTTTGATGAAAAAAAGGGATGGAAGAAGCAAGAATGAGAGTAACAACTAGTCACGAAGAAGAGTTGCAGACTTTGAAGCAACAGATCAACAATTTGATTGTTCCTCCCTCTTAATTGAAACTCTTTTGTATCTTTTTTTTGTTGCTGTGGAAGCATTTTTGTACTGTCTTATATTCTGATTAAATAAAAGACATTTTGTTGTGATTCCATTATTTATTGCTTATTTTATTCAGATATAAATAATAGAGATAGAAAATATATTCAGAGGTGCAAGGCATGATATATTTCTTGATGATTTTATAGAAAATAATTATATTCATTATATCTACTCAGAGGTAATATGGACGTGGCAGAATATATTGAGTATAATTATTTCGATTTGACAACTTAATCAAAAACGACAAGTTGCTGATGTAAATAATGAACGATGACGAATCGTCAATGTTTGTGAGATGAATGAACGGGAAGACCGTCAAATAATAGATGACAATGAACGGGTGAACCGTCAAGTGGTGATTAATGAATGGATGAACCATTAAATGGAAATGAACGGATAACCCATCAGGTGATGATGAATGAACGGGTGAACCGTCGGGTAGTAATGAACGGATGAATCGTCGGATGAATGTGATAAATGAACGGATGAACCGTCGGAAGTTAATGAACGATGAACCGTCTGATGAATGTAATAAATGAACGGATGAACCATCGTTTCATTATTTGAGGAACTTCTGTCTATAAATATAGCAGAAATCTGACAGGAATAAACACTTCTGCTCTTCAACATAAAAATGTCGTCCGGAGAAGCATCTAAGAAGGCCGAAATCGCCTCGAAGGTTGAGAAGGGCACTGAAGAACGCCCTGCCGATCTAATCCAGCCGAAGGAGGCAAAAGCGGGCGAAGGTCCGTCTGTACCTCAGCCACCACGAGACATTCTGGACTTCCTGCTTGAACCTGGAAGGACTAAAGAAGAAGAATCCATGAGGATGGCCGCCTGCAAGTTTCTTGTGGGATCCAGCAAAGAGGTTCTCGACTCTTTTGCTGACCGTATTTTTGAGAAGGACGGCAGTGGCCCTCGTCCAAATGTAAAAAAGGATGATAGTGACCTTTGATATGTACTATCATATAATGAAATAAATTTGAATTTTATTTATGAACTTGATTCTGTCTGATAATTTATAAATATTTACATTTATACATAATACTTCTTTAAGAATTTGCCATTGATAGGCATCATAGCAACTCGACCATCAAGTTCTGAAAGTTGATAAGCTCCGTTTGAGAAGACTTTGCTCACAACATAGGGACCTTCCCATTTCGCATCGAATTTCCCTTTGCTCATATGAGTCATAGTCATAGGATGTCTGCCGTTAGAACAAGTTCTCCTTGCTGAAAGGCTCTGACCTTCACTTTATGATTAAATGTCTTTGAGATGCGGGCTTGGTATAACCCAATATGCTGTTGAGCCATTAACCGCTTTTCATCCAATGCTTCCAACTCTTGAAGTCGAAGAAGGTCATTATTTTCTGTGGTAAGCTCATTGGCAATAGCAATCCTTAAAGAAGGAATTTGTAACTCCAAAGGAAGGACAGCTTCACAACCATACACCAAAGAGAAAGGTGTAAAGCCTGTGGGATTGCGGACTGTAGTTCGATAGGCCCAAAGACATTCGCCAAGTTTCTCGCTCCAATTCCGTTTGTTAGTGGATACAAACTTCTTAAGGAGCTTAATAATGGTTTTGTTAAAGGCTTCAGCTAAACCATTAGCGGCAGGATTGTACGCCGTTGAAGCAACATTGTTAATCCGATGATCATCGCAGAATCTAGTGAACTTCTGACTAATGAATTGAGGTCCATTGTCATGAATGATTCTGCGAGGTACACCGAATCTATAGATGACATGGTGTTTAACGAAATTGATGACACTGCTAGTCTTGACTTCAGCCAGAGGTATAGCTTCGGCCCACTTGGAGAAGTAATCGGTTATCGCCAATATGAATCGATGTCCTCTAGAAGAAGGAGGATTAATAGGACCTATGATGTCCATACCCCAAGCTTCAAAAGGCCATGAAGCAGCAGTCGGGTGTAAGAATTCCGAGGGTTGATGAATGAAGTCTGCATGGATTTGACAAGCACGACATTTTCTTGCATATTCAATGGCATCTGACACCATAGAGGGCCAATAATAACCCATACGTCTAATGCGATCCTGTAATTTAGGACCAGGTTGATGTGCTCCACAGACGCCATCATGAGCTTCACGCAACACTTGTTTGGCTTCATCACCAGCTAAACAGCGTAGAAGAAGACCATCATAAGTTCGCCGATAGAGTGCTTTGGTGGTTTGATTGTAGTAAAATCGTAGAGATCGACGTCGAACGCTTGTAGCCTCCTTAGGATCTTCAGGGAGTATGTCATGTAATACGAAATCGATAAAAGGAGTTCTCCAATCGTCATCAATAACTTCGACTTCAGCAAGATTGCTAAATTCAATATTACGATTGTTCTCAATACAGAACAGTTCTCGGTTAGAAATAACCACCACCTGATGCCTTTTGACAGGGATGGCTAAGACAGCTGCAAGATTGGCCAAAGCATCGGCTTCAGTATTGCAAGCTCGTCGAACATAGTCAATGAAGAAGGCTTTGAATGATGTAGCTATATTGATTGCCGCTTCATGATAAGGCACCAGGTCTTGATGACGGACTTCATAGGTTCCTCTAACCTGGTTTACAACCAATTTAGAATCACCATAGACTTCCAGATATTCAACATTCAGTTGTTTAGCTAGCTGAAGGCCGACAAGTAAGGCGTTGTACTCTGCCACATTGTTGGAGCAAGGTTCATCTAAAGAGTAGGCTCTTTGGATAGTTAATCCGTCTGGAGAAACAAGAACAACTCCAACACCTGCCACTATAGCACCATTTGGTCCAATTCTTGATGCACCATCAAAGAATAAACGCCAGGTTGGAAACTCTTCGGAGATCATGTTGACTTCTAACGTCTCGTCAGGAATTTTGTCATAGAGTTTAGATATTTCAGGCACAGGATGAGCTGCTAAGAAGTCCGCCAGCGCTTGACCTTTGACAGACTTTTGTGGAACATACACCATGTCATATTGAGCTAGCAGGATTGCCCATGTAGCCAACCGAGAATTAAGTGTACTTGGTTTCTTCATGAGTACCCGGAGAGGGTTAACTCGAGATATAACATGAATAGTTTGACCAATGATATAATGCCTCGTCTTTTGCACAGCAAATATGAGAGCCAAGCATTCTTTCTCGACAGGACTATAACGGTGTTCAGCACCAATCATAGTTCGGCTAAGATAGTAGATAGCTTGTTCATGGCCTTCTTTGTTCTTTTGGGCAAGTAAGGCACCCAATAAATGGTCCATAGCACGGACATACATCAAGAATGGAATGCCAGAGATAGGTGGTACCAAAACTGGTGGGTTCATAAGATATTGTTTGATATCGTCGAATGCTCGTTGACATTCTTCAGTCCAAACAAAAGATACACCCTTCTTCATTAGTTGAGTGAATGGTCTGCAGCGTCCAGACAAGTTCGAAATGAATCGCCTGATGTACGCAAGTCGGCCTTGGAATCCTCGTAGCTCTTTTAGGTTGCGTGGAGGACGCATCTCTTGGATGGCTTTGATCTTCTCGGGATCCACGTGTATACCCTTAGAGGTAATGACGAAGCCGAGAAATATGCCACTAGAGACACCCAAAAATGACTTGGTGGGATTCATCTTGAGCTGATGTTGACGCATGAGATTAAATATTGTTCTCAAATCTTGGATGTGATCTTCTTTTAGACGACTTTTAACAGCAATATCGTCCACGTAACATTCGACTGTTTTACGAAGATGTTCTCTGAAAATGGTACTCATAGCCCGTTGGTAGGTTGCACCCGCATTCTTGAGACCAAATGGCATCACTGTATAACAATAAACTCCTCGAGGAGTGCGGAAAGATGTATGCTTTTCATCTTCAGGATGCATTTTGATCTGATTATACCCGGAAAATCCATCCATAAAAGATATTCTTTCGAACCCACAAGTATTGTCAATCATGACGTCTGTGATAGGAAGAGGAAATTCATCTTTTGGACATGCTTCATTGAGATCTCGGAAGTCGATGCAGACTCGAACTTTTCTAGTTTTCTTCAGAACTGGGACGACATTGGCTACCCAATCAGGATGCTGCTCTTCTCGAATAAAGCCACAAGCGATGAGCTTCTTGACTTCATCATCAATTGCGTCCATCATTTCAGGCTTAAATCGCCTTTGTTGCTGTTTGACTGGTTTAGCATTAGGAAGAATGTTCAGTTTGTGAGTAGCAATCTTAGGATCTAAACCTGGCATGTCTTCATAACTCCAGGCAAAGACGTCAATATATTCTTTAATAAGAAGAATCAACTCTTGTTTGTCTGCTTCTGAAAGATTTTTGCTAATAAAAATTGGCCGAGGTGAATCTCTTTCTCCTACATCAATTTGAAGTAGTTGATCTTCAGTAGGAGGTTCACGTTGTTCAAATCGAAGTACCCATTGGTTATCCATATGTTGAGCCCAAGGATCTGTTTCCGGACTTTCTTCAACATCTTCATCACAGCCTTCTGGTAGTTCAACAGAGACCATGTTAGAAGATACAATTATACGATGGACTTCACCGATGCTGGTATCAGAATCCCATGATCTGGAATCAGAAGAGTTAGAACGTTCTTCACTATCTGATTCAGAAGCTGCTGGGGATAACAGTGGAGGAGAAGTATATCCGAGACCTTTCTTGGTCCTGTCATAATACATTTGTGATTTTTCGTTTGGAACTGTTGTACGAATGGGAGTTCGTCTATCTTTACCATAGTTAAGGCCGCTCTTAAAGTCGTAACCCATCTTTCGGAGGATGTCTTTTGATTGTTGACTATAACGATGGAACTGGAGACGTCCCGTATCGTTAACTTTGCTATCATCCGTATAGTTAATCTTTGTTTCTGGTCTTTTATATAAAAATGTTGAACTTTCACCTTTTTTTAAAGAAGGATGAATACGGTAAGAATCATCTGGATCTTCAAGCCAGACTTCTGTCTGAAGAGATTGTACGACTCCCAGTGTAATTGATTGGAAGCTATCTAACATATCCAAATAACTTTTAGTATAATAAATAACATCAATATACTGGAAAGTATGTGCTTTTTCATTGATTTGTACATCAGTATTTACAACAGGACCTTTAACCTTAGCAGATTTGGTCAAATTGATTACAAGAGGGGGAGAAGAAGAACGTGAAGGAGGCTTGTTACGACGGAGGTCGATAACAAGTGGCTCAGAAGAGGTGAGCTCCCTTTTTTCCTTGTTGCGATTTAGATCAACAACAAGTGGCTCAAAAGAGGTGAGCTCCCTTTGATTTTCATCAGCATCAACTGATTTCTTTTGAACTGGTAAGTGAATAACCAGTGGCTTGGAAGATTGAGGATGAGAAACTCGCCCCTTAACAGGTATGATAAGAGTGTCTTGAGGTACTGCTTTTTGATCTTCTTCAGTATCCATAGCCAATACTACCTTCATAAATTCATCCTTGTACATACGAGCATCGTTGCAATAAGCTTCAACACCCTTGAAAGGATAAAGGTCCGCAACTTCCTTATGAACTTGTCCTTTGTCATCAACGTATTTAAAGCATTGATGAAGAGTTGATGGAACGACATTGTGTTCATGGAGGAATGGCCTTCCCAGGAGAGCATTGTAAGAACAACCATGATTGTCAATGATATAAAAGGTCACCTTTGTGCGAAGATTGCCTATTTGGAGTTTTAGACGGATCTTGCCCAAAGGTTCACTCTTTCCTTGATTAAATCCCAGAAAAGTAGTGATCGTGGTTGAAAGACTATGCACCGGTATCTTCAACGCATCGAGCATTGTCTTTGGCATAATACTAAGTGCAGACCCTGGATCAATCAGGATACGATCAACCTTTATTGAATCTACATATTCTGTATAGTAAAGAGGACGATCATGTCTATTATCTTCCATTAGCATATCATCCTGAGTGAAGGTAATATTTGGGATCAGTTCTAAGACACTATGACTGTGATGACAAGAGACTGATTCTGATTCTGGCTTCTTGAGAAGAGTTAAGCAAGTTTCAGCCTGCATCAGAGCTTCACTTAGAGTTTCTCGTGTCTCTTTGGAAAGACGCAAGAGTTCAAAGATTGACAGCCTAGCTGGTGTATTGGCTAATTGAGCCAATATATCAAAGTTGTAAGGTTTCTCAAGCCCAGTAGGAGATGACTTCTTTAGAGGTTTGTCAAATTGAACTTGTTGCTTGCCTTTGTCAGCCGTTGTTGGCTTAGGAGGAATTGATACTACAACTGGTGAAGATGTAGAAGGGACCTCTTCAGCAGATGCAGGTTGTGCCGGAGTAGGTTCGGAAGAAGAAGTAGGATCCCTTTGACCTTCAGAATGATCTTTCAAATAAGCTTTTCCTGATCTGGTGCCTAACAGAATCTCTTCGTCAACAATGGGATCAAAAGATACCATGTTGCAAATCTTGGTTTTGCCTTTAGAACGAGTTTTCTTCTTGGAAGATATCTCAAATTCTGGAGCAAGATCAGGATGGATCCACATAATTTCACCGTTGTCAAGAGATAAGGGAATAAGATCTTCATTGGATGGAAGCGGGAGATTCTCCATCTCAAGGGTTTCTTTCGGAATTGGAATGACACCATGCTGTATCATCTGCGGAGGGAAATCTCCAAATTGGACTGAAACCATATTTGCAGTAACAGTCTTCTCATCTTGTTGCAAAGTGACTACACCTGCATTGATAAGCTCTTGAATCTTACCTTTAAGCACATAGCATGCTCGAGTAGGATGTCCAATGAATCGGTGATAGACACAATACTTGGGATGATCAGTCTTATTGACTTCATCAGGTTTCTTTGGATCACGGAGTTGAATTTTGTTGCTTTTGAGTAAACACTCAAAGATACTTGTAGTGTCATTTTCGTCAAAGGAATATTCTACCTTCGGACGAGGTTCCCTCGGTAGAGGTGCAGAAGGAGTAGGAGTAGATGTAGGTGGGGCCACATTGACAGCCAAAGATTCTTTATTTTTGTTCAAGTTAATGTTTAAAGTCTCTTTCGCTTTGCGATTGTTCTGGCGATTGCCACCACCTGAATTCTGATGCTCATCGCGATCAGGGTTAGACATTTGTACCCCCAATTGTTTAAACTTGTCGGCACTTACTTCAGCGGCTTTGGCGTTGACGATGAATGAGGGCCAATCTTGGAATTGGGTTGATCCCGTCCACATACTGATAATAGGTAAAAGATTCGCCTTACAAGTATCAATAGTGACAGCAGCGGGCGTCCCTAGAGGCATTTTCAAGGCTTCACGGCGGAACCGTTCAATAAAGCTCTCAGCCGTTTCATTATGTTTTTGTTTGATTTTGTTGAGAGCTGACATAGTCATATCATTAAATCCTTCATAGAACCGTTCCAGAAAGATTTGTTTGAGACCTGAAAAAAATGTGATGCAACCATCGGGCAAACTTCTGTACCAGTCGTATGCTACGCCGGCTAAACAACCGACAAACACTCTGGTAAGAAGAGCGTCATTTGGCTGAAGTTGAACAGTCATTACCTCAAAATGATTGATGAATTGACTTGGGGAAGTACTGCCATCGAACAAAGAGATTGTAGGGATTTTATACTTTGGGGGAAACGGGACGTCCTTCCATTCAACCGGATAGGGTTGTTTAATCCCCAACCTTTGTAGATTGTCTTTCTCTTTAAATGCTTCAAACTGAGTTCGTAAGAGTTTAACAGCTTCATTGGCGTCTTCTGATGAAGAAGAAGGAGCAGGTTGAGTTGTAGTGGTAGGAGGAGGAACAGCGTTGTAAGCACTACCCCCATCTCCTGAATGGCTAGGGGTAGTTTGTACTTACACTTGTACAGGAGGCATTTGGGGAGGCACTACCCCCAGCCCAGTATTGGCAGGTATTGAAGACGCTATGATCTCTGGACTAGTAATAGGTGCCGTTGGTGGTGTAACATGCTGTGCTACAATGATGGAATGCATACTAGCAACCATCTCAGCCATGGTTTTTAATTTGTCTTCGAGTACAGCAATTCGTTGTTCCTGATTTACGGAGGTTGAAGCATCTGGATCATCGGTGACAACATAAGCCGTCACTTCTCTTGGCACAGTGGAAGATACTGTTTGTTCAGAACTTTCACTGTATGCATCATAATCAGAAAACGAATCATCTCCTGACTGGAAAACAGAGAGATGACTTGAAGGATTTTGAGGAAGATTTTTTTGACCGATTGTATCTCGGCTTCGAGAACGGGTATGTTGAAATACTCCTTCAGAAGATTCTTGAAGTAACTCCAAATACCGTTGGCTTGGCTTGCGGAGTCTACCATGCTTAGAGCATCTTTTACCCCCAGTGTCTCGGGAAGTCATGTTAACAGAAGCATACAAAACTTCGTCTTCTTCTGACATAGGTTCAGATTTAGTAAAAGTTAAACGATCGAAGACAGATCGTTTTGTCGTTTGACAACAGCATTGGATGATGACTTTATGATTACAGTGATGATCAGATGGTTGAGATGGAGATATTGAGACATTATCCTGTTTTTGTCTTAAATGTTCTCGAAGATCTACAACAGGACGAGGAAAGTTCCGAGGGATCTGTTCTTTGATAACATTTGGAACATGATTTCGATTCTTCAAATGTTTAGTCCCTTGAGTATACAGGGAAGTACTCACTTCATTGGCATAAGTATCGGGATTTCTGACTTTGGAGATTTGTTTCTGATGATGTTTAACCTTCGGCATTAGCTGTTTGCGTTTTACCGAAGTGGGTCGATTAAGATAAGTTCTGAGGTCAGCAAATTCACCCCCAGGAGTTTCTGTTTGAGACACTAACAGTTTTCCCTGTCTGGAACGACAAATTTGGAGAGTCGGGAGGTCCTGGAATTCTGCTATCGGAGTAGGCAGAATACCTCTTTGATTAGTACAAGTACTCTTGTTATAAAGGAAAGAAGAATCCTTGTTTGCCAGAGTTCTTGAATTGATTGGAGTCGAGACACATTGAGATGGATCTTCTTCAGTAAAGACTGAAGAAGACTGAGAAAAGACTAAAAGGCCTTTTCTTTTGTTTTGAGATGAAGGGTTAGCTAAAGAGCGTTTCCTTCTGTTATATTCCAAGTCATGAGACAAGGAAGTTTGAGAAAAGACCAATGGACCTTTTCCTTTGCTTTGAAGAGAAGGAGGAATAGTCAAAGGACTACCCTCAATGGATTGTGCAGGGGCAACAGGGTGTTTGGAAAGAGGAGTAGAATCTCTTCTTTTATTGTGAGAAGAAGGAAATTTAGCCAAAAGGCTGTTTTTTCTTGGATTGCGCAGACTTGGTTTGCGCATGGGTGGAAGGTGCACTAGTCCTTTGTGCATTAGAAGCTTTGGTAGGAAGTGCATCAAAAGTTCTTGTCTTAGAGTGCTTGGGATGCACCTTAGTTACAAGAGTGCTATTTTGCGCAGGAAAAGCCACTGCCAATTGCGCCAGAATCATAGGAGTCTTCTGTTTTGACAAGGCAGCATATGAAGTAGCCTGTGCAACAGTTGTAACAGATTGCGCAGCCTTGACTGCAACAGATTGTGCAGCAGTTGCTGAGACAGACTGTGCAACAGTTGGCACAGCAGTTTGTGCAGCAGTCTGACTAGCAGATTGCACAACAGTTGGTACAGTATCCTTGGTGGCAAAAATACCAGATTGTGCAGACTTGGAGACCCAAACTGAGCGCACTTTGCTCTTGGCAGAAGTGGCTACAGTACGGGGAGTGGTCTTGGAGTTGAGCATCGCCTCGTAGGCTGTCTGGTTGACCTTCACAACCAGAGTCTTCTGCGTCTTCCCGATAGACGCTACGTCACATTGAGTTGCTACTTCCTCGTCGGAGGAGAAAGTTGTCCCCAGCAGAGTCGCCATTTTGTTTGCAAAAACAAAAGTATAGAACTTTATTGATACAAACTGTAATAAAGATTACAAGAATTCTGGGAAAATTACAACTATAGGAATCCAATCTTGATGACGATTGCTTTATCCCTTAGACGATGTGAACTGTGAAGACGAAGCCTTTGAAGTTGAAAACAACTCTGGAAACTGAAAGCAAAAGCCTCTGAAGTTGAAGACAAAAGTCTCGGAAGAATGCAGCAGCACTTTGGCAAGAACTCCTGAACTCTCTGATTTCTGATCTCTGATCTTGATCCCCCTTGAAATGAAGACTTGAAACTCTATTTATAGAGTTCTAGAAATAACTAACTTTTAGTTATTTTGGGACTACGTAGGATGGTTTGCGCAGCATTGGTTTGCGCAGCATTGATTTGCGCAGACAGTTACTGGATCGTGGGCCAACTATCATCGACACATGGCATCATTTGATAGAAATACGCATGATCGTGCATAAACAGTTGCCACGTAATGAGCAATCGATGGCATGAATGCCACGTGTAACTTATCAGTTATATTGATGGAGTACGCAGAGTTGAATTGTGCATACATGGTTTGTGCAGACTCAAACTGCGCAGGATTGGTTTGTGCTGCCAGCTGTCAGCCGCCCTCGAGCACTGTGTGCAGCGCAGGAAACGAACAAACTCCTTGTTATTTGTGCTGTCAGTTGTCAGAAAAAGATTTGATTTGATTTGGTAATGATGACTTCTGCCACGTCAGTCTGCGCAGTTGGAAGTGTGCGCAAAGCAGTATGCGCAATCGGATTGCTGCGTAATCTGTTGTCTGCGCAATTCATCCAAATGATGGGTTTCTTGATTTCTTGACTTTGTTGATTGATGCAACTTGATTTTTTAGGACCTACAATAACCTAAATAGATCATTATGTACTGATTGGGGCAGGGGGAGTATTTATTTGGTTATGTGATCTACACCCTTTTCATGTGCAAATCCAAACTAGATTTAAGTCATGCATAACCTAAGCCAGTTTACATAACCAGATTGTGCTCTACATCATGTAGTTATTTCAGTTCTCTATTATATCCTATATATTTATTTCCATATATCATGTTCTCTCTTTTACAGTCTCATTTCTTTATCAGCATTTCATGTATATTATTCTATAGCTTGTTTCATATTTTCTTTCATGTTATGAACTGTGTGAGAGATATGTATTCGTTCCTGTCCTGACTGGACCGTTAAAAATATTACAAATGATGAGGATTGCTACGATACTTACTATGGAGCAGGCCTAGTTGACACAGGTGACCTGGACCCTCAGCAGGATCCAGTAGTCGCTGAGGACTTGCCTTGATTAGATTAGACTTACATTATCTTTTAGTTATGAGACTTTGTGGTTGTATTGAGACGTGTTATGGTGTGATTTTACACCAGGATTTGTATTCATATTATAACTCTCTGCTGTGATTATCTTTCTTCCATTCTATCTTAGTTATTATGATTGAGTAGTACCATTTATATATTATTCTCTGTTTGAAGTATTTACTAGATTATGTTAGATATTGGACCCATGACAGCGTTCTACCGCCGACACTGCGGCATAGGCTGGACGTAGCCACGTCTCGTGCCCTTACATTGGGTGCGGGTCGTGACACGTTTTTAGTGGTAGCCCATACAGGTCCGATCGCAGCTAGTGTGATTTCGTAGTGGTGCTCGAACTAGAGTATCACTACAGCCTGCAGTAGGATATAGGATATAAGTTAAGGTACTCAATCACATTAGGAAAACTCTTATCTAATTCTTCCTGTTAATTGTCTTCTTTTGAAAATAAACTGTCCTCCTTTGATTTTTCCCTTCATTCTCGGTAATTGCTTCTTATTTTGATCTATCTTCAGGATGGTTATGGAGACACGATCTCATCGCTCCGGTCCATGCAGGTCCAGATTCGTATTAGTGCGATGTCGTAGTAGTACAGCGACTTAGTCGTACTACTACGAGCCTGCTATAGAGTATAGGAAGCAAAGTGTTAGAATGAGAGGATACTCAATTACTGTTAGGATTCCTTGAGAGATTCCTGGGACGACCCCTGAGAATCTTATTTTAACTTCGATCTGAAATCTTTTTTTCCTAATTTGATTCACCCATTACTCATTTGATTCACTCATTACTCCTTGTTATTGAATTTGATTTTGATGGATTCATTATTGAATTTTGAACCTTGTTGATTAGTTGTTAACTTTGAGTTTGTATTTAAATATTTTTATTTTTATTTTATTTTATTTTGGAATTTTGGGTATAACCTGATAACATACTTGATAAGGACAGTGAGAAAGATAAATGTCTACTTTATTGTGGGGTTAGAATTTATCGCAGTCATACTGGCTAGCAAGACAAGGACATAGAGCCTAATTTTGATATACTTATCCTAGTTCTAGAATTTAGATTTTCTTGCAGCCATACCGGTTGGCGAGGTAAGAATTCTAAATAACATGATTATAGGGTGTATACCTCAGTTACGGACTCTATTGTTTATTGCAGCTATGCTTACTGGCGTGGCAAAATTCTAGCAACATGATTTCAGGAAGACGTGTATAGTTATCAAATTATATCTCAAAATTCGTTCATTCCTTTGAACAGAAGAGCAAGAACAGGTTTTATCATTATTTCTTTCTTGCCATTATTTCTTGTATTCCTACTTTTCCTTATCTTAGTTAACTCTGTTCCAATTACATCAATCACCTATCTCGTATCAGATTCAGTCATCTATACTTTGAAACCTTTGAATCTCCATATCTTTTTACCTTGGAAAGGTCGAGAAAGTGACGTAAATCATCTAGCTCGGAAAGGACATAATTTGTTATCTCATGATAATCTGGGTAGGGATATAAAATGTTGGTCTTTGATATAGAATTTTAAGATAGAGATGTAGTAAAATGTGAGAATGAAATCAAGAGATTTATATTATCAATCTAGGAATTATCACACACAGAGAAATATTTGGATGTAGATAATAGACGCATTTCTTAGCTGACAAGGATATTCGAGGTCGACATAGTTGAGGACTTGGATAAATTTTGGTTATTGATTCTTGAGACGTTCACTTTAAGGCTATGATGTTAAATTTATGGACTTAGTAATGGAGAAAAGATTTTAACTGTATTTGATGGTAATACAAAATTGAATATGATATTGCAAGAAAATGGTTAAAAACAGAAAGAACGCGAGGATTTTTGAATTAAAGAAAATATAGAGATTTTTGAGAAAATTTTAAATTTTAAGGAGAATAATATTTGAGGGTGTACGTTGAAGGAAAAATGAAGGTTGATTTTTAATGGAGAATAAATTTTGTAAGGTCTAGTAGTTTCAGATTGAATAACACGATGAGAGTAATTTGAACAAGTTCAAGGATTTCATAAAACTTGATTTAGAGGTTTCGGATCTAATTTGAGACAAGGTGGAAGAATTTGGATTTAAAGATGATTAAGTGGTTAGTATTGAGTGCTAATAAATAAAAGGGTATACTTCATGAACAATGTTTAGGAATTTAAGAATTGAGCCTATGATGATCATGACAAGGTCCAATCTTCATAACAAAAGGGTATAAATTCTTGGTGGTAGTCATATAAAGGTTGATTTTCATATTTGGACTTATGAGATAAGGATATGATTGACAAATGATGATTAGATAAGCTTGATGGTATCAGAGAGAGATGATTAACTTGACTTTCCTATGAAACCTTGTCTTTTGTTTTCCCTATCAAAAGAAGAAAATTGACTTATTCCATATCCAATTGAATTATCCTTTAAATTTTTCAATATCATTGAACCTTAACTCCATTGATCACGACCAATCGACTTTGGTCATATTTTTTTATCATATTAATATTTGGGTCGTACTCAATTAAATTAAATTTAATTGTGACCTAGATCTCCATCCTTGGATGCTCGTGCTCTGACTTTGATGATCTTGTTCCCTATTTTATCCAAATCTTGATTTACTCGGAGATTGATCAACTTAGTCGTGCCGAGACTAAATTTTCTTTATATATATTGTGATTGGATTTCAATGCTATTGACAGTCGTGCTTTAAACTTTCATTTTTGATCATCTTTAGAATAGTAACGCATTATAGTTAATTTTAGTTGCTTTTTTTTATAATCACCAGTTTTCATATAGGATGATAGACTGCCTTACAGCCCGATGATTTATTATTTTCCTTATCTTTTCCAGAATGGCACCCATGACCAGAGTCTGTCCCCAGTGCACAGCTGCAATTCCGGATGAGACCGAGAGTGTATTTCCTCCTTCTATTGCTCAGGAGGTGTTAGTAGCCGCATCAGAGAATTTTCCTCCATCTTCTATGTTAGCCTAATGATTGTATCATATTTTTGAATATGGTTAATATGTTAAGTTTAGCATTTCATTATCACTAATCTTCATACTATCGCTATAGCATTTCTACTTATACTTATACCTTTGGTGATATGTGCCTATTGGTTTACATATTAGTGATATGATCTTATATATGTTAAATTTAATTGAGCTACCAAAATCAGAACTATGTTTTGATTATGGTTATTCAATTAAGTTTAACATTATGATATCACTAATATTTATGCTATCACTATAGCATTGATACTTAAACTTCGCATAGTCCTAATGTGCTTTTATCTTATCATTCTTGCTACATGAATATTGCTTTGTTCGTCTAACATGTATTTGCAGAAAAGCAATTAGCAAGATCAATGTGGACATATGTAATGCAATGAAGAAATCATGGTGAGCCAAAGACGACGGATCCCACAAGATTTCTCTGAACCACCCGACGACATCTCCGGAGCCACGCACTCGGGGGTTCCGCTGTCCGATCAGCGAACGGGAGTCGAGGGGGCAGCGCCCCTCGTCGGGGGTTCGGGGGCGAAGCCCCCGAAAGGTATTCAGTTTTCGCAAACTGGATATCTTTGGACAGCTGCCGCCAAAGAAAAAAGTCAGCACCTATCAAAGGAAGAAGCCAAGCCATGCCATCATCATTTCAAGACTCTGAAGAAGCCTGCACCTGCCTAAGTATATCTGGAGTCTGTAATGAGTCTTAGGAATAATTGTAAACACAAGAAATAGATGGCAAAATCGAAAGCTAGGGTAGAAATAAGCCCAGGATCATCTTTCAACTGAAAATCGGCTGTAATGCCTGTGTTCGTATTACGTATTTTAGGATACGTATACGTATTTTATTCTGTATTACATAATTCCTTGTTTAGCTCTCGGCTTGGTTTAACTCTCGGGTTGGGTTGGCTTGGTTCGGCCGGCCCAATGCTTGGTTCATCATAGGCCAAGGGTGGAGCACCTTAGCCTATGCTTCTCCTTCATTTCCACCACAACCCCCCCTACCTACCACCACCACTACCCTATTTATTACCTATTCTTCTTCTCTCTCTTCATTACTCTATTCTCCTTCTCTATTACTCTTCTCCACCAACCAAGAACACCATAGGTAAGTGCAACTTGCTTCCACAAGAGAACTCCTTTTTGATGGTTTCATTAGCTTCTCCTCATGATTCTAAACCACATTAGAACTTGTCATTTTCTATTTTGAGGCTTTAATTCTTGTAGATCTAGAGTCTCGCTATTTTTAGATTTTTGGTGGTTTTGATCTATCAAACTTCTTTGTTTTCAAGTTTTAATGGTTTCATGTTGTATAGAATTTCATTCTTCCAAATTTTGACCTTTGGAAAATTGGATTCGGACTTGTTTTGACCCAGTTATGGACTTTTGAAGCTTAGATTCAACTTTAGAGTTCTTGCTGTTCTTGCCATTTGGAGAAGACAGTGAATAGTGAGCTAGCCTTGGTACGCTGCTCTTTAGCGAGCGTACGCTAGCCTTGGTACGCTGCTCTTTAGCGAGCGTACGCTAGCCTTGGTACGCTGCTCTTTAGCGAGCGTACGCTAGCCTTGGTACGCTGTTCTTTAGCGAGCGTACGCTAGCCTCGATACGCGGCCTGTTGGCCGCGTGTCTTTTGCGTACGCTTGCGTGAGCGTGCCCTAGACCCCTTTCGTACGCTAGCTCAAGCATACGCAGTCTTGAGCGTACGCTAGCTTGAGCGTACGCTAACCTGTAAGCTTGAGCGTGCCCTTGTGTACGCTGACCCTTGCGTACGCTTCCCATTGGAAGTATATGGACCCTTTGGTACGCTGGCCTGAGCGTAGCTTGACCTGAGCGTAGCTAGGCCTGAGCGTAGCTTGCACTGAGCGTATGGCCTTTGGCTGACTTGGCCTTATGCCAGCGTGTTAGATTTAGTTTTATTTCCCTTAAGCTTGGCTCTTCTACAGCCCTGTATATTGATATTTTATTAGATATTTTATGCCCATTTTATATCCTTACGCCTTTTGTCCGGATCTTGATAATCATGAATTTACTTGATATGTTTGGAATTGATAACTGAGCCTGACACGATAGTGACCCGTAGTGGTGTACTCCTGACATGAGTAACCTGACATGACCTGATAGTGGCCCGTCGTGGCGCACTCCTGACTAGTACACTTGACCTGATAACCTGACATGTTATACCTTGATATGCTGTTGCGACGGCTACCTGACATGACATGACTTGACAAGAATGAATAACCTGGACACCGTGGGCAATTGTGCTTGTATAAATAAACCAGTCATGTCTTGCATCATGTCTAGGATGGGACTCCTGAGTACCACGGTCAGGAGCACCCCACTAAAATGGACTAAGGCTAATAACTAGAATAACACAGTAGTCATGAAGAGATTTCCCAGCTACAGGCAATCCCGTTACCTGGGCGTGCCTGGGATCTGTAGCCTGCCATCGAGTAAGGCACATTTCCAGCACACTGTCATGTGTTGCACCCTTTAAGCTACTTAAGGGTACATGCATTTCCTGGACGATGTACCCACCTGAATTCAACCCTAATCTTTTGACCTGGGTAACCTGGATGGTCTGCAGGGCTTGTGGCTGTGGAATAATCTCGCTGTATCTTGTTAGTAATTAGGCTTGTGACAACCCTAGTTAGTTAAAGTATCAAGCCGTAATGCTTGCTTGGCCGTGAAATGATTGGATGAAGTCTAACCAGTCTAGTCTTGCCCTGATCCTGTTCTAGATTATTGAATGACCAGAATGCTTGTATTTATTTTACCGATAAATGGTGAGAATTCCAAGTTCTGTTCAGACGAAGGGTTACAACCCCGGTCCTTGTTTGGTTTACGGGTTGTAACCTGGTTATCTGAATAGTTCCATGGTTATCTCGTCGTATATCATCCTGGTGTATTTTCTTTATTTCAAGTTCTTACTTTTATTTATATTTTGTGCTGATTGCTGGTTTTAGTTCTTAAGTGAAGCCTCCTTTGTGGCACTTGCTCTTTATGGGGTCTGACCCAGCTGGTTTTGTGTGGCCAGATTTCGGAGCAGCTCCAGAGGATCTACCGACCTTTCTGCCAGATGGTGAACACTAGAAGGAACCCTGGCAACGAGTGGGTTATTTTTGGCTCTCCCACTCTACTGTAAAAATATTCTTTTGAGGCGTTTAGCCGACGAGCACCTGTTTAGCTCGATTGCACTTTTACTTACTGTCTGCCTACGGGCTGTAACATGATTGACAGATCCTAGGGTTGATCATGTATGACTAAACTCTTGCTAGTCCTAACATTTTGTAACGACTAGCTTCATGATCAGCTGAATATGTAATATTTGGGACGCCTTATTATTGTATATTTAATGATCATACATCTTGTAACTTTTACTTACTTGCTCGTGATTGAGACACTAGGCTTATTCATGACTTTAGGAGACTGCTGGCTTGTAGATAAACCCCCATGTATCTAGACAGTCGTGACCGTATAGCGAGATGGATCCCATTTCATATACGTAGCTGGCTATGTCTGCCCCCGCTCTCCAGTATTCTGGTTCTGGGGCGTGACATGGTTTAAGTGGTGGCCCATGCAGGTCTTGTAAATCAAGATATGTGAGGGTTTACCGAATAGATGTCTCAATCAGTATTCGTCTTTGATCTCTGCTCGTATCTTCTGAATCCCTGGATTCTTGTCCTGATCATATGCTTGTATCGTTGATCTGTCCTGGTCCTTCCTTATTGTTCCCTATGTCGTCTTCTTCAGCGGCATTGTTCGTGGTCCTACCGACCAGCAAGGCGGAGCACCTCCCGCGGACCAGCAACAACCTGGAGATCAAGCCCAATATTCCGGAGTAGCCTCCAGAGTCGTGCCTTCTGGCGGAGAGCCATCGGTTCAGCCAGTTCAGCCTGTAGAACCTGATGATGGCACTTTGGTATGACTCGTCAGGACCTTGATAGCTTCTCAAGATCGTCGTGGAGATGCCTTGGAACAGGCAGTGACGGATGCTTTGACCCGGGGTGGTCATCAGGGTAACAGCACGGCCAACAGCTTCAAGCGCTTGAACCCTCCCTTCTTCGACGGTAGTGAAGACGCTATCGCAGCAGATGCATGGCTTCAGGACACAGAGGTGGTTCTAGAAGCAGCCAGGACCCCAGAGAACGAGAAGGTGGCCGTTGTGCGCCTACAGCTATTGGATCTTGCCCGCAGCTGGTGGGCAGCGCAGGCCGTTGGATTAGCAGCACCCATTCCATGGGCAGTGTTCAGAGAGAGATTCCAGACCAAGTATTTCGATACCGTGGCTCAGTATGATCTGCAGACGAGGTTTACCAATCTGAAGCAAGGAGGCAGAACGGTCGACGGATATGCGGCCGAGTTTTCCAAACTCAGTCGGTTTGCTCCCACCTTGGTGGCAACCGAGTATGATAGAGCCCAGCGGTTCCAGCAGGGACTTCACCTGGAGATCTTGTTGGCAGTTGAGCAGTTTGAGCATCAGACTTTTGATGCAGTCTTGAGAGCAGCTAGGAGGCATGAGTATACCTCCCAGAGGATTGTGGATAGGGCCGGAGGTCGGAAGAGATCTCACAGCCAGATGAATCAGTCTTCAGCACCAGCCCCGGCAGTCAGGGCTTTGACTATTGGAGCTCCGAGGCGAGCGGCCTCAGTAACGTCGGTTCAGCATTCAACTCCGACGCACCCTCAGTAGCAGCAGAAGCAGAAGCAGTCTTCCGCAGTGGGTTGTTCTCATTGTGGGAAGCCAGGCCATGTGGTGGCAGATTGTCGCAGGGCACAGGGATTGTGTCTGGCTTGTGGAGCACCAGACCATAGGGTTGGATCCTGCCCGAATAGGGGTGGTTCATCATCATCCAACATTTTTAGTTCTTCGGTGAGAGGACCAGCTCCGGTCCAGCAGCAGCAGTATCCCTTGCCGAGGCCCTTGCCGCCTCAGTCCCAGGCATTTCAGCAGCAGAGCCCCCAGCAGTATGCGCAAGCCCAGGCCTTGAGTCAGAATAGGCAGCGAGGAATTCAGCAGAGGGGACCAGCACCCCGAGGGCATGGTCCGGCCATGATGATGACCGTGGAGGAAGGATTGGCACCAGGAGAGGTAGTGGCAGGTATTATTCTCGTCAACTCCTTTCCAGCTTCAGCTTTATTTAATTCTGGTGCATCAGATTCTTTTATGTTTGCACGATTCGCGACACGGATAGGACTGGAGCCCGAGTCATTATCAGTAAGGCTCAATATACTTACTGGTAACGGACTTGTGGAAGTAGATAGAGTGTTTTCCTCGGGTCGGATCGTAGTGAGCGGTAGAGAATTCTCCGCTAGATTGATAGAGTTCCCGATGGCCGATTATGATGTGGTCCTAGGGATGGATTGGTTGAGGAACCAGTATGCTAGAATAGACTGCCATATTGGTAGGGTTGTTTTTAGCATTCCAGGAGAGCCGGAGTTTTCTTTCTCCCGAGGCGAAGTTGAGTCATCTCCTCCAGTATTGCGGATGGCAGTAGCAGCAGTTCAGTTGCCTAGGATAGTCGAGGAGTTTCCAGATGTTTTCCCAGAAGAACTTCCAGGTATGCCTCCGGAGCGGGAGATCGAGTTCACTATAGACTTGATTCCTGGGACAGCCCCAGTGTCAGAGAGAGTTTACAGGATGGCGCCGTCAGAGTTGGAGATATTGTACAAGATGATTGAAGAACTTCGAGCCAAGGGATTCATTCGTGCTAGTGGATCGCCTTGGGGAGCCCCGATGCTTCTTGTGAAAAAGAAGGATGGTACGTCCAGGTTATGTGTTGATTATCGTACCTTGAACTCAGTGACAATCAAGAACAGATACCCTCTTCCGAGGATAGATGACTTGTTTGATCAACTCAAGGGGGCATCAGTATTTTCGAAGATTGATTTGCGCTCAGGTTATCATCAGATCAGAGTCAGAGAGCAGGACATCCCGAAGACAGCTTTTAGATCAAGATATGGGCATTGGGAGTTCCTTGTTATGCCTTTTGGAGCAACCAATGCGCCGGCAGTATTCATGGACCTCATGAATTGCATCTTCATGCCTTACTTGGATCAGTTTGTGATTGTGTTCTTGGATGACATTCTGGTCTACAGCAAGAGTGAGGCAGAGCATGAGCAGCATCTCTGTATAGTTCTTCAGATCCTCAGAGAGCACCAGTTGTATGCCAAGTTCAGTAAATGCGAGTTTTGGCTCGATCGTATTTCGTACTTGGGTCATATCATCACTCGAAGAGGAGTAGAAGTGGATCCCCAGAAGATTGTGGCTATTGAGTCATGGCCAGTACCCAGCACAGTTGCAGAGGTTCGTAGTTTTCTTGGATTGGCCGGCTACTACCGGCGGTTTGTTTCGGATTTTGCTCGAATTTCAGCGCCATTAATCCAGTTGACCCGCAAGGATGCGCAGTTTGCTTGGACAGCAGAGTGTCAGGGTTCATTTGAACAGTTGAAGCGAGGCCTGATAACAGCTCCTATTCTCACGCTTCCAGATGGGACCGGAGGATTCTCAGTGTACTGTGATGCTTCAGGCAGAGGTTTAGGATGTGTTCTGATGCAGCATGGAAAGGTAATAGCTTATGCGTCACGACAACTTCGTGATCATGAGAGGAATTACCCAACCCATGACTTGGAGCTGGCAGCAGTGGTGTTTGCACTTAAGTTGTGGAGGCACTACTTGTATGGAGACAGGGTAGAGATTTTCACCGACCACAAGAGCCTGAAGTATGTTTTCACCCAGAAGGATCTTAACATGCGTCAGAGAAGGTGGCTGGAGCTTCTTGTAGATTATGATGTCAACCTGCAGTATCATCCTGGGAAGGCCAATGTTGTTGCGGATGCATTGAGCAGGAGAGCCGGAGCTTATTTTCTAACAGCACAACCAGAGCTGTTAGCAGATCTTCAAAAGATGGGTATAGAAGTTGTTCTCCCTTCCAGTATGGCATTGATGGCCAGTATGCAAGTTCAGTCCACTATAGTCGAGAGGATCCGGATGGCGTAGTCGGCAGATTCGAAGCTTCAGCGACTCAGAGCAGAGTGTGAGGCAGGACGAAGACCAGAGTTATGTATTCATGAGGATGGTACACTTCGACATGGTAAGCGTCTTTGTGTACCCAGCGGAGATATCCGACAGGAGATCATGTCAGAAGCGCACAGTTCACAGTATTCTATCCATCCCGGCAGTACGAAGATGTACCGTGATATCCGGCAGCATTTCTGGTGGAATGGCATGAAGCGGGAGATAGCTCGGTTTGTCTCTCGGTGTTTGGTTTGCCAACAAGTCAAGGCTGAACATCAGAGACCGGCTGGACTTCTTCAGCCCTTGCCGATTCCAGAATGGAAGTGGGAGCATGTGACCATGGATTTTGTGACTGGACTACCTAGATCCCCAGCTGGTAGAGATGCTATTTGGGTTATAGTTAACAGGCTCACGAAGGTGGCTCACTTTCTTCCATTCAGAGTTGGTCAGTCGACGGCTCAGCTAGCAGAGATGTACCTCAGGCAGATCGTCAGATTGCACGGTATGCCAGTCAGTATCACCTCGGACCGAGATTCAAGATTTACGTCGCACTTTTGGCATAGCTTGCAAGAGAGTTTGGGAACTCACCTCCAGTTCAGTTCAGCATATCACCCGCAGACAGATGGCCAGTCGGAGCGTACGATCCAGACTCTTGAAGACATGTTGCGGTCCTGTACACTTGACTTCGGTGGTTCATGGGAAGATCACTTACACCTGGTAGAATTTTCGTACAACAACAGTTTCCAGGCCAGTATCCAGATGGCACCGTTCGAGACACTGTATGGTAGGAAGTGCAGATCCCCGCTAGCCTGGGATGATGTTGGAGAGAGACAGATGCTCGATCCAGAAATGATTGCCCAGACAGTTGAAGTGGTCAGGCGGGTCAGAGATCACCTTCGAGTTGCCCAAGATCGCCAGCGTCATTGGGCCGATTCTCATCGGCGCCCTCTCGAGTTTTCGGTCGACGATCATGTATTCCTGAGGATTTCGCCTAACCGTGGCGTCATTCGTTTCGACGTACGGGGCAAGCTTAGTCCTAGGTATATAGGACCGTTTGACATTCTGGAGCGAGTAGGAGATGTATCATATCATCTCGCTCTTCCACCGTCGCTAAGAGAGGTGCATGACGTGTTCCATGTATCCCAATTACGACGGTATATCCCGGACCCGAGCCACATCTTGGATCATTCAAAATTGGTTGTTGGTACCAACCTTTCGTATGAGGAGAGGCCCGTGTCTATATTGGACCGAAGAGAGAAGATCCTCAAGAACAAGACTATCAAGTTAGTCCGAGTTGCTTGGGGTCATCACTCTTTGGGGGAGTCAACGTGGGAGCGTGAGGATGATATCCGATCACGATATCCCGACTTGTTTGACTCGTGAGGTATAATGTCTTTTTTATGCCTCATGCCTTCGATTCCTTGCTTGAATGAGTGATTGTATGCCTAGTTATAGCTTGCATGTGATTAATGTAGCTTGTCATTGCTCCTCTAGCCTCTTGATTAAATTCCGAAGACGGAATTCTTTTAAGGTGAGTAGAGTTGTAATGCCTGTGTTCGTATTACGTATTTTGGGATACGTATACGTATTTTATTCTGTATTGCATGATTCCTTATTTAGCTCTCGGCTTGGTTTAACTCTCGGGTTGGGTTGGCTTGGTTCGGCTGGCCCAATGCTTGGTTCATCATGGGCCAAGGGTGGAGCACCTTAGCCTATGCTTCTCCTTCATTTCCACCACAACCCCCCTACCTACCACCACCACTACCCTATTTATTACCTATTCTTCTTCTCTCTCTTCATTACTCTCTTCTCCTTCTCTATTACTCTTCTCCACCAACCAAGAACACCATAGGCAAGTGTAACTTGCTTCCACAAGAGAACTCCTTTTTGATGGTTTCATTAGCTTCTCCTCATGATTCTAAACCACATTAGAACTTGTCATTTTCTATTTTGAGGCTTTAATTCTTGTAGATCTAGAGTCTCGCTATTTTTGGATTTTTGGTGGTTTTGATCTATCAAACTTCTTTGTTTTCAAGTTTTGATGGTTTCATGTTGTAGAGAATTTCATTCTACCAAATTTTGACCTTTGGAAAGTTGTATTCGGACTTGTTTTGACCCAGTTATGGACTTTTGAAGCTTAGATTCAACTTTAGAGTTCTTGCTGTTCTTGCCATTTGGAGAAGACAGTGAATAGTGAGCTAGCCTTGGTACGCTGCTCTTTAGCGAGCGTACGCTAGCCTTGGTACGCTGCTCTTTAGTGAGCGTACGCTAGCCTTGGTACGCTGCTCTTTAGCGAGCGTACGCTAGCCTTGGTACGCTGCTCTTTAGCGAGCGTACGCTAGTCTTGGTACGCTGCTCTTTAGCGAGCGTACGCTAGCCTTGGTACGCTGCTCTTTAGCGAGCGTACGCTAGCCTCGATACGCGGCCTGTTGGTAGTGTATCTTTTGCGTACGCTAGCGTGAGCGTGCCCTAGACCCCTTTCATACGCTAGCTCAAGCGTACGCAGTCTTGAGCGTACGCTAGCTTGAGCGTACGCTAACCTGTAAGCTTGAGCGTGCCCTTGTGTACGCTGACCCTTGCGTACGCTTCCTATTGGAAGTGTATGGACCCTTTGGTACGCTGGCCTGAGCGTAGCTTGACCTGAGCGTAGCTAGGCCTGAGCGTAGCTTGCACTGAGCGTATGGCCTTTGGCTGACTTGGCCTTATGCCAGCGTGTCAGATTTGGTTTTATTTCTCTTAAGCTTGGCTCTTCTACAGCCCTGTATATTGATATTTTATTAGATATTTTATGCCCATTTTATATCCTTACGCCTTTTGTCCGGATCTTGATAATCATGAATTTACTTGATATGTTTGGAATTGATAACTGAGCCTGACACGATAGTGACCCGTAGTGGTGCACTCCTGACATGAGTGACCTGACATGACCTGATAGTGGCCCATCGTGGCGCACTCCTGACTAGTACACTTGACCTGATAACCTGACATGTTATACCTTGATAAGCTGTTGCGACGGCTACCTGACATGACATGACTTGACAAGAATGAATAACCTGGACACCGTAGGCAATTGTGCTTGTATAAATAAACCAGTCATGTCTTGCATCATGTCTAGGATGGGACTCCTGAGTACCACGGTCAGGAGCACCCCACTAAAATGGACTAAGGCTAATAACTAGAATAACACAGTAGTCATGAAGAGATTTTCTAGCTACAGGCAATCCCGTTACCTGGGCGCGCCTGGGATCTGTAGCCTGCCGTCGAGTAGGGCACATTTCCAGCACACTGTCATGTGTTGCACCCTTTAAGCTACTTAAGGGTACATGCGTTTCCTGGACGATGTACCCACCTGAATTCAACCCTAATCTTTCGACCTGGGTAACCTGGATGGTCTGCAGGGCTTGTGGCTGTGGAATAATCTCGCTGCATCTTGTTAGTAATTAGGCTTATGACAACCCTAGTTAGTTAAAGTATCGAGCCGTAATGCTTGCTTGGCCGTGAAATGATTGGATGAAGTCTAACCAGTCTAGTCTTGCCCTGATCCTGTTCCAGATTATTGAATGACCAGAATGCTTGTATTTATTTTACCGATAAATGGTGAGAATTCCAAGTTCTGTTCAGACGAAGGGTTACAACCCCGGTCCTTGTTTGGTTTACGGGTTGTAACCTGGTTATCTGAATAGTTCCATGGTTATCTCGTCGTATATCATCCTGGTGTATTTTCTTTATTTCCAGTTCTTACTTTTATTTATATCTTGTGCTGATTGCTGGTTTTAGTTCTTAAGTGAAGCCTCCTTTGTGGCACTTGCTCTTTCTGGGGTCTGACCCAGCTGGTTTTGTGTGGCCAGATTTCGGAGCAGCTCCAGAGGATCTACCGACCTTCCTGCCAGATGGTGAACACTAGAAGGAACCCTGGCAATGAGTGGGTTATTTTTGGCTCTCCCACTCTACTGTAAAAATATCCTTTTGAGGCGTTTAGCCGACGAGCACCTGTTTAGCTCGATTGCACTTTACTTACTGTCTGCCTACGGGCTGTAACATGATTGACAGATCCTAGGGTTGATCATGTATGACTAAACTCTTGCTAGTCCTAACATTTTGTAACGACTAGCTTCATGATCAGCTGAATATGTAATATTTGGGACGCCTTATTATTGTATATTTAATGATCATACATCTTGTAACTTTTACTTACTTGCTCGTGATTGAGACACTAGGCTTATTCATGACTTTAGGAGACTGTTGGCTTGTAGATAAACCCTCATGTATCTAGACAGTCGTGACCGTATAGCGAGATGGATCCCATTTCATATACGTAGCTGGCTATGTCTGCCCCCGCTCTCCAGTATTCTGGTTCTGGGGCGTGACATCGGCATACCGACGGTATACCGGTGTATACCGACGGTATACCGATTTTGTTCACAGCAAGTTTTCTGTCTACAAAATCGGCATACCGACGGCATGCCGGTTCATACCAACGGTATACCGATTCAGCAACGTTCAAATCCCAACGGTCGAATTCTGAGCAATAAATGATCCCAACGGCTATATTTCTAGCCGTTGTATTCCAGACCGGTATACCGCCGGTATGCCGGATCATACCGACGGTATGCCGGTTCGTGACTGAAAAGTTGCCTTTGGCTCTTTTCAATGCTTTGGTTATAAATAGCCTTGAACCCCTTCATTCAAGGTTGATGCTTTGAGCCTAAAAATTTCTAAACCACCAAAGCCTATCCACAAAAAACTCTACAAAGCTTTCATTTGCCATCCACAATTTGTGTTAGAGTTATTGAGTTGAAAAGTGAGATCTTCATCTTATTGTATAAGAAGATCAAAACCTATTGTGAAAGGTTGAAGTTGGAGAGTCTTCGTATCCAAACTCTCGGAAGTTGGGGAGTCTTCGTATCCAAACACTCGGTTGAAGTTGGGGAGTCTTCGTATCCAAACTCTCGTGTAAGAAGTTGGCGAGTTCTTCGGATCCAAACTCATGTGTAACTATTTGCTCAAATAGTGGATTAAAGCAGGAGAGAGTTCCGGGACTGGAGTGCCTCTTGGGAGGATACCAGGATATATCGTGTGTCGGTATTGTTATTGCTTCTTCTCTTGCACTTATATTTTTAAATTGCCCATTAGCTTGTGCTAAGTGCTTGATTAGCTAGCTTGACCCTATTCACCCCCCCCCCCTCTAGGGTTCCTACATTCTATCCTTCAGGAGAGGGTTACAGTTCAGCCGGAGACTGATAAAAGGCCTCCCTTTGCCTCCTGGAGTGGTAACCCATGTCATTCCTGATGGGGCTCATATTTACAGACTTTTTCAGGATGTACGGGAGGTACAGAGACTTCAGGCTGAGCTTATGAGAGAGCAGAGTCTCAGTATCCAACTATCGTGGGATTACATGCATTCGAGGGGAGAGCCTAGTCCCAAGAGAGAGGAGCAGTTTATACCCAGAGCCTCAGGAGTACCCAGGCTTCCAGCCTAGACTAGCCTATCCAGTTCAGATTCCTGTCCAGCAGAGGCCAGTTGAGCGGGTGCCTACCTGTACTTTCTGTAAGAAGCCTGGCATGTATGGAAGGACTGTAGGAAGAGACTAGGATTGTGCCTATTTTGTGGGTCAGCTGCACACAAGATACGAGACTGTCCTACTACACTTGCCCCTAGTCGAGGCCTACCTCCGAGAGAGAGTTCCAGCTACCAGACCTAGTAGAGGTGAGTTCTTGACCTATATCCTATCCTATCTTGATGATTACTGTACCCTACCATATTGTTTGTATGTTTGATACCTTACGAGTACTTTTGATCTAGTATGACTATAGTTGCTAGATGAGACCCAGACTGATTAACTGCCATAATCATGTATGATATCTTTCCAACTGCATGATTTAGATAAGTTTTCCTAAGACCATGATTGTTGGGGATTTGACCTAGAAGGAGTAGGATCATCTTAATTTTGAGGACGAAATTATTTTAAGGGGGGTAGACTTGTCACACCCACTTTCTCATTTCAAGGGTATTTTGGTAATTTTAGATTATTTTATTTATTATTGAATTCATATGATGATATGTGGGTTGGTTTGCTGCCTGAGTAGTTTTGACGGGTTTAACCTAGACAACCATGACCTAGAACCTTGATGACATTTTAGAATTAGATTTATTATCAATAGAGTTAAATTAGATTTTATTAACTAATTTTAGGCCTAGTTAATTGATTTTTTTGCTATTTTTCTAATAGCCTTTTTAAAGCCTATTTGACTTGGGATTTACTAGCAACCTAGGGAGCCCAAGCCCATGCACCTAACCCTAACCCTACCCCCTATACTTGGCCGGCCATAGGCAGCCACTCCCCCTCATTTGCATTTAGTTGTAACCTCCAAGAAACCCTAGATCTCCCCCTTCCAAAATTCATAACTTTTGCATTCGGAGCCTGATTCTCCTCAAACGAAGACCGTCGTGCTCGTAGGGAGGAGAGGATCTTGCTGGAGCAGTGCTAGCAAGGTGGTGGGGACGTTGCTTGAGGATACTCGACCGTTGGAGCGTTCAGGAAGCCCTTTTGTATTGAGATCCTTGGCTCTAAATAGGTAAATCATAATCTAGTATAGTTTTTAGTGATTTTTCTTGATGATAGGGAGAATCTAGGTACCCATGACCTGTAGGATTAATTATGTCTATTTTTGCATTCTTTTGGTGTTCGTATCGGACACGTGTCGGCTAATATGCGTAGGTGTTCGACGAAATGTCACAACAAATTTAATTCTGTTTTCTGTCGAAGCTTTTTACATGTTTGGATAGCCCTATACACGAGGATCACAACCCCATAGGTTTCGTCACGAATCGGACTTGTGTTCGTGTTCAAACAGGACACGAACGTGCTACACGCCAGGCCGCGCGCGTGCCCTGCTGCTCGGGGGTAATTCCTCGACGCACAGGCCACGTGGTCGCGTGAAATTTGACGTGTAGGTGGGGGACATGACTGAGATCACGCTTCCAAAGTTTTGTGACTTTCGTCGAGAATCGAGGAAGAAATCCCGTCGACACTGGCCGCACACACGCGCGCGCTCGCGGGACAGCCGCAGCGAAAACGCGTTTCACGCGGACACGACACGTGGACACAAATCAAGGTGTCCAACGTGTAGCCCTATACTTGCCCTAGCCTAGGACACGAACACGCGACACGACGTGGGACACACGAGTCCCTAGACTCGATGGCACGCGTGCACGGCGCTGTGCACAGGGCTGTACACGCGCGCCCACCCGCGCGCGGACATGCTCAGCGTGCGTGTCGGACACGACACTTGGCCGCACGATAACTTGGCCTGTGGGTCGGGGATGTGTACGCCTAGGTGTACACGAAGTTTCACGAGGAATGGTTCGGTAATGAGCGAGAAATCGAGCCCGCACCGATTCGGTTCATGCGCGTATCGGGTTTTCCAATACTCGTTCGCTGGATACGATACGGACACGGTTTCTACCCGAGGAAGACCCGAGCACGTCCCACATGTCGAGACTGACCTATTTTCCAAGTTTTGCGGGTTAATTCTGAGTATTTTGCACTTTGTGCATTTTTATGAAAAATCGGTTTTCTTTGAATTGGTAAATTGGGATTTATATGATAAATTGATTTCTGAGTTTAATGGCAATAATTTCTGAGTATTTGGTACTTGGTCACTGTTTGGGACTTGTGGGAATCAACTCTCGGGGTTGATTCATATTTTCTACCTATTTTTGGACATATAAGGTATTTTACCTATATACTTATATAGATATATATGTATGTGTGTGTGTGTATATATATATATATATATATATATATATATATATATATATATATATATATATATATATATATATATTTCCTTAAAAAAAAAAAAATATATATATATATATATATATATATATTTCCTTAATGTCTAAATTTTGAAATGTGTATTTGTGAGGGTTGAGACTCTGATTTCAGACTGGAAACTTACTCCAGGTTCGAGTACGACCTTGTTGGCTTTCATATTGGGTATATACCTATATAGGGATATATGCCTATATGTAAATATATATTATATATATGTTTTGCTATAAATTGTAATATGTTATGCATAGATTACTCTTGTAGGCTCATATTATTTTGTTCTCAGATTTTAGACCTTAACCAGCAGCCCCAACATCATTGTTCACTCACAAACCACGTTTTCTTTCCTAATTTATATGTATGTATATATGTTTGTGTATGTACATATATATGTATCTATATTAATTGTGATGAATGTATAAATATAGGTAATGTAATAAATTCTTGTGATATGACTATAGGAAGTGTTTGGACAGATTAGGTTCGTCGTTAGGAGCCTAGTTCGGTCGAATTGGCCGACAAGTTGACCAAGTTGACAAAAGTCAACTTTGGGTCAAACTTGATCCAAATCGACTCAAATGAACTCTGAATGACCTGAAATTTTGTGTATAACCTAAAAAATTAGTAAACGGACTAGTTGACCAATGTTTGACCAGGTTTGACCAGCGTTGACCTGGTTTGAACAGAGTTGACCAAGGGTTGACTTTGACCAAAAGGGACCTAGAAGCATGTAGTCTTGCATTGTAGCTATTTCTTTTGATATTGTAGACTTGGTTGTGACATGTGTATACTTTAAATAGGTTTATATTGCCCCGGTTTAGCTACACTTCATTATCAGCAGTTCGGTTAAAGACGAGTACATTCTCTGACCGTTTCATTCTTGCTTGGACATATTTACTTGTTATAGACTAGTTTACTTGTTGCTGTCACGATATATCACGGATTAGTACTATATGGATCTCTTCAAGCGATGTTATCCCCTCGAATACATTGGGTATATTGTGCTCATGTACTTTATCATGTGCATCGTCTACTCATTTTATTCGTTCTTATTCATGTACACTCATGTGACATTCATGTACACTCATGATCATGTGAGCCTTCATGTATATTCCAGTGTACATGTGGACTAGCTATCCATGTGACGTACTACTTTCATGTGCAATAACATAACCTGGACAGATCCTTGTGTACTGATTGGGGTAGGGGGAGTATTTATTTGGTTATGTGATCTACACCATTTTCATGTGCAAATCCAAACTAGATTTAAGTCATGTATAACCTAAGCCAGTTTACATAACCAGATTGTGCTCTACATCACGTAGTTAGTTCAGTTCTTTATTATATCCTGTATATTTATTTCCATATATCATGTTCTCTCTTTTACAGTCTCATTTCTTTATCAACAGTTCATGTATATTATTCTATAGCTTGTTTTATATTTCCTTTCATGTTATGAACTGTGTGAGAGATATATATTCGTTCCTATCCTGACTGGACCGTTGAAAAAATTACAGATGATGAGGATTGCTGCGACACTTACTATGGAGCAGGTCTAGTTGACACAGGTGACCTGGATCCTCAGTAGGATCCAGTAGTCACTGAGGACTTGCCTTGATTAGATTAGACTTTCATTATCTTTTAGTTATGAGACTTCGTGGTTGTATTTAGACTTGTTATGGTGTGGTTTTACATCGGGATTTGTATTCATATTATAACTCTCTGCTGTGATTATCTTTCTTTCATTCTATCTTAGTTATTGTGATTGAGTAGTACCATTTATATATTATTCTCCGTTTGGTGTATTTACTAGATTGTGTTAGATATTGGACCCAGGACAGCGTTCTACCGTCGACACTGCGGCGTAGGCTGGACTTACCCACGTCTCGTGCCCTTATACTAGGTGTGGGTCATGACACATACAGCGACATATTTTAGCACTTGTTCACACACTCACCTGTGACACTCTTGCATACACTACATGCCACTCACACACTCACCATTGACACTGCATTGGACACTCTCACATTCACATTTCCTGATTGTATGCACTTGTTCTGATGTTGACACACACTTACATTTATATTACACCTACTCAATTTGGTCCAGTCACATTTAGGTTTAAGTGTTTGTTCTGTATTGATGTGCAGTCCATTCTTGGACATGGTTCAGAACTTGTTCATCTCATTTTGTTTTGCAGACCATTTCATGTCTATTGTTCTGCCCCCTTTCACTTAGATGTCCTACATTTGGATGTTCAAGTCCATGTTCAGTTTTGTGCACCACTTCATTCCCATATGGCAGCCTCTTTTTTACATGTTTAGCTTATATTGCAATTAGGTTCAGATTTCTAAACCTGGGTTCAGTCTTGAGCATTAGTAGGTTGTGAGTAGATGGTCTTTAGTAGCATATCATATGGAGGAGGGGTTCTCTAGATGGCAATTCTTGACATGTCCTGTGAGCAACTAACCATCTTAGTTATACCCCTCACTAACATGTCTTGGTCCGATAGAGAATCTAATGTCTTGTTCTTCCCAACCTTAATGTTTAGCTTACTGTGTCAAGACCTGTGTTTGATGTTAGGCCCTTTAAAACATACCTAGTCCATACTTTTATATATTGCATGACTACTGCATACATGAAAACCCTATTTTATTGGCTGCCCACATGTCCAACTCATTGAACCATGTTCAAACCATTTAGTTCAGTCTTGAACATCCATGTATCAATCCCTATCCTAGTTGTATTGCTCACATTAAATTGTTCAGTGGTATATAAGTGAGGACATGAATGATACTATATAGGTATGTATATATATGATGTATGATAGATTGATATAGAGATAGATTAATGGATATTAGGGTAGGTAGGTAAGACTAACTTAAGGGTATGTGTTAGAATTATAGTTTGGAAAGAGTTTGTAATACTAGTGTATATGAGTGATATATCTATATGAGTAGATTGTGTTACAAAGATATGTGAGATTGAGAGAATGTTATAAATCATAATGTGCTATAAGGGTAAGTAGATAAGTTGATTAGTATTGGTCTTAAACATAGGGATTACTTGGTGGTAGAGGAGATAAAGACCAAGGATTGTTTTGCTCAAGTACTGCAATTTCTTTCTCCATTGCATCTCGCCTGTAAACCCCCTAAAATTCTAGGTTAAATAATATTTTTTAATGGCAATAATTATTAATAAACACTAGCAAAATCCTAGCTAGATCACATAAGCTAAACCATAGTTAAATTAATTAACCTAATAAATAACACTTAATAATTATCTAAAGTAATTAATAGCTAATTGTCCCGTGTCCTGTGTCGTGTGTTATTGTATGTCTTGTGTCCTATGTCAGTATGTGTTTGTGATAGTGTGTGTCATGTCAGTATGTGTGTGTCGTGTCAGTATCATGTTAGTGTGTGTGTGTGTGTGTATCGTGGTGTGTCGTGTCAGTGTCTATACTACAAGAGTGGGGGTTAGGGTTTACCGAGACCGAAAAGGTTGATCGGGAGGAGGGTCGTCGGAGGGGAGGAGAACCAGAGGCGAAGGCAGAGGCGGAGGGGAGGGAAAGGAGCGCCTGCGGTGGGGGCTGTAGGCGGAGGGGGGCTGGAGGTCGGGGAGGGAGTGGGGGGTCGTCGGAGGGGAGAAGAACCAGAGGCGAAGGCAGAGGCGGAGGGGAGGGGAAGGAGCGCCTGCGGTGGGGGCTGTAGGCGGAGGGGGCTGGTGGTCGATGAGGGAGAGGGGGGTTCAAAATTTTGGGGCTCGATTGAGTGGAAGGAAAAGAAAACCCGATGCCCTATATTAAAAACTTAGCGACGACAAATAGAAACGTCGCTAAAGGTCGCCATTTATTTAATATACAGTGACATATTTATGTTGGAGTCACTAAACGTCGCTAATGAAAAAAATATAGCGACGTTTACCGACTATTCCGCGACGTTATCTTTTATGAAATTAAAGCTGGTCGGTAGACGTCGCTGGTTGTCGCAAATAGTATCATATTGTAGCTCCCCTTCCCAGAATTTTTAAAATATTTTATTACTATTTATTTTATTTAAATGATGATTTTTAGAAATTTTAGAAATAATTATTTAGTTAATTATTACGGTAGATGATTTTAGCCATGGTTGAGTTTTGGAGTACAAGACGACAAGAAATAATGGCACGGATAGTGCAGTGGCGTGCTTTGACTAGAGTTTAGCCATGGTAGGGGAAGGCCGAGCCATAGTGATGTCCTAACTAGGAAAACCAGGCCAAGTTTTGACATGACTATTATAAATAGATTAATTATTATTAATATTATTTTGACGTTTAAGTGACCCGGTGGCATCAAACTGGTCCGGACTGGACCCGGACCGGACCAAGCCCATGTAGTCATGCAGCATGTCCAATGACATTCGTGTTGATGGAATTTGGCACGCAGGTGTTGTAATTCGTGTTAATGATATAATGAATACTTTCTAAAATGTTCGTTAATTAAATATTATAAATATCATCATTTGTAGAAAATGGTCCTGGTACAATTTTGGGATATTCGACTGTACATAATGGTTTATATACACCATTATCGATTTATGGAATTTTATTATTATTATTATTATTATTATTATTATTATTATTATTATTATTATTATTATTATTATTATTATTATTATTATTATTATTGGTTGTATTTATATCGTTATCAAATAAATGTTGTTATATATGTTCATATTTATATAATTAGACTCTATACTAGGAAGAGATACTATTGGGATTTATTTAGATTTAGGGGGGTATTATCATATAAGTATGTATATGAATAAATGGATACACATTTATATGACAAGCTATGTATATATATAGGAAATAAAAAATGGAGTAAGTAAATCCCAGCCCAACCAAAGTAGCCCCCAGCCCATCTCGGCCCAAACCGACCCTAAGTGTTACCCAGCTCTCCAAATAAGCAAGAAGCTGAGCCCCCTGAACCCAGCAAGCCACGCGCACGTACACATTATATATCGGGAGGGAGGAAAAACGAACATCGAAACCCTAACCCGAACCCACGCCTGACCTCGCCGCCACCTTCCCCAGCCTTGGCGTAACCGTGCGCCACCCTGGGCGCCGCCGTGCTCAGCCAGGTCTGCGCGGAGACACAGCGCGCACACGCGCGCGAACAGTGGAAAGGCAGCAACATCGGGTTACACACGCCACTTCGCGGTAAGGTTTCTCCTCCGATATTCGATCGTTTCTGTTCTCGTAAGTTCCTACGGATAGACGAAATAACCCTCTATGAATACCAGTAAATAGATTCCACTGTAGATTAGCACCCTGTCCATAAAATCGATGCAAAGTCGAAGGAAAACCATGGAACACATGTTCTGTATTCACAGGTTGTACCCCATATTGGAAGCCAAATACCTACCAAACTAAAACGATTTTTCAAAATATAATTAAACAAGTTTGAAGACAACATATAGGAGATGAGGATCCTTCTTGTAGATTTATTTTTCATCTAATATATGGAGAGATAATTGATTCCAAAATCCTGGAAAAACCTGTTTTTGAAACAATAAATTTTTAATAAAACTCTTCGGTACGACGTGCGTCCCGCCAATCCGGGCGACATGGTCGCGAACCGAAAGCATCGAAAGCTACGTAACGGCTTCGTGGTCGTGTAGGCTTTGACGGAATTCAAATTGGTTGCGTGTGCGCGACGAATTTGATGCGTATCCGTCAAAATTCACCGTATCGGCCTCTGTGAAAATTTCTCAATTACTTTGTGCACGCTCGTCAGATCGAGACAAAACTTATGCCAGTAGGACCGTATCATTTTTTTGGTCCTGTACGCCAAGTTTGGTCCAATTCTGAGACAGTTGATCGGATCGCCGTTTTGCGGGCCCCACGATCCGACTCGACAGGTGATTTTGTGCACGGCCCGCCGGAATCCAACTCTGGACATATGGTTGGGTTCGTATCAAAAAACTGGATCCATAGACATATAGTTTGATGACTTTAGAGACCGTTGACTCAGGCACACTTTTCGGTGCAAAGCGGGTCCAACGACGGACATCATTTTGGCCCAAAATTACTGTTTTGCCCCAGTGTCCAGAATTGGACTTAAGGACAGGCGATTCTAGCTAATTTGACTATTCTAAGAATATTGTTAATGTTTATTTCAGCTTCCGGGAACTGTTGTACAAGTTTTGACTATTGTGGCACACTGATTGGTTTGGATTGTCGGTTTCACCAGCAAAGGACCACAGGCGAGTACAGTTTATTGTTTGTTTTCAGTATTGATCTTTACTATGCATCAGTGTTTAGTTGATAGATATGTGATTTCAGTTTTATGTTGATTTTGTTCCTTGTTGTGTCGGGAGGTTGAAGTACCAACGATGTGTGATCTGACCTTAGACAGTGTAGACAGTGTAGATAGTGATTTATTATTACAAAGTACAGTATAGACAGTGATTTATTATTGCAAAGTAGACAGTGTAAACAGTAATTTCTTTATTGCATTATTCAATGTAGACAGTGTAACTTTATACAATGTAGACAGTGTAACTTTAGACAGTGTAGATAGTGTAACTTTAGACTGTGTAGACAGTGTCGCATAATTGTCCCGAGACCGATCACATATCAAAGGTACTTCCGTCAGTCGGTGAGTGTGTCTTTGTATTTATTTACTGTTTTCCTTATTTAGTTTTATTTGTCTTTTGTTTTATTTTATGAATCATATGTCTAAAGGCTAATCTCTGTAGTATAGTCATTTTCATATATTGGAACTGCATTCAGTGAATTGTACTCGTTCCATTCCTGACTGAAAACCAATATTTTTTAGGTTAGCCGTGGATTCACTTAGCATGGGGAGTTCGGGTGTACTTGCAGACAAAAGCCTAGAGACTAGTTAGATAGTGGAGTTGTAGTCATTCAAATATTTATACAAGTTTATATTTTCTGCAAATGTAAAACTTGTGATCATTGTAAGTTAAATTAATTTTTGTTAATGAGCATTATTTGTGATTTTGATCTTCATGGCCGTGACAGCGTTCTACCGTCGACACTGCGGTGTAGGCTGGCTTGGACACGTCTCGTATCCGTTTTAAAAAAACGGGTGCAGGTCGTGACACATATTGCGACGTCTTTTAAAGACGTCGCTAATATGCAAAATATTAGCGATGTCTTCCTTCAGCGTCGCTAATTTTGTCGCTGATTTGACTTATTTTGGTAGTGGGAGTTTAGAGTTTATCGCAGCTATACTAGCTGGCATGACGAAGGCATAGAGCCTGACTTTGGATATATTTATATTAGGTATGAAATTTAGAGTTTCTCGTAGCCATACCGGTTGGCGTGATGAGGATTCTAGATAACATGATTATATAAGTATATATCTCAGTCATAGACTCTATCGTTTATCGCAGTTATGCTTACTGGCGTTGCGAGGATTATGAGTAACATGATTACGGATAGACATATATGATTATCAGATTGTATCTTAAATTAGTTTTTAACATATCATCCATGTCATTCCATTTCAGTTATAATAGAATTTATTTTCATCACCTTATTAGCTCAGGATATATATATCCTTAGTTCCTCTAGTCTGATTCTTATAGGATTTCATTCTATTAGTTCTGAAGTTCTTTGGATAGTTTTGTACCTTAGTAGCTTGCAGATAGGTTTGTGTCCATGAGTATCAGTGTTGGTTGTTAGGAGTATGGCTTGTGAGTCTGTGAGTGATTCCATTGGATATGTGAGCATTAAGTATCAATGTATATGCCTAGAAGTAACTCATAGTGTAGTACCATTTATTGCAATAGTTATAACACATGTGTCAGAGTATAGTTAATAGTTGGTATCATAGAGTATCAAGCATGCGTCCAGTATAGCTATAGAGTTAGTGACTATGTACCAAGGGTTCCTAGAGGGTGCAAGTGTCCAGGATGTATCATGATTGATGAGTAATAAGTGATAGGTGTAGCATATCAATTTAGTATTAGTAAGTGTTATTGAGGATGATAATATTAGCTAGGTGTATCAGTGTGATATTAAATATAGGGTATTGTAAGGGAATATCATGAGAGTATTAGTGCAGGTGTCAAAGGCAGTGAGAGAGGGGGTCCACCTAGTCTACCTGTGGCACAACAAATTATCCCGTACCAGTAGAGGAAGACACCCCAGCATGACAGGACTTTTGTGATGACGGTCGAGGGGACCGATGCTATAGATGATGGGTTAGCAGGTTCTGTTCTGATGTTCTCTTTTTATTTTCTTTCCTTTCCTTTTTATCTACTCATCTGTGTGATTCCTAGTATCTTATAGTTTGTCTTAGTAATATTGTGTTATAATATAGTTAGTAGTAACCCTGGATAGAGATTGCAATATCGTGATAGGTGAAAACCATAACCATTCATGATTGGTAATCTTGGATGTTATTTTCAATAGAATTGTATGTTGTATGATTTTAAATATAATTTTTTTAAGACCATGATTTGAGCGGCTTGACCATAGTGGAGATTATGAGAATTGGAGACGAGATATATGAGTGATACCTATCTTTTGGAACATGAGTTATTCTTTATTTCGTGTCCTGCTTTCAACTCAAATTTCGAGGACAAAATTTTTCTAAGGGAGGTAGGATTGTAACTACCAATTTCCAACGTAGGGGTATTTTAGTAATTTTTTAGGTTGATTATTCTTTATACATTATTTTATATTAGTGGTTGTCTGGAATTATATTAATGTTAGTTAGTAGTTAGCCAATTAGATTTTGCAAGTGTTAGTACTAATTATTGATAGTCATGACCTTAGGAATTAGAATTAATTATGTTTATATGTCATGAAAGGAATTTTTCTTTTAGTTGTAGAGATTCATTCCTTTAGTTAATTAGATTCCATTCATGACAAATGGAGAGGGACAAATTTGACAGTTTATCATGACCCAAATCCTACTATAAGAGCCATATTTTTATTAGGGTTTACTCATTTTATTTGTTCATTCATTAGCTTCCTTCTTTCCCAAAATTCTTTTTTCCTAAATTTTTCCAAATCTCAACCAAACCCTAATCAAATACTTTCATTTCCAATCTACTATAATCTCCATGGAAGCATAGGATTTTGGAATAGCAAGGAGGACATTAGAGGAGAGCTTTGCTAGGAGGAGTGTGTCCACCCTTGGTTTTGTGTCCTTTAGAGGAGTTTCATTGGGAACCCATCTTCCAATAGGTATAAATTTTTATTCCCATCAATTTTATTGTTAATTTGTCATAATAAATCTATAGGGATCCATCCATGGCTAAAGACCACCCTTAGGGAGAAGAACTAGGTACTAGAAGGCCCTATAGTAATAGTTATATGAGTTTTCGTGGCTAAATTTGGGAAAATCCGAATTTGTGACCATCAAGTGTTCGATACGTGTTCCCAAAGAAATTTTTGTGTCCTTTTTGAGTCGAGATTATGTGTATGTGTCCTAAATAGAATACGTGGTGTTGTGTCATGGTATCTCATGATACGCACGGTTAGATTTGGGGGTATATATGTGTTCTTTTGTCCAAAATAATCCAAATTCGTCATTGTATTCATCCCCGTTTTTAGTAACAACAGCAACTTAGAAATGCCATAACTCCTAACTCATGACTCCGATTAATCTTCCATTTTTTAAAAGAACTATATCGAAGTTAGCTTTCCAAATATATATATATATTAATAGGTAAAATTTGTTCTAGAACTTTTTGTAAAACTATTTGAGTGTCAGCTGTCCGAAAGACGAACGCGTTTCGGTGTTTTCGCAATTTTGGGAGCTTTCGGACACGAAAATGCGATCCGTTTGAAGTACAAAACTGACTATACGACATAGATATTTTGTGTATCCTATGAGCCTATGTAGTATAGATATCTAGTGAATGTAGGTATCATAGGTTGTCAAGTATATATATGATATAGTACATATATATTATTGTTAGGTAATATGTGTTAGTTAGTGTGTGTTAGTGTTGATACAAGTGTTTATCAAGTGAGCCAAGTATAGATAAGTTATGTGTCAAGGTATTAAAGTTTTTGGACAAGGTACTATTGTGATACTTGGGTACCATAAGAATATATGTATCATGACACTCATGTATCATGAGTAAGGATAAGTGAGTATTGGGACTTGAATAAGGTATCCTATTTGGTATCAAGTATTAGTATTAGAGTTAGTTGGGTAAGATTCAAGAGAATAAAGTATTGGTCAAGATACTAAGATATTAGGTATTAAAACTGGGTAATAGATAATATCAAGATGTCAAGTGCCAAGAGTAGGATGAGTGAGTCCATGTGTGTATGATTGGTAGGGTATGTAAGCATACGGTATCATAGGATAATTTTGATAGGTAATGAAATAGAAGGATATATTGATATAGAGGTATATAGGTAAACATATTGCTATAATATATAGGTATACATGTCATGGGATAAGGATATAGGTATCTTGGTATCAATTGTAGGCAACCTAAGATACATATTTATGCATATATGTATCAAACATCAAAGGTAGATATCTATAGGTATATGTATATATAGAAATAAGATACTAGAATACATGTTATGCTACATAGGGTATAGGTAAAGTAGCCAAGGTATAGTGTAAAATGTTAATGAATTAAGGTATCATGACATATAATGGTATTGGATATGTTTAAATATTAGGTAGAACATGGTATCTTAAGGATATGCTATCTATATACGTATATAAGTGTATATGTATATGTATAGGTAGTTAAAGTAATTTTAAGGGTAAAGATAAATACATTAGTAGCAAGATAACTCATGGATATGCATAGAATAGCAAGGATACAATATCATATATGTATTTATATAGGTATCACATAGATACTAATATTATAGGGTACATAGGAATATATATATATATATATATATATATATATATATATATAGTCACTACAAAAATTTGTCAAATTAGCGACGTTTATAAACGTCGCTAATCTCGGCCAAAACGTCGCTAACTTAAGTTAGCGACGTTTTTAGTGACGTTTTGGAAACGACGAAAAAAAGCATGTCACTAATCGAAAAAAACGTCGCAAAACGTCGCTATGGCGACGTAAATTAGCGACGGTTATAACGTCGCTAAATAGCGACGTTATTAGCGACGTTTCTTTGTGGTCGCCGATTAGCGACACATTAGCGATGTTTTGCGACGATGTGGTGACATCAGATTGTCTGCCATGTCAGCAATTTAGCGACGTTGTTAGCGACGTATGTAAACATCGCTAAAACTTAGCGACGTATATAAACGTCGCTAAAAACGTCGCTAAAATGTAGCGACGTATGTAAACGTCGCTAAAAATGTCACTAAATTGGAAAAAATACAGAATCTAGAATACAAAATACAGAATCCAACATAAATCCATAATGCAGAAATACAACTGGGTTCGTCGACCCCTTCGGTGGAACACTCAACACCGTTACGCACAATATATTCCAGAATAGATAAAATATATAAAGAACATATAATATCCTCAACAGCTCATATAAGGTACAAATATAAAGAACAAAGTCAATATCCTCAAATACGTACAAAGTAAGAATGTAGAGTACAAAGTCCGAAAATGCAAAAACAAAACTACTGATCGCCTGGAGCTGGAGGAGGAGCTGGAGGAGGAGCGCCACCAGATGACTGTCGTCGCAACGCAAGGATCGTCTGATACTCCTCCGGTGACAGGCTGACGAGCATGTCCTCCCGTGCACCGCCGTATGTAGACGATGCTCCCGGCGTACCAGATGGTCGCTCCATAGCCATCTCGTGGAACTGCTGCATTTGTTCGACCAACCGATGCGTAGTCTCCTGCGTAGCACGGGAAATCTGGCGTAGTGCCTCAGTCGTCTCCTCAAGCCTCTCAAAATGTGAGATGAGCACAGGATCATCCGTATGCGGCTGCGACTGCGGCTGTGACTGCGATGCCGCCATCCTCTGCAGCATCTCGTCACGCAGAGCTGCGGTCTGCGTATCGATACTCTGTTAAGCTAACAGCGACTCCTCAGTCTGTACGGGGCCAGGCGCACTAGTGGCGGTCCTAGAGTCCTGTGACGCAATGAAGGCACCATAGGAGTCTGTACCATAGTACGTACCCCTATACATGCCACCAACGGCCCTCATCCACAGCTCATCATATGACTGAGCTGCGGCTACGGGGGGCTGCTGGGAGGTGCTAGCTCCAGCTCCCTCTGACTGTGTCGACCCGGCCTCCCTAAGCCTCAAAAACTCGGCCTAGAAATAACATCTATATGAATTCTCTACGTAACTAAAAATTAATAGTAATGAACTATCATTAAGTAAAACTTATGTATAACATCTATATGAATTCTCTACATAGCTAAAAATTAATAATAATGAACTAGCATTAAGTAAAACTTACGTAGGTGTCCCGGGCCTTGTCGTCGACGAACCGCACCCCCTTCGTGTGCGTAGCGAGGAACATGGTCCCATATTCGGGTCCTCTCCCGAGTCAACCTGTTATGAAATTATTATATGATTTGTCAGTTAAATTGAAAGAAATAAATTACTATAAAGTATTAATTATGGGTATATGGCGAGGTATGTACTATATGAGTGAAGAAATCCATGATGGACCGTGACCCACCACACCACTGCGACCCTGCCTGTCGTGCTCTTTTGTTCTTTGCGGACTTCTCCTTGTAGGTTCCCTCCTCGAATCTCCTCTTCATCGCCGTCCAATCGGCGGCAGAGATCCAACCCTGAATAGGCTCTCCCCGGCGCTCGCGATCCTTTTGGTCGAGGATCGCGTCCCTAATGAGGTTGCTGGCGACGCTAGAAAAAATAGACTCGACAGCAACGGCACGGTGGGGAGGGAAGAAGTAAGTCGGCTGAAAAAATCATAGTAGTACGTAAGTTATAACATAACATATTAAATGTTAAAAGGAAATAAACTTTTACGTACCAAGAAGTGCTCAAACCAGAAGGCCTTCTTGTCGGCCGGGACATCCCTCCAATTGATCCAGGGGCCCCCGTAGTTATGTCGCAGGAATGTACCCAGCGACCGGTGTACGGCGGAGAGATAATACTTGTAAAATGGAAATTAAAATTTATTAAACAAGTTTATAATAAATTTAAACAAATTAAATGTAACAATTTTACTTACCGCCTGGTCCGAGTACAGGCCCAAATCTCTAACCTCAGATCCCCCTCCGGGCGACACGGAGGATCTTCTCAAATGGGAGCTGCCCCGCCCCCTGCCCCTGCCCGCAGCCTGCCCCTCGGCCTCGGCCTCGCCCTCGGTGTGGTCCTCGCCATCGCCCTCGCCCTCGCGCTCGCCCTCGACGTGGGCCTCGGCCTCGGCCTCCTCCTCAATAGTGGGGTCGGCCTCTGGAATACTCGACGGTAGCGGCGTAGAAGTAGAAGGCCCTAGCCTGGAACTGCTAGAGCCGGGGCCACTGCCGACGAATAGACCGCTAGTGTATACTGGAGTGCGGGGCGGTGAAGAGGAGTGGTAGATGGAGACTGTCCTCCTTGTCGACTCCCACCGGCACTGGTACCAAAGGATCCACGTCGAGCCATATCTGAAAAAAATATTAGAGAAAATTAAAACAAATACAAATATGAAATAGAAACTAAGCTACCTGGCCACAAAAGTATATACAAAAATAATTACCAAACCAGACTACTAGCTAGACCACAAAAGTATATATAAAAATTAAGTGTCATAATCAACAAACCAGACCACTAGGCCATAAAAGTATTACAAATTTAGGTCAACCGGCCAACAAAGGTAGACCATACTACATCTGAAAATTAAACATATTCAATCCTCTTCTGAAAATTCATCTTATTCCTCTTCCTCTTCACTTCTATCAACTTTCTCTTCCTCTTTGGATACTTCTACCTCTTCCAATTAATGAAACATGTCATGAGGAACTTCCGCTGAGTCCACATCGATAATATTTATAATAAGAGGTAGTTCGTCTTCCTGATAAGCTATCTCGTCGATATCGAAGGTATTCCGAGCTTTAGTCTTACAAACTGCCCACCAATCTGATCTTTCGGCTCCTCGTTTTGGATAGCTGATAAAGTAAACTAGTTGAGCCTGGCTTGCTAGAATAAATGGCTCATAAGCTTGATATCGACGGCGATAATTTATGTCGATAAGACCATGTTTGTCAACTCTCCAACCTCGACCTTAGATCGGATTGAACCAGTCACATCTGAACAAGACGATCTTACAAGGTTCTATGGCATAATTGTATGTTAGTTCTACAATCTTCCGTAAGACGCCAAAGAAGTCATTGCCTGGGTCGACGTCTTTGTAGTTTGAAGATTTTATGCACAAACAGCTATTCTTCGTAGAGTCCAGATCCAAGAAATTGTCTCTTATTCGAGCATTTGTTGACTTGAACCTGAAGCCATTTACGCAGTAACTTGGCCAGGTCTTCACTTGATAAATTGGTCCCTTGGCTATAGTTTTAATATACTCATTCTCAAGGATTGCCTCCGGACGATCAACCTAAATACCAAATAAACAATGCTAACTTAATTATTCTGTGCAAAAATATACGTACAAAAAAGTAAATTATGAAGATATCATTACATATGCTCTCAACCAAAAAGGAAAATGAAGTCTCATTTGTTGTTCTGCTTCCTCCTCGGTTGCGTACGAATTGCTGGACGTTACCTCATCCTTAAACATGCTGAAAAGCAATGAAGCATAGGTATATTAGTTATATTGAGAAGCAACGAAGCACGCAAAATAATTTTACTTACCCCTCTAGCTTGTCCATTTCTTCCTCGTCGCTGTTGAGCAATACATATAACATTGCAGCCCTAACCTCGTCGTCATTCAGATATCTTTTTTTTATTTTACCTGATGGTTTTTCGTAGGCAGTAAATATTTTCAGCTTTGCCTTATTACCATTTTATGGCCATCGTCATTTCTGGGAGCTTTTGTTCTGTTTGTAGCAATATGAGGCTAGAAATACATGGAACAGAAGTTCGAAATCTCCTCAAGGATATATGCTTCACAAATAGAACCCTCCACCCGTGTCTTATTTTTCACCTTCCCCTTTAGGTAGTTCAAGTGTCGCTCGAACGGGTACATCCAACGATAACCGACAGGTCCAGCCACAAGAGCCTCATGGACAAGATAAATTGGCAAATGCTCCATTGAGTCGAAGAATACAGGAGGAAAAACTCTCTCAAATTTGCAAAGTGTTACCACAATGTCCTTCTCTTGCTTCTCCAAACGATCGACGAGCAACTTGCTAGAACAAAGATCTCAGAAGAATATGCTAAGCTCTGTTAATGGATCCCAGACTACCGGCGGTAATAATTCCTAAAATGCAATAGGAATTAACCACTCCATGAATACGTAGAAATAGTGGCTCTTCATTCCGATCAGTTTACACTCCTTTATGTCGACACATCTTCTTAGATTGGAGACGTATCCGTCCGAAAATTTCAAGTCTTGGATCCATCTACAAAGTCTTACTTTGTCCTCCTTGTCCAGCGAGTAGATTGCCTTAGGCCGCAAATTCTTCCCCTTCCCGTTGTCTATCATGTGCAATGTAGGGCGTCTGCATATTTCGGCTAAGTCCAACCTAGCCTTCTGATTGTCTTTTGTCTTTTCCTTGACGTCCATTACAGTATTAATTATGTTATCAAACACCTTCTTCTCGATATGCATGACGTCAAGGTTATATCTAATCAGATTTGTGCTCCAATATGGCAGATCCCAGAATATACTCCTTTTGGTCCAGTTATGATTTTCGCCAAATCCCTCGCAACGGCTGCTCGTTGTAGGATCTTCAATAGCACTTAGGATTTCTTTTACTTGCTCCTATGTGTCCTCTCCGGACCATATTGGCGGTGGATCGTCCTTCTCCATAGCACCGGCATGGAAAGCAGTTCTGTTCCTACGGTACGGATGGTCTTTCGGCAAGAACTGTCGGTGACAATCAAAGAAGCATGGCTTTTCTCTGTGTCTCAAACGAAAAGCCTTAGTATGGTCCATGCAATACAGACATGAAAGCCGACCATGAGTGCTCTATCCAGATAATATTCCATAAGCCGGAAAGTCGTTGATTGTCCACATTAGTGCTGTCCGCATCTAAAAATTCTATTTTTTTGAAGCATCATACGTGTACGCCCCTGTTTCCCATAGCTGCTTCAGCTCATCTATCAATGGTTGTAAGTACACGTCGATGTTCCTCTTCGGGTTGTTCGGACCGGGGATGATAATAGTTAAGAACATGTAAGGTGTCTTCATGCACATCCAATGCGGTAGGTTGTACGGAGTGAGGATTACCGGCCAGCATGAATATTGGGAGCCTGAAAGTCCAAATAGGGTGAAACCATCATAGCAGAGCCCCAACCTTACATTACGTGCATCAGAAGCAAAATTAGGATATGCTCGATCGAAGTGCTTCCACGCTTCTCCATCAGATGGGTGATCTAACACTCCTTCGGTCTGTTGTCGCTTGTGCCAACTCATATTTTCGGCAGTCTCTTTCACCATGAACAACCTCTGCAATCGCGGCGTCAATGACAAGTAGTGCATTGAAGCAGTCGGTCTTCTAGACTTGCCTGCAGCAGTTGGCTTGTAGCAATCAGCACTATAGAATCCGCACACTTCGGCATCCTTGTCATCTTTGTAGTAAAGCATGCATTCGTTCTGACAGCAATCGATTTTCTCGTATCCCATCCAGAGGGATCTCACCATCCTCTTAGAGCGGTAGAAGTCTTTCGGTAACTTGGCACCCTCCGGCAAGATATCTGTAATCAACTCGAGCACTCTATTGTAGCATTCTTGCGACATGTTAAAGTCAGATTTTAAGCTCAAGAGCCGAGTGATCACCTCTAAGGGTGAATGGTCCTCACAACCAGGGTACAAAGGAGTCCTTGTATTCTCCAGCAACTCCATGAACTTCACGGCATCGGCATTCGGTGCATCCTCAGCTGCGTCACGATTGTATGGATCGAAACTAGGCCCCGTAACGTCGAAGACCATGTTCACGTACTCGTTTTTGAAACCAGTTCTGTTGTGGACATTCATATAAGGCTCCACATAAGGCTGCACTTGGAATGCTAAAGGTACAAGCTCACCGTGTGCGGTTGTAATGACCCGCTCCGCCCTAGCGGAACGCCGATTCAAACGACAAGTGCAACGACTCAAACAAGCCGTCGACCCGAAGAGTTGGCATCGACCTGAGAAAGAATCGATGCAAGGCTTATATTGGCCTGTCAAAGATGAATCCAGACTTAGACTTTCAAAGGCGCGCTCGGAGTATCGCTCGGCCGATGCGAACATCGCTAAGGTGGGTGGCTCTGATGAACCCGTCTTTGCTTAGCCTAGACACATAATAATACGGACACTATAGCTAGAATCGCTAGGCGATAACACCGCGCATGCTAATAAATGACTCAACGCACCTAGCTAAGGGAATAATCCCATCTTGTATGCTTGTATAGAATATGGAAAAGAACATGGAAAAAATATGAGAACACTCGCACCACACTCCACGCTCGTGCTAAGGCACAAGCTTACGTTTCGTGTTTCTTATGCATTCAACAATGAAACAATGAATGGTTTACAACAATAAAATAGAAGACTATCGATATTGTCGTTCCGAGTAGAGTATAGCAACATTGAAAGACTTCGGGACCGATGGATCACCAAGGCGACTCCCGCACGGGGAGTTGCATAATGTATGAATGAAAGAATGAATGAATATGTGAATGAATCAATGAACGAACGAACAAGTGAAAGAAAGAAAGAAAGAAAGAAAGGAAAGAATAAATGAAAGATAAGAAAGGAAAAAATGGTTAGCGACAGGTGTGACGGGCACGTTCAATGGGGCTCGCTACCCGCGCTGCACGGACGCCAACCTGGTCGATAACGCATTATGGCTAAGGGTTAGCCTATGGCTCAAAGACAGCCGTTAAGTTAAAATGATAAAAAAAATACGAAATGGTCGTGGACGGCTCGTGCACGAGTGAAAAGGGATTCCAAGGGCAACGAACGACGTTTTCGTGGCCGACCTAGGCGGAATCATGGCCTACGGGCGGACAGAATGTATGGGCTTGGGCACATAACCAAACGTAGGGCCGGTTATTCAATAGTCTATCAAGGTGTACCAGCCATCATGCTTGATAGATGAGAATGCCACAGGGGAAAATGTCCAAAATGGCTGACATGCCAGCGACCGGTGCTTATAGATTTAGGTGGGCTTTGCTGGTGGCAATCCACGTGCAAGTCCTTGCATTGAAATCAAAGTAGTCTAAAGTTAACTGAATGAAGCGCCTTATGAATAGGCTTGAAATTTAACGCACCAAATGATAAGGAGTACTTCGTGCAAATGAATTTGAAAACACACCTACGACGCGTTAGAATCTAAGACAGGAACGTGCCCTTGGCACTGAATGTTTACGTGAATCATGTTAAGTTAAAATATATGAATTGTTGACTAACTTGTTTTACATTGAACAGGGAAGGTCGGACGGTAAGTATGGGTAAGTCATGCATGTATTTCCATGCGACACTTGAAATTGGCAACACGATATAGGCTATGAAATATGCCATGAAATTAATCCTAAGGCAAGATTAGAAAGACAATGAATGATAGAGATGCACAAAAGTAAATAGAACGTGTTTGGTAATGATAGCATTGTGGGCGAGCTAGCCTCTCCACCAGTGCATAACAATGTACTAATAACCCCACAGTCTGCTTGCAGGAAGCAGGAAACGTCGGCGGGTGCGGAGCTTTCCTCGAACGTGCTAAGGCGCGGAGCTATCTCTGGAGCCTTGGAACGTTACAAGGAGCTGGAGCACCATATACAGGACATAATGTATCGGAACATCGTCATGAATCATTCCATGTTGTAAGCCACTTGGCACGCCCTTTTATATTTCAGAGAGAGAGAGAGCTTGAGCGATCTATAATATCGGCCTAGCGCCGCTTGTAAACTTCTTGAAAATCAATAAAGTGTTTGAATTTGCTTCAACTTGTGTTCATTTACTTTCCGCTGCAAATGGGGACACTCTGTGCGACTCTGTGGCCTAGCTCAAATCGGCCGTTTCTGGACTTGGCCTTGCACGGGCGCAACCTAGGCCCGTACGGCATCACGCCTTAGCGAGGACGATCGCTCCTATGGGAGCGGGGCGTGACAGATTGGTATCAAAGCACGGCTTTACGTCCTTGGACTTCATTTCGATTCTCTCAGTTTTGAAAGCTCGTCGTTGGAAAAAGAATGTATACGCTCTCTCTCATTGTGCCTTGGGATGTTCCATACAATAAGTCTAATACTTTCAAAAGCTCGTACAAGTACTCGGTTGAACGGGATCGATAGGCGAAGGCCTTTGTGCCGAGCCACGACGTACTTGAGTTGGAAGGAACCGATGCTAAGAGTTAGCAAACGTAAGACGTGCTTGAATAACCTTACGCTGACAATAGCGAATGAGTACACGAGACCGAAGTATAGTTCGAACGGAATGGTTATGCACGCAGCCTTTTGGCTAAGTTGTGCCGAGTACCGCGCACCTAGACCTTTTGGTGCAAACGAGTTCGCGAGCGAGACCGACTATCGCTCGGACGAGAATAAGTGAGACTTAGAATGTATGTTGATAGAGACGCTACTTGACCAACGTTCAAAACGAACACAGGAAATGTTTCTTGGATTTTGAGGAACGGGCAAACGCGCGATTGAACATATCGAAAGGGAATCGAATGATCATTTGAGGATTTGTAGAATGACTTGACCCCGAGTGGTGTATGTGATAGGTTCGAAGAAGAATAAGAGTGAGTGTCAACGACCAATCGAGTGGCTCGAACCCTGAGTGGGGTATGGACGTTATAGAAAATTGTTCGAGCAAAAACTAAAGGATTTACGGGTAGAACGAGCATATCGGCAAGCGATGATATCGTACAAAGCCTTAGAATGAGTAACGCTTAGTTGGTTTCGACTTTGAGAGTCTCAAACGAGATATCATTCGGACGAATTAAGAACGCGTTGTGCGAATTACGAAACGATCAAATAGAGAGTCAGAACGATGAAACGAATGGAGGTCTTGGTCGAGGAAACATAGAAGATCGTGCATGCGATTTTGAATTTAGTTAAATGGATTGAAACTTGAGTTAAGGTGAATTACTCATGGACGAGATCGGGAATAGCATGGTCGGAAGATAGCGTGCATAGGAAACGTTGATTTGAAGATACGAGAATGACTAAGAAATTGAAATTGATGTTGCTCGATGAAGAGTTAGCACGCGACAATATGAATTGAGGAAATTAAGTTGTACGACTTGGAATTCGTTGCAAAAGGAAGATCGTCAGGTTATGTACATCATCGATGGTATTGAGGCGTATCAAAGATCGATGTACGATAACTCGGAGGTACTCTAATTCGATGAATGATGATCGTGTTAGAAGTTATTGTTTTGAGGGATGCTATGTTGGAAATGAATGTTTGGAATGAGAAAGGAAAGTGACTTGATTGTTCGGTGATAACCACAACGACAACGATCTTGCCTTGCGCGAGCGCAACTCCAATCTCGCACATGCGTCACGTCGGATTTGGGACGATCGTTCCGTGTGAGCGTTGGCATGGTGATGTTTCACTTAACAAAATTGCCAAACAAAAGTTGGATTTTGAAAATAAAACGGAAAAAAGTACAAGAAGTACAAATTTGATTCTGGGAAAGTATTGCTATGGAAGTCTGATCTGTAAATGATCACTTTGTTCCTTGGACCATATGATGATGATGAAGATCACTGCTTGAAATAGAACAACTTGGAAGAACTATGTCACCAGAAAGGTATCGACGCACTTGGGCACTGATGGCGAGGCCAAATGCTTTCTTGCTTTGCTTCACTCTGTTCTGAAAGAAAAGTTGAAGAAGAATGCTCTGGAGAATCAAAATCTCGAAGTTCTGATCTCTGTATTCTCTCCTGTCTCTCCGTGTGTGTGTCTTTGAGAAAAATGAGTCTATTTATAGACTGGGGCTTCTGTGCGTAAAAGAGCATCAAAATCTATCTTTACGCTAACAACTGCCACCCATGATCAGAGTCATCCTTTGCGTACGTTGACACGCGTCCCATTATTTCAGTAAGAATAGGATACATGTACACACGTTCTTCGAAATATGTGGCATGAAGGCCATGTAGGCAAACCACGTTCCAAACTGGCCAGAAAGAATAGGGCGTAAAAATAGCCCTAACATCCTCTGGGCGTAAAGCAGTAAGATGAGCGTAAAATAGCTCTGTCATAGGTTTCCAGCGTAAAGTGGTTATTAAATAACCTTGAGCGTAAAATGGCTCAAATAGACTTTACGCACACATTGTTTTTTATGAGCGTAAGGACTCATGTAAAACTCCGTGCATAAAAGAAACCATACAGTGAGCGTAAAGTAGCTCGATCTTCATAAACGACAACAGTGGTCTTTGTATAAGACAAATTCCATTGAATTCTGTGGTAAATGCTATCATTAATATCTTTATGTCAGAGTTTGCATTAAATACGAGATTTGACAGCTTTGTCCAGCGTAAAAGAGGCTGCTCTGTCCTTGGCGTAAAATCACCGGTGTAGACCCAAGCGTAAAAGATCAGTCTGCTTAGGCGTAAAGCGATTAGCCTTGTCTTGGGCGTAAAGAAATTACCCATTCTGTTAGGCGTAAAGCAGACCACTTATGAATGAGATGACTCTTTCTTTGAAGCACTTTTTACGCTCCTACAAGACCACCTTCAAAGTTTTCAAATATCTCCAAAATTTGAAACACTTTGAACAGAAGCATAAAAGTTGAGATTTGATCAGTCAGCGTAAAATTTGGGATACGCAATAGTCATCTGCGTAAAAGCGGGGATATCTAACAGTCGGCATGATTTTCAAAAGAAAATTAATGTCGGTCAATACTTAACCGTCACAATAAATTCCTTTCTTGAAACTTTTGAATGTCTCTTCATCTTCCCGAGTAAGCAGTTTCCAACGAGGAATGTGAAGAGTTGATTTGGTTTGTATAAATAAGGACAAAGTCTTTATTTTTGACATTCATCCTTGTTTTGTCATGGCGCCGAAGAACGAGATTACCAACAAAGAGACTTCGAGCTCCAGGCTTGATTTCGAGCGAGCGTGCAACCTTTTAGAGTGTTTCGGAGTGACTCCTGCAGTCTTTAGTCGTATTGATGGTGGTCCCCCAACTGCGTACGAAGGGCCAGGAGATGCCAAAGCGTTTCTTAATCTGATGCGCCGCTCTGGGATTCACAATATGCATGAACTAGGTATCTCCCTTCGTCAGCCCAACGAAAGAGAGAAAAAATGACGTTTTTATGTATTGCGAATCTTTTATCTATAGGGGTCCACTTCCCCCTTTATAAATAAAATTTTGCTGTTAACCTCATCTATTGACGCGTGCTTGTTTATGCACTTCTTTTGACTGCTTTTGTGGTTGTTAATTCCCAAGAAACAAACCAACACGTGGCATTTATTTTGTGGTTACGAGAGCCTTTAAATAGGATCTTCCCCCGAAATAGACTCATCCCAACAGTTCTTCAGCCTTTATAAATAGTCGAGAATGTTCCATATATTCTCGTATTCATTCCTCTGAAGATAACTTTCTGTGGTGTTGTTCTCCAACAAATGAGGATGGTGAAGCTTTCCCACGGTGTTCTTTTGTACGTTCAGTCTTCAAACGTGGATTCAACCACCATTAGAGCCAAACCATTCGACTCAAGTGGTAAGTCCGATCGTAAGCAAATATTTGTCTTCGAAAAAAACAAAAAATTTGTTTGAACACAGCTATTTTACGAGCGTAAAGCCTTGCTGAAGCACTGGCGTAAAAACCTTGCTGAAGCATCGGCGTAAAAAATCTTGCTGAAGCAAATGGCGTAAATGCCTTTGTGAAGCACCGGCGTAGAAGCCTTGCTGAAGCAATGGCGTAAAAGCCTTGTCATATCACCGACGTAAAAGCCTTTGTGAAGCGCCGGCGTAAAAAGCCTTGCTGAAGCACTGGCGTAAAAACCTTGTCATCTGTTTTTAGTTAGCGTTCAATACGCATCTGATGATACTTCTGTTTAAAACACTTCTTTTTTGTTGTTTTTTCTGCAGAAGTTTGGCTGAGCAGCTTTTCCAGGACCGGCATTGGCGATTTTGACGTTGTGAGGAGCGTTCTTCTGACATCAACATCAGGGAGCTCATGCGCTTTTGACGCGCAAATCAGACAACTCAGAACTCTTCGTGAGATAGAAGGGTCTTCCTCTGTTGGTAGGAAGAGCCTTTATACACGGAGAGTTGGATGGTGGAGTCAACTCTACCCCAAAAAATCGGGTAGTAGAGTTCCTTTCACGGCAGAACTAGGAATTATATCCCAATGCTGAATACATTCCTATCTCCTTTGAGGTGCCGCCACTAATCCACCAATTGTATTGGCAGCAACACGCCTTCGGGCTGCCATACTCTGGGGTTCTCCTCTTTTCTGAGAGAGAAGACCAGAGTTTGATTCCTACTGCTCTGGTTGCCACTAGAGCTCAGACAGTCAGAAACTGCCACCAACAACGAACCCGAAAAAGAAGATCCGAAGAAGAAATAGATCTCCATTAGGTTATCGTTGTGTGTATAGAATGAAAATCTTAGATATAATAGATTTCCATTGTAAAGAAAAGTCTAAGAAATGTAATAGACTTTTATGGTGATATGAGAGTGGAAATGATAATTCTTCTATGCTCGATAATTTGTATTTATCTGGATGTAATATGGACATGATAGATAAATGAAATCTTATTTTCTGTTTTAGAGTACACAATACTATTAGAGGTAATATGGACATGACAGTGTGTGAGAACTCAAAAGAAAATTAGATTAATTTCTATGCAGAGGTCAAAATAGAAAATGATAGATAAGTAGGTAGATTTAGCATTTATCCAGAGGTTATGAAAATATGATAAATAACGAATCCTACTTTTTAATCAATTGATAAAAGATTTAAAATCCCTCTCTCAAGAGACAAGAAGTCAGCTTAACCAAACCTTGGTAGCTGGGGAATAAGAAGACAGATGTTGTGAGATGTCAAAACGGTGGACGAATCAACGTATTTCTTGGGAACATGAAGGACGATTCAATTTCATAATTAAATGGATGAACCTGGTAACATGAACGAACGAGTCTTTTCGGAAATAAAAAGTCATTTTCAATTTCAGAGATCAGTTCATTAGTAATCCTCCTCTATAAATAGGTAAGAATTCTCTGTAATCATTTCATTCTTATTTCTACTCCTCTGTTGGAAATGTCTTCCGAGGATGTACAGCAAAAGAATGAAGTCTTCAGGAATATTGAGGACGTCATTGAGACATGCCCTGCTGAGCCAATAGTGACGGGTCCGACCGAAGTAGACAACAGTTCTTCTACGCCCAAGCCACCCCAAGACACCTTTGCTTTCTTAGTAGAGCCAGAAAAAACTCCTGAAGAAGAAGTATTGAGGATGACCGTCTGTAAAAAATTTATGGGTTCAGGAAACGATGCCTTCTATGCATTGGCTGACTATGTATTCAATAAGGAAGGGAGTAGCCCTCGTCCTTAATCTTTTATCTTGAACAAAAATAATAATAAAAGAAGTTTTATTTTTGTTCTGTCTTCTCTTTTTATACATAGTATTTCTTAAGAAATTTGCCATTGATCGGCAGCATAAGTAGATCTCCATTGGGTTTTGACAACCGATAGACACCATTTGAGAACACGGACTCAATTACATGCGGGCCTTTCCATTTTGCTAGGAATTTCCCTTTGCTTTTGTGAGTCATCACCATTGGTCTCCGAACAGCTAATACAAGCTCGCCAACTTTAAATACCCTCTCATTGACTTTACGATTAAAAGTTCGAGATATACGGGCTTGATATAGCTCAATATGCTGTTGTGCTTGAAGACGCTTCTCGTCCAATCCTTCAAGTTCTTGGAGTCGTAAGCGATCATTATTTTCTGTAGTTAGCTCATTAGCAATAGCAATTCGAAGATAAGGGATCTGGATTTTCAATGGGAGGACAGCTTCACATCCATAAACCAGTGAAAATGGTGTAAAACCAGTAGGAGACCGGACTGTTGTCCGATATGCCCATAAACATTCTCCAAGCTTCTCATTCCAATCTCTTTTATTAGAAGAGACAAACTTTTTGAGAAGTTTGATGATCGTTTTGTTGAAGGCTTCAGCTAAACCATTAGCAGCTGGATTATAAGCCGTAGAAGCCAGATTTTGAATTCGATTTTTGTCACAGAACCGATAAAATGCTTGACTGGCAAATTGTGGTCCATTGTCATGAATTATTCGTCGAGGAATTCTGAAGCGATAAATGACATGATGTTTAATGAAGCTGATTACATTAGATGTTTTCACTTCAGCAAGGGAAATTGCTTCTGCCCACTTCAAAAAGTAATCGGTTATAGCTAGTATAAACCGATGTCCTTTGACAAAAGGAGGGTTAATAGGATCAATGATGTCCATACCCCAAGCTTCAAAATGCCAGGAGGCTGTTGTAGGATGTAGAAATTCAGACGGCTGATGAATAAAATCAGCATGAATCTGACATGCTTTACATCTTCTGGCATAGTCTACAGCATCTGCTATCATAGAGGGCCAATAATACCCCATTCTTCGAATACGATCTTGCAACTTTGGACCCGGTTGATGAGCACCACATACACCATCATGAGCCTCACGCAGTGTTTGTTTGGCTTCACTTTCTGAGAGACAACGCAGCAAGAGTCCGTCATATGAACGACGATATAGCATATGTAAAGACGAATCATAATAGAATCGAAATGATCGTCTCTTAATTGATGCAGCTTCTTTAGGATCTTCAGGCAAAATCCCATGAACTGCATAATCAATGAATGGAGTTCTCCAATCTTTCTGTTGGGAACTTGCCTCTGTGACATAACTTTGTTCAATATGCAGATTACTCTTCACACAGAACAAGTCTCGGTCCAACAAAGTGATTATATTTTGCCTTCGGATTGGGACAGCCAAGTCTGCAGCTAAACTGGCAAGAGCATCAGCCTCCACATTCTGAGAATGTGGTACAAATTCAATGAAGAATCCTTTGAATGATAGGACCAACTCGACTACCACCTGATGATAGGGGATGAGATCAGGATTTCTGACTTCATAAGTCCTTCTAACTTGATTAACGATCAATTGAGAATCTCCATAAGCCTCTAAGAATTCAATATCCAATTGTTTTACTACTTGGAGACCAATCAATAGAGCATTATATTCTGCTACATTGTTAGAGCATGGCTCATTAAGAGAATAGGCACGGTATATGACCATTTTGTCAGGAGAAACCATGACAATTCCTACCCCAGAGACAATATTGCCTTTAGGTCCCACTCGTGATGCTCCATCAAAATATAATTGCCATATATCATTCTTCAAAGTCATGTTACAATCCACTACTTCGTTTGGAATGTCTTCATATAACTTCAAAGTTTCAGGTATAGGATGAGCAGCTAAGAAATCAGCTAACGCTTGGCCCTTCACTGATTTTTGAGGCACATAAACCATGTCATAAGGAGTGAGCAATATCGCCCAGGTAGCCAACCTGGAATTAAGAATGCTCGATTTTCTCATCAATACCCGAATGGGATTTATTCTGGAGATGACATGAATAGTCTGTCCAATGACATAATGCCTTGTCTTTTGGACGACAAAAACCAAAGCTAGACATTCCTTTTCCACAGGAGTATATCTGTGTTCAGCTCTGACCATCATTCTGCTCAGATAATATATTGCTTGTTCATGACCCATATCACTTTTCTGTGCCAGAAGAGCGCCAAGTGAATGATCTAAGGCTCGAATATATAGCAAAAATGGTCTTCCTATCACCGGAGGTACCAGAACAGGCGAGTTTGTAAGATATTGCTTAATGTCATTGAAGGCTTTTTGATACGCTTCATCCCAGACGAAAGATACCCCTTTCTTTAATAGACGGGAGAAAGGTTGACATATCCCAGAAAGATTAGATATAAATCTTCTGATATAAGCAATACGGTCCTGAAAGCCACGGAGTTCTTTCAGATTACGAGGAGGACGCATTTCAAGAATTGCTTTAACCTTATCAGGATCAACATGGATACCTTGAGAGGTAATGACAAATCCTAAAAACTTGCCACTAGAAACCCCTAAGAAAGACTTAGTAGGGTTCATTTTCAATTGATGTTGGCGCATCAATTCAAATATTGTCTTCAAGTCTTGAATGTGATCATTCTTTGACCGACTTTTAACAGCAATGTCATCTACGTAGCATTCAACTATTTTTCGTAGATGTTCTTGAAAGATATTGCTCATAGCCCGTTGATATATGGCACCAGCATTTTTAAGACCAAACGGCATAACCGTATAGCAATAAACCCCAAGGGGTGTTCGAAAAGATGTATGCTTCTCATCTTCTGGATACATCTTGATCTGATTGTATCCTGAGAATCCGTCTATGAAAGACATACGTTCAAAACCGCATGTATTGTCTATCATGACATCAGTAATAGAAAGTGGAAATTCGTCCTTTGGACAAGCCGTATTAAGATCTCGGTAATCTATACAAACTCGGACTTTTCCATTCTTTTTCATAACAGGAACAATATTGGCCACCCAATCTGGGTGTTGTTCTTCACGAACAAAGCCACATGTAATCAGCTTTTTGACTTCTGCTTCAATTGCATCCATCATATCTGGTCTAAAGCGTCGTTGTTGTTGTTTTACAGGCTTGACATTAGGCAAAATATTGAGTTTATGAGTAGCAACTTTAGGATCTAGCCCTGGCATATCTTCATAACTCCATACAAAGATGTCAATGTAATCTTTGATAAGTTTTATCAGCTCTTCCTTTTCATCTTCAGAAAGATTCTTACTGATGAATATTGGTTTGGACGTAATTCCATCTCCAACATCAATCTGGATAACCTCATCTTCTGTAGGTGGCTGTCGCTGTTCAAAACAAAGTTCCCATTGAGTATCCATCTGTTGAGCCCAAGGATCATTCTCAAATGGCTCTGGTTCATTATCAGCTTGAACCATATTAACTGAGAATATTTGCCCAGATTCACAATATGAGGAACGAGATATATCGGATTCGATGAATAGAATTTCTTCCGAATCTGATGATTGCGAAGAGCTAGAAGAGAATTCTTCTTGTATATCATCATTAAACATGTGGGACGGATCATATTCCAATCCATGACGAGTTTTCTGGTAAAACGGATCACCGCATAATGGTAGTCGTCTACCCTTGCCTTGATTAAGACCTTGCATAGTCTTCAAATCATATCCCATATTCTGGATAATCTTGATAGATTATTGACTATATTTGTCAATTCGGATTCTTCCTTTATCTTTATCTTTCAGATCATCTGTCTGACCAACAGGAATATTTCTAGCCAGACCAAACGCAATTTGACGTTTGTTTTTCTTATCAGACGGAACCACGAAATAGGATTCTTCATGATGTCTGAAAGTTACGCAAGCTTGTGATGAAGCGGCTACAGGAAGCAGATAGGGAGAAGATGTTAAGAACTTTTGAGCATAAGGTCCGACATCGACATAAGGAGGAAAAGAATTCTCCTTATGATCAATGTATAAAGTTTCTTCCGGTTCTATGTTGTCTTTATATTGATGACTTTGATTATCAGAAGATAAAGTCATTCTCTCAATAAACTTGACAGCCATATACGCGAACAGGAAATCTTCATTGATATCAAAAAGTACAGAATGATCAATATTTATATCATTTATAATCTGATTGCTACGCTTCGGATTAATCAACAGTGGACCATCATCCGTCTTCTGCGTAGATTTGCCAAGATTGACAATCAATGGTGATTTTGGATCATTCGTACAAGAAGTACGCCCTTTGACCTTGTTCATAAAAGGTTGAACTTGGCTTTTAGCAGGAATATTTATTGATTCCTCAGATGAAGTTTGAGTTCTTCCTTTAACTTTGATTATCAAAGGTTGATCATTGACAGGTTGGGATTGGATTCGTCCCTTGACTATGATCTTCAAAGGTTGCTCCTTCGGCGGATCTTCATTAATAGACTAATCCTCAGATGATGATTGATCCTCAGCCATGTCTGATATCTCTTTCACATGCTCTTGTTTATAAAGCCTTGAATCAGAGAAGTAGGCTTCGACACCTTTGAACGGATTAATATCAGCAAACTCAGTCTTCACAACTCCTTGGGAATCCACATACTTGAAGCATTGGTGGAGAGTTGAAGGCACAATATTGTGCTCATGAATCCACGGTCTTCCCAAAAGGATATTATAGGAGACGCCTGAGTTGATAACATAGAAAGTTACCATAGTTCGAAGATCACCAATCTGAATCTGCAGACGAATCTTCCCCAGTGGTTTGCTTTTGCCAGAGTTAAAACCGACTATCGTAGTACTAGTGTAAGTCAGCTCACTAGTAGGAATCCTCAGGGGTCTTAGCATACTCTGAAGAATTATACTAATTGAAGACCCAGGATCAATGTAAATCCTGTCAATTTCAGTGGATCCGATATATCCAGTGTAGCACAGAGGCCTATCATGCTTGTTGTGTTTCAATAGCATATCCTCTTGTGTAAAGGTGATGTTGGGAATTGCTTCCATCACACTATGACATTGCGGACATGACACTGGTATATTATCAGGAGTCTTGAGTTGAGCCAAACATGAATCTGCTTGAAGTAAAGCTTCGCTCAAAGTCTCTATGCTTTCTCTGGAAAGGCGAAGCAGTTCAAATATAGATAGTCTAGCCGGAGTATTGGCCAACTGAGCTAGAATGTCAAATTTGTAAGGCTTCATCACCACCCCCTGATTGGAAGCAGACTTCAATGGGGTATCAAAGCGTACTGCCTTCTGTTTTCCCTTTTCAACCACAGACGGTTTAGCAGGAACAGAAGAGGGTTGAGTTGGTAGTTTTCTACTACGTCTTCAGCTTCTTTGGAGGATCCCTCATAGTCTTTGTGGTACTCTTTTCCAGATCTTGTACCAGCAAAAGTTTCTTCTTCAAACTCAGGAGAAGAAAGTACCATATTACAGAATTTAGTCTTTCTTCCCTTAGCTTTCTTCTTGTGAGAGTTGTTACGAGGAACTTCAGAACCCAATCCAGCAGTAGAATTCTAATTTTGAATCTGTAAAGGAAGACGTATTCCTTTATCATAATTCAAACCTTCTGCCTTTTGAAAGTCATAACCCATCTTCTTCATGAGATGAACAGATTGCTGACTATACAAGTGGGTGGGCAGCGAACTTTTAATAAGTATCTCAACAGAAGAGGAAGAAGCAGGACTTTCTGTAACCACAGGAGAATGAAGAATAGATGTCTCTGTAGTTACGAGAGGAGAAGGATTCGGGATACGAGAAAAAATCCCTGTCGGAGCTTTTTCATAAGCAGCAAAAACTTGTTGTGCCCGGTATAAAGGAACACTATTCATGGCTAGCCACTGCTGATGAGTAAGCTTGAGCTTGGTAGGAGGAGCTAGACTTGGAGGACAAATGTTTAGTCCTTTCAGTCTATCTTCTAGAGGAAGGCCATCCCATAGATGATCCAAGTCATCAGGATCTAGAATAACATGAGAAATCATGTTGCAAGTTTTAACTTTCTTACCTTTCTTGGATTTTAAAGTTTTACCTTCATTTTCCAATTCAGGTACTAAGTCAGGATGTACCCACATGATTTCACCATTCTTCAATGTGAGTGGCAGCAATCCTGTATTTTCTTTCCTGGCAGGCGGGATATTTACGATCTTCATCGTCGTCTTCGGAATTGGGATAACTCCATCTGGGACTTGCTGTGGAGGAAAATCTCTGAACTAAAGAGAAACCATATTGGTTGTAACCGTATGGTCATCATTGGTTAAAGCGATAGCGCCACCATTTATCAGCTCTTGGATCTTCTTTTTTAAGACATAGCAAGCACTGGTAGGATGATTAATGATAGATACAATATTTGGGATTGTCAGTCAGATTCACCTCATTAGGCCTTTTTGGCTCTGGAATCTGAAGTTTGCCACTTTTTACCAGACATTGAAATATCCCTGGGATATCACTTTCGTCAAAAGAGTATTCTTCCTTTGGCCTGGAAGATTCCTGATTATTTGGCGTCATTTTGTTCTTGGAAAGATTGACCATAAGAGTATCTTTTCCTTTCACATTACGATTGCCAGGATTATTACCAGGATTACTTTTCTTCCCTTTATCTTCTGAAGCGAAAATCATCCCGTGTTCACGAGCCAAGCTTCCATTGGTCTCGGCAGAAACTGCTGCTATGATAAACGAAGCCCAATCTGTGAATTGGAAACCTGTAAAGACAGCAATGGATGGTCGCAGATTCATCTTGCATGTATCAATCAATGCTGAATCTGGCATACCAGGAGGCATCTTTAGAGTAGCTTGTCGAAAACGTTCAATGAACGTCCGAGTATCTTCTTTCTCCTTTTGTTTGATTTCTATCAAGGAGGACATGTTCATGTCCAAACCTCCTTCATAGAAGCGGGAGAGAAACATTGCCTTGAATTCGTCAAAAGACGAAATAGAGTTATCGGGTAAACTACGATACCAATCGTAAGCTGAACCCGTCAGGCACCCGATGAACACTCGAGTGAGAAGAGCATCATTTTTCTGCAAGTGTACAGTCATGATATCAAAGTAATTGATATATTAACTGGGAGATGCTTTTCCATCGAACAAAACCATAGATTGTGGCTTAAATTTCGGTAGAAAGGGTACATCATTCCAATGAGGAGGATAGGGTTGCTTAATCCCTAACCTCTGGAGCTGATCTTTGTGCCTCAAAATTTCAAACTGTGCTTTGAGTTCACGCACTGCTTGAATGGCTTCACTGGTTTGAGGAAGCACATTTGATTGAATAGTCGTTGGATGTACCGTAACCCCCACTGGAGGTGGTACATCTTCTGGAATGATGGGATCTGGAGATACAGAATTTTGATTAACAGCAGGCTCTTGAATATTCAAAGGTATATCAGCCCCTTGACTATCTTGAGTTTGTGCTGCTACTGGTACCGGAGTTATTACTGTAGGTTGAGCAGTTTGCTGATTCAAAATTATCTGATGCATGCTTTGCACCATGTTAAGCATGTCTTTCAATGATTGCTCCACGACAGTGAGACGTTGTTCCGTATTAGCAGAAGACGTCTCTGGTTCATCTCCAACAGTGTAGGATTCAATCTCTCTTGAAGATATAGAGGAATTAGTATAGAAGTATGAATCTACACTATCGGTATCAGACTCAAAAGATTGAGTACCCCCAGCTTTCGAATCAGAAGTCTGCAATTGTCTTTGTCTTCTTGATCGAGTATTCTGATATACTCCTTCAAAGGAATCAAGAAGCCTGTTGAACTGTTGTTGACCTGGGGTTTGGGACATATTCCGTCTTGGATGTCGTCCTCTGTTAGTATGAGATGACATATTGACTGACACATATGACAGCTCATGTTCTTGGTCTTCAGCTTGATGTTGAGGTGAGTTAAAACTTAAACGATCAAAAACTGACCGTTTTGAAGCCGAACAACAACAGTTAATCATAACCTGGTGATATTCACAATGATGTTTTTCTTGGGGGAATATTACCGAAGATTGTCTGTTCTTACATTTTTGCATTAGCAATTCACGTAAATCAGAAGGAACAGATGGAGTATTCTTCTTTATTACATTTGGGGTAGAAAAACGTTTAGTCCCTTGTGTATAAAGAAGATTACTGGCTGCATTCGCAGAACCAAACTGTACATTTTTACGCGTTTGGAGTTGTGTGCGTAAATCTTGAGATTTAGCACATAGGACTCCATTTTCTTGACGTGTAATTTGTAAGTTTGGTACTTTGCGTAAAGCAGTATAAGAAGGTTATTGGTGTAGGACAGAAGCTTTACCAACGACATTTTTATGCTGTACACGTTTAGGTACATTCACATTAGATGTGCAAACATCGTTATGAATTTTATCTACACTGTCAAAGACAGGAGACTTACCTTTACGCATGGAGCGTAAAAATTGATTATCTACCACGTCACAGACGGAAGATTTTGCTTTACGCGAGGAGCATAATTTATTTGGGCCTACCACGTCACTGACGGGAGACTAATTCTTACACTCAGAAGCATAAACTTTAGAGTCTGCCCCATTACGAATGGGAGATTCATCCTTATGTACTGAACGTAAAATTTGGTTCTTTTCCACTGAGCGTAAAACTTGATTCTTACGCAGTGGGCGTGAAACCTGATTATCTTCACCGTTATAAACGGGAGATAAATCGTTACACTTTGAGTGCAACTCTGAAGTAAGGACTGCCTCGTTACGAACGGGAGCCCCTACGACAGGAGTGGGAAGAATTCCCTTGTCATCAGAAACAACAGAGAGATCAGAAACCACTTTGGATTTGGGAATCCAAACTTTTCGTGCTTTGCGAGACTTTTGAACATTGGAGTGGCGAGAACCACCCCCAGTTCGGAGCATTTCTTCATAGGCAGTCTGGTCGAAGTGCACAACCAGAGTCTTCTTGGTCGAACCGACCGAAACATTATCATATTGAGCAATCGCCTCCTCGTTAGAGGAGAAGGTCGTCCCCAGCAGAGTCGCCATTTTGTTTCACTTAACAAAATTGCCAAACAAAAGTTGGATTTTGAAAATAAAACGGGAAAAAGTACAATAAGTACAAATTTGATTCTGGGAAAGTATTGCTATGGAAGTCTGATCTGTAAATGATCACTTTGTTCCTTGGACCATATGATGATGATGAAGATCACTGCTTGAAATAGAACAACTTGGAAAAACTAAGTCACCAGAAAGGTATCGACGTACTTGGGCACTGATGGCGAGGCCGAATGCTTTCCTGCTTTGCTTCACTCTGTTCTGAAAGAAAAGTTGAAGAAGAATGCTCTGGAGAATCAAAATCTCGAAGTTCTAATCTCTGTATTCTCTCATGTCTCTCCGTGTGTGTGTCTTTGAGAAAAATGAGTCTATTTATAAACTGGGGCTTCTGTGCGTAAAAGAGCATCAAAATCTATCTTTACGCTAACAACTGCCACCCATGATCAGAGTCATCCTTTGCGTACGTTGACACGCGTCCCATCATTTCAGTAAGAATAGGATACATGTACACACGTTCTTCGAAATATGTGGCATGAAGGCCATGTAGGCAAACCACGTTCCAAACTGGCCAGAAAGAATAGGGCATAAAAATAGCCCTAACATCCTCTGGGCGTAAAGCAGTAAGATGAGCGTAAAATAGCTCTGTCGTAGGTTTCCAGCGTAAAGTGGTTATTGAATAACCTTGAGCGTAAAATTGCTCAAATAGACTTTACGCACACATTGTTTTTTATGAGCGTAAGGACTCATGTAAAACTCCGTGCGTAAAAGAAACCATACAGTGAGCGTAAAGTAGCTCGATCTTCATAAACGACAACAGTGGTCTTTGTATAAGACAAATTCTATTGAATTCTGTGGTAAATGCCATCATTAATATCTTCATATCAGAGTTTGCATTAAATGCGAGATTTGACAGCTTTGTCCAGCGTAAAAGAGGCTGCTCTGTCCTTGGCGTAAAATCACCGGTGTAGACCCAAGCGTAAAAGATCAGTCTGCTTAGGCGTAAAGCGATTAGCCTTGTCTTGGGCGTAAAGAAATTACCCGTTCTATTAGGCATAAAGCAGACCACTTATGAATGAGATGACTCTTTCTTTGAAGCACTTTTTACGCTCCTACAGGTGATTCATGTCCAGCGGGAATGATCGAACTCGAAATACCTTGACATGGTAATTTTGATTGCTTCAACTTGTGGTTTGAAGCGAAGGTAAATTCGAGGATTGTTAGGACTTGCGATTGAAGAATAAGAAAACTTGAGGATTGAGTAGACCCAATCCGCATATCGAAAATGAGCAAGTCTAGACGCAACGCAAGAGTTACGTCCCGATGAGGATGATTATTCTGCGGGAATATTGACATGGTGATTCATGTCCGCCGTGGATAATCAGACTTGCGTGAGATCGGGGTGCGACATATTGCAAGGCTAGACGACCTTGTGATCGACTATGTGAATTGGATAGGTGAACTGTATTAAAACATACTTGAAGAGATAGACTACGATAATTGCTAGTGCGGACGCACGATATTAACATATCGAGGATTTGGTTGAGGACAACCTATCGTAGGATGACTTTCCTAAACGAGCTCAAACTTGGAACGGAGAATATGTTGATGCGAATAGGGTGAACGCTGCTTGATGTTTAGAAATTTGAGCGAAATAAACTTGGGTAGAAACTCCCGTACAAACGAACAAATGGTTTGACCATAGGACTTAGGGCGAGCGTCGTACGATGACCTTGCACGATGAACCATGAACTTGACTTGTAACTATGACCTTGTGAGCTGACCTAGCAAATAGACGGACGACCCTATGCCGAGTGATTGAACCTGTGCGATTGACATTACAGTATCGTCTGGACGGATGATAGACTTGTGGCAACAAGACTTAGAGTAGGACGGAGAAACTGGGGGTGTGCGTGAACGATGATGAAATTGGCCCCAAACAAGTGAATGATATGAAATCGATATTGTGCAAGTAAAGTTGGTATAACGAATTGAATAATTGATAGGAAGACGGACTCGATGATAGTACAATACTTGGTCTTGAATCGGACGGAAATTACTTAGACTTGGTCGACCCCGCTAAGAAGAAATCGTATTGATTCTATTGACAATAGCGCTTGAGAAGCGAAGCGAATAATCTCGAGGACCGAGATAAACGATATGTGATACACACATGAGTTCGGTTTTAAATTGAAGTTAGCAAAACGATCGGCAAATCAAAACTATCACGGGTAGCTTGTCCGACTTCGCTAGTCGCTAAGCTTGGTTGAAATGTACGTATTCGGGGGACGCCTTGAATGCGTGCACGATCCAAACTCAGCGATATGATGAACTCGAATGAAGCTGCAAGTGGGTGTTGAGATGCACATGAACGAATGAGTGAATTTTCCTCAGCCTACGTCTCTCGTATTTGATAAATTACAACGCACCTCGTACGACCATTTCAGTCCCATGACACGACGAAATAGCAACCAAGTCGAAGAAACGTGACAATTGAATGAGTACCATCAAGTCTAAAATGAGTAAACAGTCGTTCCATAAAATTCGCCAAACATATGCAACACAAAAGTTGGAAGAATAACCGAGTATAGTTCGATGTCATCGAGCGATAAAGCCAGTCGATAGGAATTGTCTACGATACACACACGACATGAGTTAGGGAACGGTAGGATGACCTGCACTCAGGAAGTCTCGAGGACGAGACTTGTTTTGAGTGGTGTATTATGTAATGACCCGCTCCGCCCTTGCGGAAAGCCGATTCAAACGGCAAGTGCAACGACTCAAACGAGCCGTCGACCCGAAGAGCTGGCATCGACCTGAGGAAGAATCGATGCAAGGCTTACATTGGCCCGTCAAAGATGAATCCAGACTTAGACTTTCAAAGGCGCGCTCGGAGTATCGCTCGGCCGATGCGAACATCGCTAAGGTGGGTGGCTCCGATGAACCCGTCTTTGCTTAGCCTAGACACATAACAATATGGACACTATAGCTAGAATCGCTAGGCGATAACACCGCGCATGCTAATAAATGACTCAACGCACCTAGCTAAGGGAATAATCCCATCTTGTATGCTTGTATAGAATATAGAAAAGAACATGAAAAAATATGAGAACTCTCGCACCACACTCCACGCTCGTGCTAAGGCACAAGCTTACGTTTCGTGTTCCTTATGCATTCAACAATAAAACAATGAATGGTTTACAACAATGAAACGGAAGACTATCGACATAGTCGTTCCGAGTAGAGTATAGCAACATTGAAAGACTTCGGGACCGATGGGTCACCAAGGTGACTCCCGCACGGAGAGTTGCATAATGTATGAATGAAAGAATGAATGAATATGTGAATGAATCAATGAACGAACGAACAAGTGAAAGAAAGAAAGAAAGGAAAGAATAAATGAAAGATAAGAAAGGAAAAAATGGTTAGCGACAGATGTGACGGGCACGTGCAACGGGACTCGCTACCCGTGCTGCACGGACACCAACCTGGTCGATAACGCATTATGGCTAAGGGTTAGCATATGGCTCAAAGACAGCCGTTAAGTTAAAATGATAATAAAATACGAAATGGTCGTGGACGGCTCGTGCACGAGTGAAAAGGGATTCCAAGGGCAACGAACGACATTTTCGTGGCCGGCCTAGGCGGAATCATGGCCTACGGGCGGACAAAATATGCGGGCTTGGGCACATAACCAAACGTAGGGCCGGTTATTCAATAGTCTATCAAGATGTACCAGCCATCACGCTTGATAGATGAGAATGCCATAGGAGAAAATGTCCAAAATGGCTGACATGCCAGCGACCGGTGCATATAGATTTAGGTGGGCTTTGCTGGTGGCAATCCACGTGCAAGTCCTTGCATTGAAATCAAAGTAGTCTAAAGTTAACTGAATGAAGCGCCTTATGAATAGACTTGAAATGTAACGCACCAAATGATAAGGAGTACTTCGTGCAAATGAATTTGAAAACACGCCTACGACGCGTTAGAATCTAAGACAGGAACACGCCCTTGGCACTGAATGTTTACGTGAATCATGTTAAGTTGAAATATATAAATTGTTGACTAACTTGGTTTACATTGAACAGGAAAGGCCGGACGGTAAGTATGGGTAAGTCATGCATATATTTCCATACGACACTTGAAATTGGCAACACGAGATAGGCTATGAAATATGCCATGAAATTGATCCTGAGGCAAGATTAGAAAGACAATGAATGATAGAGATGCACAAAAGTAAATAGAACGTGTTTGGTAATGATAGCATTGTGGGCGAGCTAGCCTCCTCACCAGTGCATAACAATATACTGATAACCCCACAGTCTGCTTGCAGGAAGCAGGAAACGTCGGTGGGTGCGGAACATTCCTCGAACGTGCTAAGGCGCGGAGCTATCTCTGGAGCCTTGGAACGTTGCAAGGAGCTGGAGCACCATATACAGGACATAATGTATCGAAACATCGCCATGAATCATTCCATGTTGTAAGCCACTTGGCACGTCCTTTTATATTTCAGAGAGAGAGAGAGCTTGAGCGATCTGTAATATCGGCCTAGCGTCGCTTGTAAACTTTTTGAAAATCAATAAAGTGTTTGAATTTGCTTCAACTTGTGTTTATTTACTTTCCGCTGCAAATGGGGACATTACTTTCCGCTGCAAATAGGGACACTCCGTGCGACTCTGTGGCCTAGCTCAAATCGGCCGTTTCTGGACTTGGTCTTGCACGGGCGCAACCTAGGCCCGTGCGGCATCACGCCTTAGCGAGGACGATCGCTCCTATGGGAGCGGGGCGTGACAGCGGTCCACTTGTAGTAATTCGGAAGAAAACCCTTTGTGTATAAGTGATACGTCACATCCAATTCTGGTTGAAACTTCATGTTCCGATATTTTACACACGGACACTTAATGTCCATGTCGTCCAGGGATTGAGGAAACGGCTTCGCAAATTGGAGGAATTGTTCTACTCCGGCGAAGTATTCATCTCGCACACCGCACATGTCATCTCGAATGCGGTTGTACATCCATGAACGGTCTCGCAGATACATGGATATAGCCATTTCTAGATATATGCAAATATGAATAAACTTCAAAGCTAAAACGAAGATATTACATACTACATACATACATTATTCTGCGAGCCCCCTCGGGGCCCCACCCCGAGCAGCAGACCCCTAATCTTAAAATAAGTGATCGAAGAAACTAAACATGTAATCAAGTGACACTATTACTAGACAGACTATCTGTTCTGTGTGAGATGTACTAGAGGACATCATTGAGCTATCACGGTGTACTCCGAAACTCTGGTAAGGAAACTCCAGTACCTATGATGTATCCGCAGTCTCGATAAGGAAAACTGTGGTAACTATGAAATCTTCGTAGCTCTGGTAATGATGCAGCAATAACTATAAGGAAAAGTAGCTCATATATACGCCTAGTGAAAAGGAGATGGATCGGACACATGATGTAAGCAGAAGTAAAGGTATGGGAGAATGGTTCTTCATCGATCATGTAGTTGCTTTCTTTGTTCCAAAAAAATATACACTGTGAAAAGATGCCAGTTGCTTTCATTATGTCAGTAGGTCCACCCCTAATTGACTGAATAAGAAAATTTGGTTTTAGTATGGGCACACATTTTATATGGGCTAATTTGGATTGCAGTTATGCTACATCCATTTGGAAGCCCAATGTAATGGCCAAACAAGCCACGCTCGAAACATAGGCGTCTGAGCAGGTTATCCATCCTCAAAATATAGTTCAAATGGGCCCCCAAAGAGTCATTGGCTGGTTAATTTTGCCTATTATAGCAGAATTGTGCATAGATGACCACTTGCTATGCACAAGGAAAAAATAACAATGATTGTTGCTCTATGTTCATGTTTCTTTTTTGTGTCGGTCCCTTCCTACTTGGAAAACATCCACGAGAGCATCATCCATGTGTCGAAAAAGTTTGGAGAGGACAAGATTTCGACTGAGGCTCGTATGAGCCGGTATACCGGTGCTTCAAAATGAGAACCTAAATCGGGTTCGGCATACCGCTCATGTGCTAACATCATATTTCCAATATATCGATCGTACTGAGCTGAGCGAAGTTACGGTTTTGGATCAGGTTTGATCAATTATCGATAGTCCATAGTGTCTCAGATAATGGAAGAGAATTATATCGTTATCCCTTGACCTTATTGAAAACTACTAAGGTGTGAATTACACATGTCAAACTTTCAAGAAGGATAAGAAGAAATGAAGTCCCTGGTTGATTCGGAAGAGATCGTTGGAGGAGATCCACATCGGTTCATCTTCAAGTTCTCGTCTTCGACAACTTGCTTTTTTATTATAATTTATTCCCACTTGTTGGCACTGGATCGAACCCTAACCCCAACCCTTCCCTCCAGCCCCCCCCTCCTTCTCACCCCTAGCTGCCCTCACCCCCCTGCCCCTCCCCCCCCACAGCCTCGTACCCTCCAACAACCCCCAGCCCCCCTCCTTACCCCCAGCCGCCCTCACCCCCTTGCCCCTCCCCCCAAGCCACCCCCCACTCACCACCACCCGCATCCCCCTACCCCTCCCCCTGCCAGCCCCTCACCCCCCAACCACCTGCATCCCCCCCTCCCCCGTGCCCCTCCCCCCGAGCCACCCGCACCCCCCCCAACCACCCACAACCAAAATAGAGAGAGGGGGGAGTTACGTACCGAAGAGGAAGGAGAGTTCGCCGTGCCGGAGGGGAGAGTTTGCCGCACCGGAAGGAAAAGTTCGCTGCACCAGAGGGAAAAGTGAGGAGAGAGAGTGAGAGAGTGAAAATAGGAAATGGGGAAAAATGAATCCCGGGGGGCAGATTTTAATTAAAATTTAGCGACATTGTTAGGAACGTCGCTAAATTCGTCGCTATTAGCGACATAATGGCGACGTTTAGCAACGAAAAGCTCATTTAATTAATATACATCGCTGGCACGTCGCAATTTTCGTCGCTAATAGCGACGATTAGCGACGTTTAACGTAAACGTCACTAAATTGCAAGAATTAGCAACGTTTTAACTAACGTCGCTAATATAGTAGATTTTAGTAGTGAGTATAAGGGGTATATTATACCATGTGGATGTGCTATATGGATATCTTGGTGTACTATGACATGTAGGGTGGATATATATATAGTATATGAGTAAGAAAGTAACTTAGCACCATAGGTAAGTATAGAAAAACATGTGTGAGGGTATAGTAATGGGTAAATGGTTAGCTATATGGGTCTATAGTAGGATATATGGATATATGTATATTATATCGGTAAAGGGTAAATGTTTACATATGGGTGGAAAGCATATTGGTATATGTTTGGGATAGATAAAGATAATAGTATATGTAATAGGCATTGGGTACATCCATGGATATATAAAGGATAAATTGGGTAACGTAATCCTAGATAGTAGGTAACTAGTAGAGATGTAAGATACATGTATTGATACTTGATAATATTAACTAGTATGGCTAATACCTTCAATGTATGGACCTAGAAACAAGGTATTGACTAGTATGAACTAAAAAATCTAGTTTATTCAAGGTATTAATCCTAGAACTAAGGTATTAATTAATAGTTAAGGTATTTGATATACGGGCTATGGTATTAGGTAAATGTGTGATACGGGTTAAGATACCGTGATACGGGATAAGGTAAATAGTTGTAGGCCAAGGTATTGCTAGAAATTATAGATAGAAGTATATATTAGGATAATATATGTTAGAAACTTATTAGTATAGTCTAGAAACCTAGTATTGGTCTAGTATTAACTAGTAGTGACTAGTTTGACCTAGTTAGTACCTAAAAACCAAATAGTGACTTATTAAAATCTAGTATAAGTTTATAAATCTTGTAAATAGGTAAAATCAACCTATAAACTAGAAAATAACCTTGTTTGACTATGTTAATCTAGATTTGACCTAGTTTGACTTTCATGACCTAGAATTGACCTAGAAATCATATTTCAATTTAGATATCAATGATTATCACTCCAAACCACCAAATTGACATTTATATTACATATTAGGCCTTCGAGGCACCGTATCAGATATTGTCGATACTTCACACCGGATCTCGGACGAGTATATTCTTTGATAATTTCCTGTTTCATGATATCTTCTATGTTTCTTATATTTAGTGTAGATATCCATGATTACTTGACACATTGGTCACACGGATTAGTATTGTTTGGATTCCATCATGATATGTTATTTTTTGTATATCTTGGTGTATCTTTAAGCCTTCTTGTTGTTCTTGTGCATTGTATGGACACCGATTCCTGCGAAGGCTCGATACCTTCTCAGAGAATCTCGTGTTGTAGCATGTCATGGTTGGATCCACTATACTAGTCAGGGACGAAGAGTTTTAGCGTAGATATGTGATCAATACCCTCCTTGCATCAAGTCTTGAACCTTGAATAGTGTTAATCATACAACGCACATATAATTAACCAGGCCATAAACTCTTGTATCAAGTTCCTAAGTCGATCACATGTTAAAACTAGTGCTCACTCACATAGATAGTATTTTCTGGATTCTTGTACATGATATACCCTGCTCTCTTGCTCTTACACTCATTTACAATCTTACTATGCCTTACCATGTTTATGTACGTATCACCTTACCTCGTATATTCTCTCTATTTACTTCTGCATAGTCGTTATCTTTTTACTGGAACTGTTATTAGAAATGTATCTCGTTCCAATCCTGATTGGATATATTTTTCAAACGACGAGGATAATTGCACCACTTATTACGGCCCTTCAGATGTAGTAGGCATAGATCAGAAGACTCTGGTTCAGGAGGGTCTAGTCCCGGCCGAAAAGACCCACTTAGCGACTCAGTAGATTAGATTTGTACTGGACTGTCTCCAGATAATGACTCTTGGCATGTTATTTATTTAGAGACTTGTATTTTGAGATTGTTGACTCTTAGATTATCTGGACCTGTATTATTTTACGTATGTTAATTAGACTTTTCTGGATATTTTATATCTTGTTGTCTTTATCTTTCGTATCATTTATCTTTCTTAGAATATTGTGATTGAGTATGATATATTGTCATTACTTGACCTCCGTTTGGAGTTGACTATCTCGACAGGTTTTGATATTTATAATTTTTAGATAGTTAGATAGACCTAGACAACGTTCTACACCCGATGTTGCGGCGTAGGCTGGACGCTGTCACATACTCGTGCCCCTACACTGAGTGCGGGTCGTGACAGAGACGAAGGGGAAGGGGATCACCAGGGGGAGGTGGCCGCCGGAGTTGAGAGAGGCGCCGGAGGCAGGGGTTGGCGGGTGGAGGGGGCCGCCAGAGAGAAGAGGGGGAGGGGGAGATAAATTTTCGGGGGAGTTAAAAATTTTGGGAGAGAGAATAAAAAGTCGATCAGCCAGATAACCCTATATGAAATAATTTAGCGACATCGTAAAGTGACGTCGCTAAACGTCGCTGACTACTAATATACGGACGACCTACTTTAAATGAGTGGAAAAACGTCGTTGTTTAAAAAAAACATCGATGTTCTCCGACGGAGTCGTGATATTTGCTTTCCAAATAATAACGTACGTAGCTAACTGTCGCTGATAGTGACGTTCAGCGACGTCTTTTTGTTTCGTCGCTAAATGCAACATAATTAGCGACATTTTTTGTTAACGTCGCTAATCTCGTCGCCAATATGACTTATTTTGGTAGTAATATACATATATATATATATATATATATATATATATATATATATATATATATATATATAGCCATTAGCCAATGATCTAGTCCCTAAGGCACTAGCCTAGTGGTAGTGCGGGAGGCCGCCCGAGCATTGGTCCTGGGTTCAAATCCCTCTTGGACTGCTGGGTAGCTTTGGGCCACGGTCCGACTTGGAGAAAAGACACATAAAAAAATTTATATCTATATATATAGAGAGAGAGAGAATAAGGGAGGTGAGGTGCCACCTTATGGGTGGTGGCTATGTGTCACCCTCCCATGCTATCATCATGCACCGAAAAGTGTGCAAGTGCATGATGATAGCATGTGGGTGACATATAGCCACCTCACCGTGAGGTGGCACCTCACCTCCCTCTCTCTCTCTCTCTCTCTCTCTCTCTCTCTCTCTCATATTTTATATATATATATATATAGCCAACGATCCCTAACCTAGCCCGTCCGCGGAGTCCCGCCAAAGCCCCGTCTTGCACCATCCGATCGGGGGGATCGGGGGCTCGTGCAGGGCTCGCGCGCGCGTCCGCTTGATCCAGCGTTCGTCATCTCAAAAATAAATAATTTAGAAATAAAAATTATATATATATATATATATATATATATATATATATATATATATATATATATATATATATATATATATATATGGGGGTGTGTGTGTGTGTGTGTGTGTAATTTAGAAAAAAAAATATATAAGTTATATACTTACCTACTAACATAATTATTAACCATTAATAATTATACTTACGATAAATGTTCATCATCTCCAAAATAAATTACTTTAAAATATATTATACTATTTCAATAATAAATTTGTCATACAAGTATCCATTTAAACACTAAAAATACAGATAGAAGATACGTACGCACATACACCACTTCTAATAAGTATATATAACAACAATAGAGAGGGAATCCAACATTATATAAAGGATGGAATGAATTACTAAATTATATTCTTGTTCTAAATAGGTACTTTGACTATGAATATTGAAAGGAGGTGCACCAAAATCAAAGGAGAGGGTCAGCAGTGGCTTAATTGAATGGAGCATTGAATGCTATGGGTCTTCCTCTCTATGAGCTTTACATGCCTGACTGTGTTGTATAGGGTGGGGTCATATATGCATGCATGCATGACAGGGCTCTACTTTCTGTTCCCTTCTTCCATGCATGTGAGATGTGGGATCTCCTCTCTCTCTCTCTCTCTCTCTCTCTCTCTCTCTATATATATATATATATATATATATATATATATATATATATATATATATATATTATACAAAACACAATGGTTTTTGAATCCTAAGACTGACTGTGCCAAGATAAAGAGTGGTTGGGATTTAATCTTGGTGAATCAACGGTTGTGGAATTTTATGGGGAAGAGCATTATTGGGAGTGGGGTTTTATGGGGAAGAGCATTATTGGGAGTGGGGTTTTATGGGGAATCCAAAGATGGGGATTTAATATTTTGATGGTTGGGATTTAATATTTTGATGGGGGCCTCATAATGGTTGTGGATGAGCATTATTGAGAGTGGGATTTTATGGGGAATCCAAAAAAATTCACATCCAGCAGTGGTTGGGATTTAATATTTTGATGGGGGCCTCAAAATTATTATTGTTCGTTTAAAATTGGGGGTCCAAGATTTTGAGGGAGAATACCTTAAATGAACCATGTCCTATGGGCACGGGTTATGACTAGTATATTATACAAAACACAAAGGTTTTTGAATCCTAGGGTTGACTGTGCCAAGATAAAGAGTGATTGGGATTTAATCTTGGTGAATCAACGGTTGTGGATGAGCATTATTGAGAGTGGGGTTTTATGGGGAATCCAAAGAGTGGGTTTGCACTCATAATGAGAGCATCTCCAACCCTATTGTGAGTTTGAAAAAAATGGTTGCCACATAGGAATGACAACCATTTTTTTCAAAAGTACTTCTCCAATGCAAATGTGAAATAAAGTGTGGAGTTGACATGGCAATGACATGGCAAAGACAATGTGAAGTTGGTTGTCTAGATCTAGACAATGCACTTCACAATGTCTTTATGTCCACATCATCATTTGTGAATAAAAATATTTATAAAAAAGTAGTAGAAGAGTAAAAGTTGTCTTGGAAGTTGTAAAAAATTATTTGTATTGTCTTCTCAATACTTTTGCATTGGAGATGACATTTTAAACCCATTGTCATTTGTGAATATAACCTTGTCACATATACAAGACATTGTCTTGTCCCTCATGCCACATAGGATTCACAACACAAAACAAGACAATAGGGTTGGAGATGCTCTGAGAGTGAGGTTTTATGGAGAATCCAAAGAGTGAGGTTTGCACTCATAATGGTTGTGGATGAGCATTATTGAGAGTGGGGTTTTATGGGGAATCCAAAGAAAATTCACATCCAGCAGTGGTTGGAATTTAATATTTTGATGGGGGCCTCATAATTATTATTGTTCGTTTAAAATTGGGGGTCCAAAATTTTGAGGAAAAATACCTTAAATGAACCATGCCCTATGGGCACGGATTATAACTAGTATATATATATATATATATATATATATATATATATATATATATATATATATATATATATATATATATATATATATATATATATAGACACACACACACATACATTAGGCCACAGGAATAGAAGCATCTGTCCTCCAAAAAAAATTTCACCATGGTAAGCATTATTCTGCGTAAAATAACTAAATTTCATTGCAACAATAAGTTACTTACTATCAGGGCTGTTTGACAAATAGAAAGTGAAAAAGGATTAATTAAATTTTCACTTTCATGAATACAAAGTGGGAAAATTCATATATTAATTAATTACTAATGTTATCGATTTAACCAAGTGATTATTACTTAAAGTTAATTAGTTACCTTTACAACTTAAATTAAATTAGGAAAAAGATAAAGTTAATAAAATAATTTATAAACTAAATCTTAATTAAATAATAATTATCTTTTACTTATTAGTGGGAATTTTTATAAGAAACATCAAAGTTTGTTGAAATTGAACTGAAAGAATAAAGTTTTGTGAACAAAGAAAGAACTAAAATGCTCTATGGAAGGACCTTTTTCAAACAAATACTTTATGATAGAGCATTTTTCTTTATACTGCAATTAGTTTTCCATTTAATAGCATTAATAATATTAACAACTAACTAATTTATACTAATAAAAATCAAAGAAATGTCCTATGAAATAAATTTAATAAGAGGTCGTGGGTTCAAATCTTCTTGTATTCATTTTTTCACACAGAAAATATCACGTTTTTTTTTTTTGTAAAAAAAAGTAGGGAAAGATTTAAACCCTCACCCTCCTATTAATTTTTGTGTAAAAAAGGAGTACAGAAAATGCCATTTGTAAACAAGATTATGGGAAGATTTAAACCCTCACCCTTCTACTAGATCTTATTGCTTCAAGAGCTAACAAAAATCCCATATATTTTGATGTTATGAATACATGTATATGAAAAATTAAAAAAAAGGGTAAGAAAAATGTCCATTGGTTGGACCTTTCTTTTACAAAAAACATCCAACGGATGGAGCTTTTTTCCCCAAAAACGTCCAAAGTATGAGCTTTTTTTGGCTCAAAAAGCGTCCAACTAATGGACATTTTGTTTTCATTGATTATTGATTGTTTGGTTTCCAAAAAAAATATATATATATTCCTTGAACTTCTTGGTTCTCTTTTGGCAATTTGTCAAAACTTTGTTGTATGCACAATTTTATTAAAATTTGTCGAAACTTAATTGATTAAACTAATTCAACAATATTTATCATCTTCTATTAATTAATTATCTTAATAACTAAGTTACTAACATGACAATAATAAAATTTAATTAGTATGCTAGTTAATTAGTTAATTAAAAAACAAATATTTAATTTACACAATTCCAACCCACATTATCTTTTTTGAGAGGATGTGAAAATTTGGATTCGGAGAAGACAAATTGGGGACAAGCGAGGGACAAGAAAGTGAAAAAGAAAAATCATATCCCCCATCTCCATGTTTAGGGCTGCAAACGAGCCAAGCCGAGCCAAGCTTTTGTAAGCTTGAGCTTGGCTTGACTAGAATTAATCGAGCTCAAGCTCGAGCTCGAGCTTGATAAATTTTTTATTTTAGAGCTTGAGCTTGTTTATATTAAGCTTGAGCTTGGCTTGGTTTGAGCTCGAGCTTGGCTTGATAAGTAAGCTTGATTCAAGCTTGATAAACAAGCTTGATAAGCTCAAAATCGAGCTCGTTAAGCTTGATTTCAAGCTCGCTCAACTTTATTTCAAGCTCATTAACCTTGATTTCAAGCTTAACGAGCTCGAGTTCAATTTAGTTAGATTTGAATTCAAGTACCTGTGATATTATTAATTCAAAAGTTCCTTAATATCAATTATTAAGGACATATAAATATATAATGCACACAAATATACATATATTTAGAGTTCAACAAAGAACAAACGAGCTTCTAACAAGCTCCTAAACGAGCTTCTAAACGAGTCAGCTTGCAAGCTCATCAACGAGCCAGCTCGCGAGCTCAAACGAGCCGAGTACTTCTAAGCTTGAGCTTGGCTCGTTTATTAAACGAGTTCGAAAATGAAGCTTGAGCTCAGCTTGTTTACTAAACGAATCGAGCTCAAACGAGCTTTTATCGAGCCGAGCTTCGAGCAGCTCGCGAACGACTTGGCTCATTTGCAGCCCTATCCATGTTTACCAAACATTTATAAAGTTAAATTTTCACACATTTGCAAATTTCGGACCAAAATCCACTTTACCAAATATGCCATAGAAAAAGTTGATAAAGTATGAACATGCAAATGCATGCACTAGACAGAATATTATTGGTTATATAATATGCATGTTGAGTACTAACGCTATTTCCAATGAGGATTTCTAAAATTGAGTTTCTATACATTCTAATATAAAAAATTTCTATCCTATTTGGCAGACTTTCTACGTAAGAATTGTATAATATATATATATATATATATATATATATATATATATATATATATATATATATATATATATATATATATATATATATTCTCCACTGGTTCTCAATTTCTATCATACGTGGCAGAAAATAAAAGGTCAACTTAATTATTTAGTTTGAAAGTATGGTCCAATATAAATTTCTATGAGAGATGGAGAATTTTTATTAGAGTTTTTACACGTAGAAATTCTCCTTCCTATGTCACGTATGATGACGGGTAAATTTTTACTAGAAAACAGGTTGTTACCATAGAAATAGGAGAGATGTAAACCCCCATCAGAGATGGCCTAAGAGGTTGAATTCTAGTTGGATTGGTGGAGTATTTAGAGCATAATATGTGTGTATTGTTTTTTGGGTTGATGGAGCATATACAACATGCATTCATATATTGTACAAATAAAATGACCCACGTATACACAACATGCATTTATATATTGTAGAAATAAAGGTTGTTGGGTTTGAAATTTGAATTCAATGACTCTCCTCAGCTTCGTTGTGTGATCAAAATGAACACTTCAAAGTTTTTGATTAGTAATACTAACCTCATCAAAATGAGCACGAATTCAAAGTTGTTGTTTAGTAATATTAGCAAAAAAAAGGGGGAAATGTTGTCCATAAGGATGTAGTCCGTTGGATACACCGGAGGATTCCGTGGAAATGAGCACGGTTCGAATTCTCCTCTTTATATTGTTCGTCAGCCTGGAGAAAAAGGGCACCTAAAAAACACCCTAATAGTCTCCCACAAATCTTTATGTTTAAACCTTTTCTCACTTCCTACTTCATTTAATAATTATTTTCTAAAAAATAATATGAAATGACCTTTATACACTCTTTTGAAGCTAAAAGTGAATTTGTCTATCTCACTATTTGTTGTACACATTTCTCACATCTTCATCTCTCTCTCTCTTCTCTCTCTCTCTTCTCTCTCGAGAGAGAGAGAGAGAGAGAGAGAGAGAGAGAGAGAGAGAGAGAGGAGAGAGAGAACTTTTCGTCTCTTATCCAGATATTTCTATATATCATGTCCTAAGAAGTCTCGAGAGAGAGAGAGAGAGAGGAGAGAGAGAGAGAGAGAGAGAGAGAGAGAACTTTCGTCTCTCTTATCCAGATATTTGTATATATCATGTCCTAAGAACTTCTCTTCTCTCCTCTTTCCTCTCCTCTCCTTGGAACCTCTTTTTTTTTCTCTCTCCTCTAGATCGACTATTATCTCCATCTTTTTCTTCTTATGTTGAACATTTACATTCTATAACCTATTTTTATAGACAAACCCTCATTTATCTTTTGTTTTATTCTAAAACAATATATTTAAATTTTACTTCCTACTAAAATAGACCGAATGTAATTATTTAGAACTATTTATGACAACTTAGAACTAATTATAACTATTTATAACTAGTTATAACCAATTGAATATTATAACCAACAAATAATATTTTTCACATTTAATAGTCTTACCACAATTTGTTATATTTGCTTATAATGGCTACATATGGTTATAATTATGTTATGTTTGTTATAATTAATTCTAAATGGTTATAAGTAGTTCCAAATGATTATAGTTGTCTCTTTTCGTTGGAGATAAAAATTAAATAGTTCGAGAGATGAAGAAAGTAGTGTGAGAGAGCCAAAGGACATAAGAGAGTAATACCAGATAAGAGAGAGAGAGAGAGAGAGAGAGAGAGAGAGAGAGAGAGAGAAATGGAAATTTAATTATTTATAATTGGGATAATTTGGTATGGTTCACTTGCTTTAATATATTATAAACAGTTTCAAATGGTTACAATAAGGCTATGCCATTATACTATTTTGAAATGGTTATAATTTTTTTTTTTTTAGAAAAATACAAATTAAGTATATAACTTTGTAAATATTTAGTTAAAAGAAACATGTGAGAGAGAATTAAAAATCTCACAACTAAGTTTTAAGTAGAAGAACAGCAATTATTTTAAAGAATAAAATGGATGGAAGGAGGAGGATTCAACGTAGGGCTAAGAATGAGGATGACCCGGCATATGAAAGTTGAAAAGTGCCATACAAAATTCTCTAATAAAAACGTACACACAAAACTAAAAGTGGAAAATTATTCTCATGTCCTGGAAACAAACCCTCATGTGGGAAATTAGTCATGGTGGCTAAAATTAGAAATTGGAACTGGAGTGAGCTATGATGAGCTGGTATATATCGACTGAAATGTTGGCTAATTTATATTAAAAAAAAGTATACAAAATAAAAAATTAGATGGACGGGAGCCGTCACTGTAGAAAAAGCTACTAATTTGAGCATAACATAATGATGAGAGAAAAAAAAATTAGCTTGAACAGTTTAAATGATTCTTTAATTTCCTTCTTTGCAGAAAGCTCAACTTCTTCGAGCAGAAGAAAATGAGTTTGTACATCACAAGTTGACCACTCATCAATAATTATCAAGTTCCTTTGTCTGTTTGTAAACCTTTTGCTCCAAGTTCTTCAATATGTGGTATTGTAACGTGAGGGAGTGTTATTGATCTTCCTATCTGAATTTAGGGACCTGTCCATTTCCAAATCAGAAATTTCATTTAACGGGAGAAATTTTTTTCAAATTGCACAGAACAGGAGTATTTGGAGAATTTACTAGAAGAGTATCCGGCGCCAGTGTTATTGGCGTCGAACATTAAAAAATTAAAAGAATTTGTTTGGCGTCAGTAGCATTGGAGCCTGATTTTTTTTTTTAAACAAATTAATAAAACATTTCGGCGCCAGTGGAACTGGCACTGGCGCAAACAAAAAAGAAATTAAAAATCATTATTTGCGCCAGTGCCACTGTTATTGGCGCCAAACTAAATTTGGTTTTTTTTTTCTTTCGAGATTTTTTGATTTGGTTTTATTTACTTTGCTTTGATTTATCTTTTAGTTTGATTTTGTTTAATCTTTTAATTTTGTTTAATCTATTAGGTATTTTGTTGTTATCTATAGTATGAATAATAAAAGATTAATATATAAAATAAATAGATATATGTATTTATATATTCTGTTTATCTTTTAGTTTTACTTTGTTTATCTTTATTAGTTACTTTGTTATTATTTATAGTATGAATAATAGAAGATTAATATATAAAACGAATAGATACATGTATTTATATGTTATGTTTATCGTTTAGTTTTATTTTGTTTAATCTTTTAGTTTTGTTTAATCTATTAGCTACTTTGTTATTATCTATATTATGAATATATAAAAAATATTAGTTAATATTTTTTTATATAATAATTTTATATTACTTAATAAATTTTGTTATTATCTATATTAGTTAATATACAAATTAATATATAAAATAAATAGATATATGTATTCATAAACAAATTAATTTGTATATTTTTACTTATTTGTATTAATAATGAAATTCCTATAATAAATTTAATATATTAGTATTTATAATAACAAATCAATATACTAATTAATATATTAGTATACAAATAAATATATAAAATAAAAATAAATATACACAAATTAATATATACAAATTAATATATTCAAATTAATTTGTATAATAACTAATTGATTTTGTTGTTATCCATATTAGTTAATATACAAACTGTATAAAATAATATATTCAAATTAATTTGTTATTATAACTAATAGATTTTGTTGTTATCCATTAGTTAATATACAAATTAATATACTATTTATTTTATATATTAATCTTTTACTATTCATACTATATATAATAACAAAGTAACTAATAAAGATAAACAAAGTAAAACTAAAATATAAATAGAATATATAATTACATATATCTATTTATTTTATATATTAATTTTTTATTATTCATATTACAGATAACAACAAAATAACTAATAGATTAAACAAAACAAAAAGATTAAACAAAATCAAACTAAAAGATAAATAAAGGCAAAGTAAATATAACCAAAAAAAATTCCGAAAGAATAAACCAAATTTAGTTTGGCGCCAGTGACATGGCACTGGCGCCAAACAATAATTTTTAATTTTTTTTGGCGCCAGTGCCATTTACGCCGATTTCTTTATTAATTTGTTAAAAAAATCTGGCACCAGTTTTACTGGTGCCAAAAACTTTTTTTAATTTTTTAATGTTCTGCACCGGTAACACGGGCACCGGATTCCTCTTTTTGTAAGTTTTCCAAATATCTCCTATTCTGTTCTGCACAATTTAAAAAAAAAAATTCTCCCGTTAAATGAAATTTTTTGTTTCCAAATTGACATCTATGTGTTATTCTTGCAAAAGATTTCCATTTTGACATCTTTGTGTTATTCTTGCAAAAGAAAAAAAGTAGGTACACAAAAACCTGTCTAATCTCAATAACAACCTAGGTAAACTGTAAAAACCACTAGTACAGAAATGAAAGACAGTATATACAACTTTATTTCACAAATTCATATTTCATACACGACGCAGTCGTATTTGCTGATAGATGGCCATGTGTCCAAATAACATCGGTCTTGCACATGTATGACACAATTTTAAACATGTGGTATTCATCCGTAATTGTCAACCACCGAAACAACCGGTAAAGTATAGAAATTAGGCAAAGCATAATTAACACTCCAACACTAACTATTTGGGGGGACCTGCTTACAATCAGTGTTTTAAAAATCGAATTAAACTGGCTAGTTGAATCGGTCAACTCGTGAACCAGTAATTTTTTCGGACTGGCTTAACACAGACCAACTATTTTTTTTCCCAAATATTCGGTCAATCAAGTCGACACATCTGATCCAGTTGGATTTTGAACCGATTTGACTCTGACTTTTTTTGTTTTGTTTTGGACTTCACATATAATCAAAGTTAATACACTTACTTTTGACTAATTCTACTACGCTAAACATACGCAATTTTTAATTAGTATATACGTAGTTGTGTACTATGTAATATATTTAATGTAAGATTGTAAATCTATATAAATGGTTGAACTAGGATTAACATAGTGTTTCAACCAGTTTGATCCAATCCAATGTTCTGATCTGGTCCCAGTTTTAAAACATTTGCTTAGAATATAAGAATCAAAGTTTGTTGATTTTGTGGTTACCAACAATGGCAAGGCACTATGAGAGCACCAGAAAGGTTTATAAGATCATTGTTCTAAATGGAGGTTGTATAGTATGTTAAAATTGTTCTTCCACACATGGTAGCTAGCTAGTTATATGTGTTTCAAGTATGTTTCATGATTTCTTTATGAACATGATGAAGTTAGTTGTTAAAGCTATTTTTAAAAGTAATAGTATAATTTATTTAATATTTTCAGTTGGTTCTTGTGGAGACTCCAAATTAATAAGGGACAATAACATTTCAAAAAACATTCAACATCCAGGAGTTTTATTTTAGTTTCCAAATAAATAAGTAAATAAAATATGGGTTTCTTAGTAATTTTTAGAGTTATTTGTATTTATCCCTCAAATTGCTAATGATATCTCTACTTTCCCCCAATTTATAGTTATTTGTATTTATCCCTCCAATTACTAATCATATCTCTACTTTCCCCCCACACACCCACAAAATTTGCGGATAAAGTGCAAACAAACCCTCCAGATTTGCATTTTTGCATTTAAAGACCCCTTGTTAAAAAAAAGTTCCACATTTTTATTTTTACTCAGTTTGCACCCATGCCGTTAACATCCTTTAAAATACGTCTAAAAATACGATTTTACCCCTCCACTCTCTCCCCCCTATATCTCTGGTGGTAGGGGCTTGTCAAGCAGGGCCGACCAGAGGAGAGGGGAGCGTGGCTGGCCAGCGGAGGGAGGAAGGGACGGGTCGAGCTAGGGGTGAGCATTCGGTTAATTCGGTTCAAACCGAACTAAAAACCGAATAAGCAAAATCGAAATCGAACCGAATTAGCCCATAACCGAATCAAACCGAATCAAAAAAAAAGAGCCCATAACCGATTAATTCGGTTTTGCTTATTCGGTTTTCGGTTCGGTTTGAACCGAATTAACCGACTGCTCACCCCTAGCTCGACCCGCCCTCTCTTCCCTTCGCTGCCCGGCCACCCTCCCTCTCCTCTGGTCGACCCCGCTTGACAAGCCCCCACCACCGGAGAGAGGGAGGAGAGAGTGGAGGGAGGGATAAAATCGTATTTTAGACGTATTTTAACGGCTGTTAACAGCAGGGGTGCAAACTGAGCAAAAATAAAAATGTGAGATTTTTTTTTTTATAAATAAGGGGTCTTTAAATACAAAAATGCAAATCTAAGGAGAGTTTGTTTGCACTTTATCCGAAGATTGGGGGGGGTGGGGGGGGGGGGGGGGGGGTGTGGTAAATACAAATAACTCTAATTTTTATTTATACAAGAATTTTTGGTTTATGGAAAGTTTTATGGTATCAGGTTTAGACCTAATTATACTTCAGTTATTGGATTTTGTCCGTTTTAGACTTTGCATAGTAGAACTTTTTAGTGATACATTTTAGTGACGAAATTGGACTTTCAGTGACGAAATGAGTCTTTTAATGACGAATATTCGTCACTAAAAATGTAAGTATCCAAGGTATAAAACAAAGAAATTCAGTACCCAAAGTCTAATTAGATCTTAAACATGGTACCCTTATACAAAATAATCCTAAAAGAAAAGGTAGTGAAGTTTAGAAATAACTAAAATGATTAATAATTTTTGGCTGCAGACTCGGTATTATTAATAAATTTGGTTGGATAATATAGCAAGCTACTTCCTGCTTCTTATCTACTCAGTTTAACTAAAATATAGAAAGGAAAAAAGAGAGGAAAAAGTAGCTTAATTTGAATTTTGATTTATTACTCAGATGATACAATACATTTCTAACAAATATTACGGTTACTTATTCTAAAAAATAAAATAAAATTATTGCAAGAGTATCTTCATGTACAAGTCGTGATAACCCAATATAAAATGCCAAACTCACGGCATGTGGACGATTTGATGCCCCAATTTCACACCTTTTGCAAGATGTTAATTTGAATTATGTTAAACACGTAAGACTTCTAATTTTAGCAACGACCCCGACGGATTTTAAGTATTAGTGACATAATATTTGTGATCCATCAATGACCCCTCGTTTCAACTTCTTCTTTTGTTAGGCGTTCAAATCCCTCATCATCCATATAGACAAGAAGTACGAAAGCTTAATGCTCGAGGAAAGCACACTGTTGGTGCCATGAAGGAAATTTGCCCACGAGATGACATGAAAGGTTAGAGGCATTTAACCATGATAAGGATTGAACATACACATATAGCAAACAATTAAATGGTTTCCAAGGACCCCCAATTGAAGAGGGCCTCCCAACTTGCCATTTACAAGGAAGCAAACAATTGGAAAGAACAAGAAAAAGGTAAAGCTAGAAGTTAGAGATCAATAATATCTAGAAAAGGCCAAAGGGATAGAGACATGCATAGAATTAAGGGTTTACGGTAGCACACATGTCCTAACTAACTTTATAACCTTAGTGGTTGAAGAAAAGATACCCATATACTCAATTTCTACATTTTATTTTATTATATTTAGATAAATAAAGAAATAGGTGCCGAATACAATAAAAGGTTACTATGACAACTTTTTGTGCGAGTCACTAACTTCTTCTCGCAGCCAGAAGTCATAGTGTTGAGGACGACTCGAAAATCTGTCTGGACCTGACCCGGATAGGACTAGATTTTCCTCTACAAAATCATGTCCTACCTTTTCATAGTAACAGGACAGGCCAGATTTAACCTAAAAAATTGAAGAAATGACCCAGACCAGCTTGGTGAAAGAATCGGTCAAAAGACATGTCCGACCCAGACTAGGCCCAATCCTGCACCCCCCTCCCCCTTGCGGATCCTGCCACATGGCCACCATGTGTGTGTGTTGTTTGGGGGGGGGGGGGGGAGAGGAGGGGGTGTATGCCAATTTACCTTCACCATTGACTATTTAGGGGCTATTCTGGTAAAAAAAAATTCCAACATAACCATATACCATGGGTAAAGAATATTTTGACCAAAACATCTCATATTTTAGTTGTTATGGATATTAGTCAAGAGCATTTTAGTTATTTCACTAAAAACAACCAAAACACTTCCATAACCGGCATATATAAATGGCTATATTATAAATTTATTTTAATATTTTTATTCATCCAAAACTCTATAAATATGGTTGATTTTAGCTATTTTTAAGTAAAAAAATCACAACTAAAACTCTTGTTATACTCTTTTTAGTTACTTCACCTCTAGGTTTTAGTTCTAGACTTTTAGTATGTACTACTCAGTCTAAATGCCATGATAATGAATAACAACCATTGTAGCAACAAGAAGGTCCACAATTCCAGCCAACACAAACATAGAAGGTATAAGGCCACGGAGGAGAATGGGAGTCTTGAATAAGACAATGATCATGAGACAGAGAGGAGGAAGCTCTATGAAATTTGCCCTGACGAAAGAACCTATGTTTTAGTTTATTAAGATTTTAGTATTAGGATTTAGATATTCACAATTGTCATATATTAGTTTTTGTGTTGTGGCTTTATATTTATGCATTCTCACAGTGAATGTATTCAACACTACAAGTTACGTTATACTTAATTAATATCTTTTAATCAAGCACTAATTTTGTATATTTATATTTATTTATTCTATGTTATATATAATTATAATTTGTAAGTTATGAAATAATTATATTACTCGGACCAGACTAATTGGATCAAAATAACGCAGCTCAATAGAGTTTGAAGCCTAATTCGATTTCAAATTTTCACAACCAATATACACAAAGGGTCCAAGACCCATGTTAGATTGTTAATACAAAACTTATCAAATTATATATATATATATATATATATATATATATATATGTATATATATATATATTTATTAGTTTATAAAATTTTGTTTAACCTAAGAAAAATTCGAACACTTCGACACTGTTAATGTAAATTTTTAATTAATTAAAATTATTCATTTCTCTTAATAACTTGATGTCTTTATTCCATTCTCATATTTATTTTTAAAATAGTAATTGGTTAACCCGGACACGGCCGGATCCAGTTTGGTCTCGTACAAATGGATTCTACCAGGGTCATATGTCCGAGCTAGATTTAGATATTTCGGTCAAAGTCTGATCCAGTCCAAACTGAACTTGATTATATATATATATATATATATATATATATATATATATATATATATATATATATATATTTTTTTTTTTTTTTTTTTTTTTTTTTTTTTTTTTTGAAGCAATGGATAATTGTGGCAAACTCGTCTCCATTGGGGCTCGAACTTTCGACCACTTGGGCCGCATGCATCTCTCTTAACCACTAGGCTAGAGGTCTGCAATGTGTGTGTGTTTGTGTATATATATATATATATATATATATATATATATATATATATATATATATATATATATATATATATATATATATATATATATATAAAACAGACTCCTGGTCCGAAGGCCTACAAATTTGATCCGAAGGTCCGCACCCATACTTGTATCTCATCGCGTCAGGCTCGACCGAAGGCCTACACCAGCACTTGTATCTCACCGCATTCGGCCCGTACTGCAACCCCTTGGAAGGATATGTCTCACTCTAACTACTTGAGCTAGAGGTCATTGGCATTAAAAGGTAATATATATATATAGAGGGGTATGCAAGCATACTGCAGGGCGGACACAGTCTTGCTTTTTACGTTTTTCCCGGGGAAAGAAATGTTTTCGGGTATGTGCATGACCTTGCGCACATAGCAGCTCTCAGCCCCCGTCGTAATATGGATGTCTGCCCGGCTGGTATATAGGGTGCGATCCTCGTCATCTATTAGTACTTCGATTCCTCCAAATACGTCGCCCTGTCCGTTGTCTACCTTTATTTCGCTTTCCAAGGCCAACCGGGCTTTAGTATAAAAGGTCCACTTAAAGTGTACGGGCCGTTCATAATAGTCCCATGGGTCTCGACTGGTCGAAACGTCAGTCATCAGCTGACAGACCGAGGGACAAATTGTAGGTAAGGCCGACGTCGGCCATAAGGCTAAGCAGCTAACAGATTCAAGACGCATTTAAGTTACTTTCACTTAAGTTACTTTCAAACTCTTATTTCAGACACATTTAAGTTACTTTCACTTGAAAGATAACTTTCTTTTCTCCAAATGAACACAAACTAAAGAAGTGAATGGGGGAATTTAAGGGGAAAAAAAACCCCTTCCTCCCTCTCCAAAGTGACATTTTCTCACATATTCTTCCTACAAAGAAGCAAGAACCAACTACTTTCCACTTCATACATTAGAGTCTCTCACTCTCTGTTCATACAAGTAGGCCATCTTTCCTCCATCCCTACATATATACTAACTCACCCAACACATGTACACTCATATAACATAGACTACTAAGTGTAGCAAGAAAGTAGAAAAATAAGAACAAGAAGAAGAAGAAGATGGAGCCTTTCCCAGCTCAACCAGACCTATCACTACAGATCAGCCCCCCATGTAGCTCGCCAAGCTGGATCATCAGAAGAAGTGAAGAGAGCACAGATCTAGGGTTTTGGAGGACAGCTCTAGACCCCAACCCTACCAGCACCACCACCACAGACAGCACAACTAAAGGCGCCACTGCCGACATCGGTCTCGCCGCTGCAAACCCCAACAGTACTGCTGCCACCAGCAACCTGCAGCCATTGTACCATCATGATCAGCTTCTCTCCATGAGACCGCTCAGAGGAATCCCACTCTACCGCACTTCTCCTACTCACTTCTTCCCTTCAACTCACCACCACCTCCACCATCGATATTGTGACCATCACTACAACTCTTCTTCTACTTCCACTTCAAGTGCGCAGGCGACGATGTCGAGATCGAGGTTTCTCTCGCGGTTCCCCCCTCATCCTCTGCCGCCGCAGAGGAGGAGCATCCGCGCGCCCAGGATGCGATGGACTACCACGCTCCACGCGCGCTTCGTCCACGCCGTCGAACTCTTGGGTGGCCATGAAAGTACGTACGCTACTAAATTATCAATAATTTTTTTCTCTCCAAAAGATCATGACCTAGTTGTATTGTTATTCACACCATTTAGCTTTCGGAAATTCTTCTAGGGGCTACTCCCAAATCAGTGCTCGAGCTCATGGATGTGAAGGATCTCACTTTAGCTCATGTGAAGTCACACCTCCAAGTAAGTAGATTTAATTGTCATGTTTTAGTTTCATGAAGTTTTCTTTTCATTCACAAATTGTACAAAAAAAAATTTGGAATTTTTTTTTTCTCACTCTCTGTACCTATGCCATGGCCTAGAGAGAGAGAGAGAGAGAGAGGGAGAGAGATGTGGTTCATCTGCAACAGCTCTACTGCAGAGCTTTTTATTACTCGAGGAAGCAGAGATCATGTCATGCCATTAAAAGCAAAAGAAAAAGAAAGGAAAAATAATACCAGACTGTAAAATTCCAAGTGCATAAAACCTCCTCAACCAAGTACAAATGTACCCGTACATACCTAATTGTACTACTGCCAATATTGTTACATATAGCAACAATGATACACTAATTATGTATGCTATTGTTAGTGAAGAAAATATGTTTACTCCCATATGTTTGATTGCAGATGTATCGCACCGTGAAGACGATGGATCGGCCACCGAGTTCTTCTTCTGCAAGTAAACGCAGAACTTAGTTCTTGAAATTTCGATTTTGAGTTATATACCACTATATATGATTCATGGTCGACCTACAGATCCAATAGAGACCTCCGACGAGAATTTGATCGACATTCGTGGGCCGCCGGAACCTTCAGCTCTCGGCGGAAGTTCAGCATGCCATAACCGCGCAAGCTACTGTGGCCTATGGAGCAATTCTTCAAGGTAGAAAGAGTTCCTCAAATTTTTTGTTGGTTTAATTTTTCAAGGAAGATTTTCAGGACTTTATTTCATATAATTTCTAGGTTTATTTAGTTTTAGGGTCTCATATATATAGTCGAGTGATGCTACGCGGCCGACATTTTTGGTCCGCGGTCCACGTGACGCTTCTTCATTGGCAGAAACCCGGTGGCAGGCCCTACGCAATTTGGGGGTGGGGGTGGGTGGGGTTGTGGTGAGGGGGCAATGGGTTTGGAACACGTACGCCCACGGTCACGTGACCACGAACTCTTTAACATTTTCATATATAATATTTAAATATTAAATTTAGGTCTATATAGTTCAGTGGAACGTCTGGATCTCGTCCTCGGTTGACTTGGACTGACCGTCCAAAATAGATACATAAACTTAAATTTTGAATATTATAAGAGATCCTAAAATTAATTCAGATTTCAAATATTATAGAAACCTAATCAATATCTAATTAAAGGTAGTCCAAGTCAAGTTTCATGACATAATCTTCTAAACAATATGGAAACCAAAATGTAATTTTCAAAAATTAAAAATGATCCCGAAATTAAATAACCTAATTTCTATGGTATTTAAAATACTACTTTCCATATAAGTTTGTCAATAATTAGCACTTGATTAATAACTATAAAGCACAAAATATTTCTATACACTAAACAAGGACAAATCCTTACAATAGGAGTGAGTACCATCTACATGGTTTGATCTTGATTTAATCTTCAAAGCATCTGCGTATTTAATCTTCAAAGCATTATTACAGTTGACATATGGTACAGGTGCCATATGTGCATTAGTTAAACAAATATAGTGTGAAAGTATTATAATTCATGGCCTCTACTATAAGCATATTGGTACATGTAGGAAATGAGTACCATCTACATGGTTTGATCTTGATTTCATTTTATTACTAATCAATACATATTTGTACTCATGTTTAGGTATCTAACTCTAGTTCATAGTAGTTTCCTATATAAAAGAAAATTATTCCACTGTCCTCATATCATGATGAGAGGAATATTTATGTAATCATAACAGAAAAAAAGAACATAATCTGACCTTCCAAAGCCTCTTTTATCTATATTTAAAGGTGAGCATTAGCTGCACAGATATCAATACCCCTATGAAGAGACTAAACATATTAGCCTAAAATTTTACACAGACTTTGATTAACATTGGGTATAAATTTTTTTCTTCTTCTTCTTTGATATAATTTGTTTTAAAATGTGGGTAAGAGAAATTTAAACTTAGGTTATTTTGATACCTATGTCTGCCCATAAGGACGGAACTATAACGAGAGTTCGTTACATAAATTTAAATAAGAAGTTATAATATAGATATGACCCGTGGATTTCACTAATATTGAAAATGTACTTATTTTTCTCTTTTAGTACTTCAAAAAAAATTAAGAGAAAACATGTAATTCAACGACTTTTTATGACCGAGTTTTAAAAACAGAGCTGTTATTTGGTCCGTCTTTTGGACGTGACCGCCCTTGCCTGTGGCAACGTGTTGGCTGTCCATTGAAGGGAGGGGGGGGGGGGGGGGGGGGGGGGGGGGGGTGTCCAGAATTAGGGGGCGGGCCTGGTGCTAGCAGACTTGTTAATATACTGCTGCCACGTGGGCATGACTATTGGACGGGCCAAAACGTAATTTTCTTTTAAAAATTAAAAACCCATGAGTTCCTCTGGAAGTTTTAAACTTTAACATAGCAGGGTCATGATCCTCTAACTTCTGAAAACTTTAAAAATTTTTACAAAATTTTGAAATACTAATTAGCTTATCATCCCATCTAAACTTTGCTAAAATCAAAGAATTGCCTGCAGGGCACTATACTTTGGGGAAATTGTTAGAAAAGGAAAGAACCTTGAACAATTGCACAGGCAGTCCTAAAACGTCCTAGAAAAGGGCGTTTCTTCAAATGGAGAGCTTAGCAATCCACTAACAATCTCTTATCCCACCTGACCAGCTTACCATTCTGCTAATGATCTCTTAATTTCTTCATGCTAACAAACGCCTATAAAAAGGGCGTTTCTTGACTTTTTTTAATTCACTTTAGTTCACATTTATTAAACCTATCGCCCATATTTAAGAAATGCACTGAAACGCCCTTAAAAAGGGAGTTTATTAGACTTTGGTTTTATTAGTATCCGGTAGTCTCCAGCCATGGGCCAAGTGTGTGTTAACTAAAAGATACGGACATTTTAGTAAAAGAACCCCCTTTAAAAGGGCGTTTCTTAGACAAACGTCTTTTAAAAGAGCGTTTTGTTTCTTTCATTATAGTTTTGCTATAAAATATGTTCTACATAAAATTTCAAGCAATTTTATGACTGTATATGTAATTTTCTGTGCAAAAATAGATAGGTACTTATGTTGACCATGGTTCTGTTCTTGCATGTCTCTCACTTGTCACTTCTTGAAACTTATAGACTATTAGAAAAGATATTTTAGGGTTATATTATCCTAACAACATGGCACTATATTTAGGATGATGATAAAAGTGAGAGACTCCTCATTCGCTCTCTCAAACCGCCCTCTCTCTCTCTCTCTCTCTCTCTCTCTCTCTCTCTCTCTCTCTCTCTCTCTCTCTCTCTCTCTCTCTCTCTCTCCATATACTAATGCCTATCACCATGCAAGTGCTCACAAAAGGCAGCAGAGATGGTAGCTTTGTTCCATCTGTCCAGGATCATGGGGCAATCGAGCACCCCCCCATGATGGCGCAATGATCCCTTGTGAAGCACCCATTTGAGAGCATCTACTTGTAAAGGACACCCCTATATATGACCGACCACCATTGTGATTTTGTGGGGGGTACCCCAAAGCAAGGACCCTCCACCGTTCATACACCGGGTGTTTTAAAAAGAGTGATGTTACGTGGACAGCATTTTTGGTTTGGTCCACTGATCCACGTGACGTTTTTTTATTAGCAGGAATCCGATAGTGGATTCCACGCAAATAGAAAGGACCAATGAGTTTGGAATACGTATGCTTGTGGTCACGTCCGGCAGACAGAAACTGCGGGCTCTTTAGCATTTTCATTTCAAAAACCTTGGTGTGGAAAAGCTTTGGTTCTTTCAACTTTACTTCTTTCTTCCGTTCGCTTCCATAGCTTGATAAAGCTAGCTAGCTAAGAAATTCTGGACAAGCTTAAGGCTAATAGTGAAAGATGGCTGCTTTTTTTTTTTTTTTTTTTCTTTTTCTTTAGTACTCTTTCTGTATGGATCAGTTCCACTGATGGATATGTACTGATCGCGCACATGTTTATTTTTGCAGCAGGGGGAGCTGTTTCAATGACAAATTAAAGGGTTCAAGCACTGGCACCCTTCCCTCTTTGGTGGTACTAATTTCAACTCCATTTAAATTTTCTCATGGTCATCTTGATTAAGAAAGAGTGATCTATTATTACCAATAGACAATAGTATTGTAAAAGAAAGAGGACAAACCCGGGGGGGACTCATGCCTAGGGCTGCAAATGAACCAAGCCGTTCGCAAGCTGCTCGAAGCTCGACTCGATAAAAGCTCGTTTGAGTTTGGTTCGTTTAATAAATAAACTGAGCTCAAGCTTCATTTTCGAGCTGGTTTAATAAACGAGCCAAGCTCAAGCTTAGAAGTACTCGGCTCGTTTGAGCTCGCGAGTTGGCTCGTTTACGAGCTTGCGACCTGGCTCGTTTAGAAGCTCATTTAGGAGCTTGTTTAGAAGCTTGTTTGTTCTTTGTTGAATTCTAATTTTATTTATGTTTGTATAGCAGTATGGTTGGGTGCATTATATATGTCCTTGATAATTGACATTAAGAAAAAATTTAATTAAATTTTTATAAATAAATTGTTAATATTACAGGTACTTGTTAAGCTTGAAATAAAGTTGAATGAGCTTGAAATCAAGCTTAACGAGCTTGATTTTGAGCTTATCGAGCTTGTTTACCAAGCTTGAATTAAGCTTTCTTATCAAGCCAAGCTCGAGCTCAAACCAAGCCAAGCTCAAGCTTAATATAAATAAGCTCAAGCCAAGCAAAGCTCTAAAATAAAAAAAAAACTTATCAAACTTGAGCTCGAGCTCGATTAATTCTAGTCAAGTCAAGCTTAAGCTTACAAAAGCTTGGCTCGGCTTGCCTCATTTGCAGCCCTACTCATGCCAACGCAGAATCTAGAGAGGGTCCATATATTCCAAATCTTATCCCCGTTATCCCCTTTTCTACCGATAGTTAGAGCTATTAAGTGGGTCGAGCCAAGCCGAGCCGAGTCGGTCTGACATAAAATTTGGGTGGACTGGGTCTCTCGAACCCATACACTTGTAGCATATTAGATCGAATCTAAGGGTGAAAAATCTTAGTCCAGTCCGGCCGCAAGTGGCACATGGCACGGTACCCATAGCAAGGTGAACTTGGGGTAGGATCGAACATAGACCAAATAAAATAAAATCATCAAATAAAATAAAAAACTATTTTCAATGTAACTTAGAAAATCTATTTTGCAAATAACACTTTACTTTGAAAAATATTTCTTCAATCTAGGTAATTAATTGACCAATTATAAAATAATATTTATTATTATATTTAAGTAATTAATTGGCCAACCTTCATCTTCGCATCACACTATACCTTGGGTCAGGCCGAACCTGGACTTCGGGCCGTGTCAGACCGGGCCTCTCCTATGAACCAAGATACAAGGCCCACCACCAAGGGCGTACCCACTCTGTGGGCTGGGGTGGGCTCCAGCCCACCCCACCCCATTATTATTATTATTATTATTTGTTTTTTTATCTATATATATATATATATATATAAATTAGTACACACTTAGTCCATCCTAAGTCACTCCAGCCCACCCTAACTTGAATTTCTGGTTTCACCCTTGCCCACCACACTGTGATATAATGGGCCAAAAAAGACATGGCTCATGATTAATCGGATTGGACCGACATATTTAATATGGTCCATATGTCGGATTGGACCGACATATGGACCATATTTTGGGCCAAGTTCGTGCCGGGCTGGACCGGTCCGGCCTAATTAATAGCCTACCGATAGTAATGTACCATTTACTATTGTCGGGATTAAGTGAAATCCTTGCTCAACATTTAATTCCACTAATAATTAATGTAGTAATCTTATTGAAACTTTATCAACAATTATCTTATATTATGTTGGCAGAATCATGACTTGCGATCAAAAAGGTTCGAGGAACTAATGAACTCATCATGTCACTTGAAGACGGAGAAGCCGAATCTTGAGTTCACTTTGGGGAGATCACTCTGATCACATGATGAACTCTTTTCAAGAGGACTAATTAACACATATGAAGAGATCATGAGAAGAAGATGATGGTGCACACACTTCAAGATATGGTAAAGAGAAAAGAGGGAAAGACATGGAGATACCACTGAACATATACAATGCAAAGTATGGGATGAATGTCTATCTATATATCTATCTATGCCAAGATTTCTTGTCAAATCAAGTTGAGAAGTTGAGAGAGAGAGCTCAAAGACTATGTTGTGTGTATGTATAGAGAGAAAGAGAGTCATAAAGCACAAAAGAGCTTAGCTAGGTCAACTTCATTCTCTTGTACATATGTACACGAACTTTGCTTTCTAGTTTCCCAACAAAGAGAAAGGTATGTATAAAAGGAGAGATGTAATGGATAATTAGGAGGGGTGAGCATTATTTGGTTTTAAATCTAGAACCGAATCAAATAAGAAATTATGTTCTTTTTTAAAAAAATCGATTCGATTTTGCAAATATTAAAAAAATTATTCGATTTTGGCTTCAGTTTTGACTTTCGGTTTCGATCCAAAATCAAAAATCGAATAAAACTTATACAATTATTAAATATCATCAATTTAATTTATGCATATATTATGATTAAAAATGTGTATATTTTAAAAATTAGCAATAGTTATAGATATGCATTTTAAAACCTAACTTTGATAACTTAACAACTACTTAATTTTTGGGCCAAACTTTGAAATATAACAAATCTATGTATAAAATTTATAAATTTTAATATAATAGATTTCAAAAAAAATAAATTTTAATATAATTTTTTAGTAAGAGGCTCTCACATAATAGTTGATATTACAAAAAATTAATATAGTGGTAAATAATAAAACATATTTGTGCAAAACAGAAGATGTTTGGATTACTTCCAAAATAAGGGATATGGTGCCAGTTATACTGGCGCCCAACAAAAGAAAAATTCTTGCGCCAGTGACACTGACGCCGAACCAAGGAAAATAATAGAAAATCCTGGCGCTAACAGAAAAATAAGATTTTTTGGTTTATATTAATTTGTATCTTTTTATAATCTTTGGTTTAAAATGTTAGTTTGGTTTAATCTATTAATTAATTTGTTATTATCCATACAATAGATAATAACCAAATATATTAGTTATTATATTTATTTGTGTATATTAATTTTATATTGACTAATAGATTTTATTATTATCCATATCACCTTTTTTTTACGTATTAATATACAAATTAGTATATATAAAAACATATAATTAATAATAACATATTAATATAGATAGCAAGAAATTAATATTGGATAATACACATATTAATATACAACTTATACATATTTGCTAATATACATATTAGTTTGTTATTATTATATGTTTATTTATATATATTAATTTGTATATTGATACATATATTGAAATTTTGAAATTAACTTGTTGTTATTATATATATTAATATTAATATAGATGATACACATATTAATACAAATTTTCCATATTAGCTAATATACAAATTAGCTATAATAAATATAAATACAAAATTTGAATATTAACTAACATTAGCTAATATTATCTAATATTAACTAATATATAAATAAATATTTACAAATAAATTATCCATATTAGCTAATATACATATAGTATACAAATGATTTTGAATATTAACTAATAAATTATGTTTATATTTATTTGTATATATAAATGTGTATATTAGCTAGTTATGGATAATTTGTGTATTAATATGTATATTATCTATATTAATTTGTTATATTACATAATTTATATATATATATATATATATATATATATATATATATATATATATATATATATATATATATATATATATATATATATATATATATATATATATATATATATATATTAATTTGTATATTAATACGTATATAGATAATAACAATTATGTATATGTATATTTATTTATTATTATCTATATTTATTTGTATATAATTTTTTGTATTATCTATAATTTTTATATTTATTGAATATATTAATATATTTATTGGTATATATTAATTTTCTATTTTCTATTAATTTATTGTTATCTATATTTATTTCTAATTTGTTATTATCTATATCAATACATTTATTTCTATATATTATATAATTTGCAAATAATATATATATATATATATATATATATATATATATATATATATATATATATATATATATATATATATATATATATATATATATATATGTGTGTGTGTGTGTGTGTGTGTGTAAATGGCCTCTAGCCTAGGGGTTAAGAGACATGCATGCAGCCCAAGTGGTCGGAGTTCGAGCCCCAGTAGAGGCGAGTTCGCCACAATCAGCACTCCTCTATATGATAGAGCTTATAAATAAAGCTTCTTCTCTACTACATCACCACCAACTCATATAAGAATGGCGCGCTCCATCTTCCCGTTCGTTGTCTGCCTAACCCCATCATTGCCGCACCTCAAGGATTTTGAGATCTGAGTTAATGTTGGTGAGAATTCCTGAGAAGGAATTGCATCTCCCTTCGAATATCCTTCCAATTCGTTCGCGCCATAAGTGCCATACTACTGCTAAGAGTCGAAGACACACCCTATGAAACTTCTGAAGTGCTGTATCCCGTAGCCCTCCTATTTCTTCCACCACATTCATCAGAGCTTCTTGTCTTCTGCTCGCTAATCCTGCCTCCCTACTGTACTGCTGCCATATCGTGTCCGAGAAGGGACACTCAAAGAACAGGTGATTACGAGTTTCATTACTTCCGCCACACAAGACACATCGAGTATTTGTAATAGGAATTCCAAACCGGGCTAATCTCGCCCTGGTTAGGAGTCTATCTCGGATGGCTTTATATAAACACAACTTCCATTTGCCTGTCGCACTCTTGATCCAAACCACCTCTGCCCAACTCAATTTCGGGAGCACCATCCTAAGCTTCTCATACGCCTGACTTTGTACAAATTTGCCCGTTATTGATCCATCCCATATCCAATAATCTTCTTCCTCCTCTTCTGCAATTGGCACTTCAACAATTTCATCCCCAAACCACTGTTGTATATGTCTATTCGATATTCTCCATGCTTCCCTTACAATGATGCTACTAAGCGGCGTATTCTGCCTGATCATCTCGAACATAGGCTGACCAAGACGGTCTATGAAGCTTTGTTTGTTGAGCCAAGGATCCATCCATAGGTTAGTCGAATCTCCATTCCGGACAACTCTAGTAATGCAGCTCTTCAAAGTTGCTCGTTGGAAGAGGATTTTCTTAAATGTAACAGAGAAGTTATTATTGCTATCCATTACCCAAAAATTACTTGTACCAACATATCGAGCCCTCAACCAGTCCGCCCACATGGACTTTCCATCCAAGAATCGCCATGCTAATTTTAATGCTGCCACATCACGCAATGTCATGAGTGATCTTAACCGAATACCGCCTTCGTCTTTTGTCTGGCACAGTTCATCCCATGCTATTGTGTGAAGTCCCCCTCTCCAAACGAAATTGGCACAAAGACATTCTATTTCCTTTAATGTCCCTACCGGTATGATAATGGCTTGAAACCAGTATGCTGTAATGGCCCCAATTACCGAGCGCACCAATTCAATACATCCTCCGAACGAGAGGAGTTGAGATTGCCAACCTTCTAACCGACTCTGCACGTAGCTGATTAATCCCATACATTCCATGTTCGTCGCATAATTTATCGACAAGGGAATGCCTAGGTAACGGAACGGGAGTTGTCCTTGTTCTATCTCGAGGATCTCCGACCAATGAGATTGACGAGGGCAATCCCTGCTAAAGAATATCTGCGACTTGTCTTTGTTCAGTGCCAATCCCGTTCCTTTCCTGAAATCCTCGAGTAGCTGCAGAAGTGAAGATACTCCTCTCTCCGTAGGCTCCATGAATACTAATAGATCATCTGCATATATAAGGTGAGATACTACAAGGCTAATGCGATAGAATAACGGGATAATATTCTTCCTGTGGACCTTCACCTCCATCAAACAAGTAAAATATTCCATGACAACAGTAAATAAGTAAGGGGAAATAGGATCTCCCTGACGCAGTCCCCGGCTACTGTCGAAGTACCCATGCGACAGTCCATTGAAGAGGACAGAGAATGACGTTGTGGATATGCATTCTTCGATTCGATTAACCCACCATTAGTCGAATCCCATACCGATGAGTAGTTTACAGACACATTTTTTGTTTACTGTATCATAAGCCTTCCTTAAGTCGAGCTTTATACACCCTTTCCTCCCTCCTGCTTTATTGAAGTCGCATATCAGCTCGTGCGCCAGTAGATAGTTCTCTGCTATATTTTGACCTTTGATGAATGCTGCCTGATTAGCTGAAATAAGCCTTTGTATTATTGCCTGCATCCTGTTGCACATAATATGGGTTACTAATTTGTATACAAAATTACAGCATGCAATTGGTCTAAAATCTCCCAACTCAGTCACTCCTTCTTTTTTGGGAATGAGAACTAGGAACGTATGGTTCAGTTCTCGGATTAGGCGGCCCGTAGCGAAGAAGTCATCCACCACTCGGAGCAATAGATCCTTTAGTTGAATCCAATGCTGTTTGAAAAAGAAGCATTGAAACCATCCGGACCAGGGGACTTGTCCGAATTGGCGTTCTTGATAACCTGTTCGATCTCCTCGAGCTGGACTTTCTTTCGAAGCACTACATTTCCCACCTCTGTAACCACCCATTTGCAAATGACTTCAAGCAGCTCCTCTTCCTGGTCTGGTTGGGAATACAAATTCTTGAAGTAGGCCACAGCCACTTCTTGAATATGCTCGGGTTGGGCGATAACCGAACCATTGGCATCAATAATCGATGTCACAGAGTTCCTACATTGTCGAGCTTTAATCGTTGCATGAAAGAACTTCGAGCATCGATCCCCTTCTTTGAGCCAATTACATTTGTCTCTCTGCTTCAAATGTATTTCATCCTGGAAATGAAGCCGATGGACCTCATCCTGCAACCCCACCTCAAGGAGTACCAGATCAGTGTCAAATGAAGATACATGAAGTCTGTCTTGAACGTATTTTAGTTGCTTCACCTTTTCTTCGAGTTCTTAGGGCGGTCTCCTCCTATTCTAATTTCTGATCTCATGCTTCACCTGCTTGAGCTTCTGTAAGAGACAGAATTATGGAATACCCGTAACTTCCAGCTGCATGCCTCTGTCCACTGCTTCTTCATACCCATCGATCATAGTCCATACATTCGAGAACTGAAAAGGTCTTCTTCCTACTTTGGGTATCGGCGACATCCGTATCAGGATAGGAGCATGGTCGCTAGTACCCCTTTGTGACCCTTTTGGAGACCCTCCGCCCGAGCATGTAGGAACATTTCTAACCATCTCATATTGCCAATCACTCTGTCCAATTGGCAGACGACACGATTGGTAATAGAGCTATTGTTCCATGTCCAAATCTGCCCTGTTCTCTCCAAATAAACTAATTTCGATCCGTTTAAACAGTTTTGGAAATCAGCCAGGATATGATGAGGTACCGGTCGGCCCCCCTTCTTTCTCTGTTTCTGCCAGCAAGGCGTTAAAGTCTCCGCTAACAAGTAGAGGAATTTGGTTTCCCACTTCTTCAGAAAGTTTTATTAAGTCCCTCCATAGACTTCCTCTCAATCGCTTGTCATTATGGCCGTAGGCTGCCCCCATGACAACTTCTAGTCCTCCCTTATTCGTGAAGTTGATAACTATCAATTGTTCCGAAGAGTATTGGACCCGGCCCTTCCATTCTCGACCATCCCACATAACCCATATCCGTGCTACCCCGCCCGGATTGAGATTGTGCACTGCCTCCCAATTAGCAGGAGTTCGCTGCTTGAGTCCGTCCAGTGATTTAATTTTACTCTCTAATATAGCCACAATAGATCTCCTACTACTATGTATCATCTGTTGGATTTCCTTCCACCTCCCCACCGAGTTAGCCCCCTTAACATTCCACGTTAGCACCGTCATTGATGGTTGGCATAACCGTCCTCTATAGTATGCAGACTCTCTCTATGACGATCAGATTGAGTCTTTCCTATAGCTAATTTGCCTATATGTGCATTGTCCTCATCTCTCGTCGAGTTGGCTTCCTTTAGCCTGGCTATCCACAATGGATTTTCTGTCGTTAGGTCCCCTCTGTGAGTGTTTTCTTCCTCCATATGATCACCGTAGCCTCCTCTCCTACTTTGAGCTTTGTTTCTATCTCCGTATATACGGACTATCTTTGAGACCCTTCCTCCTAAGCTTCCCTCCCGTGTTACTGAACCAACTGGCAGACACACCATTGACAATTGGTTGGCTTCATCATAGGTACTGCTGTTCTCTTGTCTATCTTCCTGCACAACTAGCTGATGAATGCCTCCTTCTCTTCCCATGTATTCAGGAACTTGCCGCTTCCCAAGCACGGATGCCCTTTGTCCTCCAGTATTCTCTTCCTCTCTCTACATATTTTCTGCTTGTACATCTTCCATATCCTCGCATCTATTCTCATCTATGCCCCTTTGTTCCCTCTCGATTACTCTATGACCCTCGACTTTATCCCGAGGAGAATTAATTGTTTCCTCCTCCACTGTTTCCTCCCGCTCTTAGCAGTGGGTTTTGACATGGCCGAAGCACTACATTGAACACAAGATGGAGGAACCCATTCGTATTCAATATTCTGCCATATTGTCTCTCTATTAGGAAGCAAGAGTTCAACTTGCCTGGGCATCTCGTTTGCAACTTCTATTTCTACGAATACCCGGGCGTAAGATAGACGTTTGTGCCTGGCCGTGAGTATATCTGTACGCATAGGATTGCCTATCATACTGGCAATTTTTATGATCGCCGGCGTACTCCATAGTTGTGGGGATAACCAAGGTAGTCGGATCCAAATAGGAACGGACGAGAGCCGATCCTTTTCGAAACATGATTCAGGAATCCATCTCTTGAGCACTACTAGCCGTCCATCAAATGTCCATGGACCCCCCTCTAGTACTCGTTCCAAGTCTTCTGTGAGATCAAATTTAATAAAATAGAATCTGTTTTCTCTCGAGAAAATTTTCATCTCCCCCTTAGGTCTCCACACCCTCAGAGCGTAGGCTCTCAGTTGCTCGTAATAGGGTTTGTTTCCCATTACATACAGAATTAGGGTGTTCTTCCAACATGCCGAGGTTTCCTCGATGTCATCTGTCGTGATCTCCACCACTCTCCTTCCATATATCGTCTTTGGTTCTACATACTGAAGTTCAACTTCCTCTTGGATCGGTGCAGGTTTGCATAATTCTTGTTGGCCCATTGGTCATGGTCAAATCTGATTTTAATAATTGATCAAACTCTATCTCGATATAAATACAAGTCAATTCAGATGTTTACCTACGACGTTTTGGACACTGCTCAACGATGGATATCAACTATGTTCAAGACTGAAGCCGTTTGCTATTCAGAATGTATTTCCTTTAAGCAATGTAATTTTTCATTTTATTGAGTCTAGGAATACATTGTACACCGAGTCGTACTGGCAAATAGGCTATCCGAAATCGTTTTTCAAAACTACCCTATTCTTTTACAAATGACCTATGTTTTTGAAAAACATCCTTTTTACAAAAAGCTTTTGAAGGACTTTTCAAAAAGCCAAAATGATTTTTCTCAAAAATGAACTGGCAGAACCCTAGCAGAACTCGGCCCGAGTTCGGTCAGAGTTCGGCCAAGATGAACGTTAGTAAAAGTTTGATTTTAAGCTTGGTCAACCTTCAGTTGCAGTTTGTTACAAAGAGTTTTGTCCGAATTCTGTCCGAATTCTGTCAGAGTTCTGTCTTTGGAAAAACTATAAATAGAGAAGTATTTCGATCATTTCAAATCACCAATTCACTTTCAATCTCTTCTCTTCTGAAGCTTACTTTCTTCCAAAGAGTTCTCAAAAGCTTTCATTTTTAAATCCCAAGCCAGTTACAATCCTCTAGTCGATTTGCCAGTACGGTACGGTCTAGAAGTTTCAGAGCGATTGTAATCAGAGGCTTGATAGAAGATAACTTTTCACAATTGAAGTTGGTCGAGTTCTTCCTATCAAAGCTCGCGTCTGTAGAAGTTGCAAGGACTTTGTATGAAAACTTACAAGATTTTTCAATAGTGGATTCAACTGGAAGCTAGAGTTCTTCCGACTGGACTAGTCCTCACAAGAGGGAAACCAGTATAAATCTCGGTGTTTGCGTTTGCCTTCTGATCACTTTTAATTTCTGTCATTTACTTTATGATTATTTTTATATCTGTGATCTAACTGCTAACAAGATTTTTAATTAGCAATATTCTGCTGCCTACTCTATTCACCCCCCTCTAGAGTATTCTGCTCTATGATTCTGTTCCTACAATTGGTATCAAAGCAGGTTTTCCAACTAGAGGTATATCAAAGCGGGTTATACAGGTAAAGCAAGGTAAAATTGCAGTTATATTCAATTTTTATATAGATCACAACATTATACATGACAATTATGAAATTCACAAGTGAAGGCCAAGCCACAAACAGATCTCCACTGTTTGACGGTACAAACTACACTTATTGGAAAAACACGTATGGATTTCTTTCTGAAATCTCTTGATTTTGACTTATGGTCTGTAGTTATTGATGGCTATAAAAAGCCACCTCGTATTAATGTTGATGGTGTTTTAGTTGAAAAACCCCATGACAAATATACAGAGGAAGAAAAGAAAAAGTCCAGTCTTGACGCACGTGCTATTAATGCTTTATTTTTGTGCTTTAGACAGAACTGAATTCAACAGGGTGTCTACTTGCACAACATCAAACGAAGTGTGGAAACTTCTCGAAGTAACCCACGAAGGAACAACACAAGTCAAAGAGTCAAAGATCAGCAGACTTACTCAGGAGTACGAGGCGTTCAAAATGAAGCCAAGTAAATCAGTCACTCAGATGTTTACAAGATTCTTGGATATTGTAAATCCTCTGTCTTCACTAGGCAAGGATTACAGTAACCATGAGAAGATTCACAAACTTCTGCGAGCCCTTACAAAGAACTGGATTCCAAAGGCTACTGCAATCATTGAAGGGAACGACCTCTCAACAATGTCTCTAGAAACACTCATAGGTAAGCTACTCACTCACGAGTTAGAACTTCAAGACTTTGAAGATGCTACACCAAAGGAGAAGTCAGAGAAGACGATCGCTCTCAAGGCTCAACATAGAAGAACCATCAAAGATGATTCTGATGACAGTGACTCCGACTCTGAAGATCAAGCTCTTCTGGTAAGAAAGTTCAAGAAGTTCATGAGATTTAACAGGAGAACAAAAGACAGCAAAGACAACAACAACAAGGAAGATCCTATTTGCTACGGATGCAAGAAGAAATGACACATGAAGAAAGATTATCCCTCAGCATCATCATCAAAGAAAAGCAGCAAATATGACAAAGGCTACTTGAAGATATCTACATCAAGAAAGTATGCCAACACAAGCATATGGCATGAAAGTGAAGCCAGCAACTCAGAAGATGAACAATCAGATGACGCTGCAAATGTGTGCTTGATGGCTTGCGATCACGTAATCACTAATCCTCTATTTGATCCTTATGATAATTTCACCTTTGAGCAACTATGAGAGGCTTTCAGTGAACTGTTAGATGATTACAGGAAACTGCGTAGTAAATATGAAACCTCTAAGAAGGTACTCAAAGAGTACAAAGGTGAAATAGGAAGACTTACCGACCTACTAGATCATGTTAGAGATAATGACTCTTAAAATGAGTCTGGTGAGCTTTCATCTATTAAGTTGTTGTTACACGAGACTGTCAAGCTATCCGAAGAAAAAGACCAAACTATTATCCAGTTAAAGGAAGACCTATCTAAGGAGAGAAAGAGTCTCCAGTGTGCACAGGTCAGATTAGAATCACTCACATCTGACTATACTAGATTATATGACACTTCCAAAAAGTTAGAAATTAGTTTAGGAAAATGGCCTGAAGTTGCTGCTTCCTATTCTAACACGTGTCAATTACCGAATCATCGGAACACGCCCAACACTGTCAGACCAAACTATACCAAAACTATGCCCAAGAAGACCAATAGACATGTTTTCTTCTATACTAGAAAACCAAAACCTACCAATCATGCACCTCACACTACTTTCAACACTCAATATGCTAAATGTCATTATTGTGGCCTCATTGGTCATATATCTTCTGTATGTAGAATCAGAAAGTTAGTAGATTTAAATGTTTATACATAGATACCGAAAACTAACCAGTCAGGACCCAACAAGAAATGGGTACCAAGAGTTTCATCTGTAAATTGTTTTGTAGGTGGGACACCCTTCACATGCTAGGAGCAAATGGATTCTCGACAGCGGTTGCTCACGGCACATGACCGGTGACGCTTCATTATTCGCAATACTGTCGAAGAGGAATAAAGAAGGATACGCCTCCTTCGGTAATAATTTAAGAGGGTACATAATCGGTATCGGTGACATTGGTAAGGCTCCCTATCCAGTGATTAAAGATGTTTGTCTAGTTACCGAGTTAAAATATAATCTGCTCAGCATAAGCCATTTAGCTGATAACGGTTATGGTATTAACTTCGTAAAAGATAAATGTACTACAGTTAATAGTTCAACTGGTAGCACTATATTTGAAGGTATTAGGGAAGACAATATATATGTTTTCTATTTGTTGGAAGATGCTAACACACCAGGTAGATGTTTGATGGCCAAAAGCGTTGAGAGTCAACTATGGCATATGAGACTCGGTCATGCAAATATGGACACAATTTCAAGACTATCTACAAAGAAGTTGGTACGCGGCTTACCGGATATTTCTTTCAAGAAGGATACGGTATGTAGTGAATGTGAAAAGAACAAAGCTACCAAATCCGCATTCAAATCCAAGAACGCTGTAAGTACCACTAGACCTTTACAACTATTGCATATGGACTTATTTGAACCAAGTAGAATTGCTAGTCTAGGTGGTAAGTTATATGCATTTGTTATTATAGATGATTTTTCTAGATATACATGGGTTTATTTTCTTGCACGCAAGAACGATGCATTATCAGAATTTGTCACCTTTTGCAAGAAAGTACAGAATAAAAAAGGGTTCATGATTACTCGTATTCGTAGTGATCATGGCGACGAATTTGAGAATGCAGAATTCAAGCAATTTTGTAACACACACGATTATTTGCATGAATTCTCTTGCCCTAGGACTCCGCAACAAAATGGAGTTGTGGAACGTAAGAACAGAACTCTATATGAAATGGCTAGAGTTATGTTAAACCAGTTTAGTCTACCTAGATACTTATGGACTGAAGCTATAAATACAACATGTTATATTCTTAATAGGGTTCTAATTCGATCTATATCGAAGAAGACTCCCTATGAATTATGGTTTGATAGAACACCATATGTTTCTTATTTCAAAATCTTTGGTTGTAAATGTTTTATTCTTAATACTAAAGATAATTTGAGTAAATTTGATAAAAAGGTCGATGAAGGTATATTTTTAGGTTATACAGCAAAGAGCAAAGGATATAGAGTCTTCAATAAAAGAACCATGATCATTGAAGAATCTATCAACGTCAAGTTTGATTAGCTTAATCAACACTTAGACGATGATGACAATGAAGACATAATCGCACCAAGTACAGCTACTGTAAAACCTTCACACAAAGATGCAGAACCATCACATCAGGCATCAGATGGACCTCCAAGCAAAGAAGCCGGAACTAGCAATCTTGAGACTACACCAAAAGAGATGAGATTCTTGGCTAATCATCCAAAGGACTTGGTAATTGGTAAGATTACCAAGGGTGTAAGTACTCATTTCTCTAATAAAGATATAGCTTCTTGTGTTGCTTTTGTCTCGTAGTTTGAACCCAAAAATATTGATAAAGCATGTAGTTATAATTTTTGGTTAGATGCTATGCAAGAGGAATTAAACCAATTCGAACGGAATTAAGTTTGGAAACTTGTTTCCAAGCCTATTGATCATCCGGTCATTGGCACGCGATGGGTATTCCGAAATAAACTGAACGAGAATGGTTTAGTGACTCGTAATAAGGCTCGACTCGTAGCTCAAGGATACAATCAAGAAGAAGGTATCGACTAAGATGAGACTTATGCCCTAGTTACGAGATTAGAATCCATTCGCATATTATGTGCATTTGTATGTTTTTATAATTTTAAATTATTTCAAATGGATGTCAAAAGCACATTTTTAAATGGTTTTATAAAAGAAAAAGTTTATGTAGCTCAACCTCCCGGTTTACTGATTTTAAATTTCCTGAATATGTTTTCAAGTTGAAGAAAGCCTTATACGGTTTGAAACAAGCCCCTCGTGCTTGGTACGATCGTCTAAGCTCTTTTCTACTTGATAACATTTTTTCAAAGGGAAAGGTTGACACTACTTTGTTTATAAAATATTTGAATAACAATATTCTTTTGATTCATGTCTATGTAGATGATATTATCTTTGGATCTACTGATGAATCTCTTTGTCAAGAATTTTCAAAGTATATGCAGAATGAGTTTGAGATGAGCATGATGGAAGAGCTGAAATTCTTTCTCGGACTGCAAATCAAACAAACCAATAATGGGACGTTCATAAATCAAGTAAAGTACAAAAAGGATCTATTAAAGAAGTTCGACATGGAAGCAGTTAAGCCACTTAGCACTCCAATGGCGACTTCACCCAAGCCTGATATTGATGAACAAGACAAACCTATCGACATACGTAAGTATCGAGGTATGGTCGGTAGCTTACTATATTTAACTGCTAGTCGACCAGATATTATGTTTAGTGTTTGTTTATGAGCACGCTTTCAAGCTAATCCTAAGAAATCACATCTGTGCGCAGTTAAGCGTATCTTCCGATACCTTAAAGGCACTTCTTCTGTCGGCTTATGGTATCCCAAAACCACATCATTTGACCTAACCGGTTATTCTGATACTGATTTTGCTGGATGCAAAGTAGATAGAAAAAGCACCAGCGGCACATGTCATTTCCTAAGAAAAGCTATAGTCTCTTGGTTTAGTAAAAAGCAAAATTTTGTTGCATCACTACAAAAATTTGTCAGATTAGCGACGGCAAAATACGTCGCTAACCTCGGTGAAAACGTCGCTAAATCAATTTAGCGACGTTTAAGGCGACATTTCAGGAAAGACGGAAAAAACGTGTCGCTAAACGAGAAAATTAACGTCGCAAAACGTCGCTAGGGCGACGTTATTAACGTCGCTAATTAGCGACGTAATTTGCGACGTTTATTGGTTGACGCTAATTAGCGACGTAAACGGCGACGTTATTGTGATGTTGCCGTTTGGCGACACTGTTGCGACGTTTTGGCGACGACGAGCTGACATCAGATTATGGTGCCACGTGTTGTCCCGTCAGCATTTAGCGACGCGTTTAGCGACATTTATTAACGTCGCTAATGTTTAGCGACTAATGTTAATGTCACTAAAAACGTCGCTATGTTAAAAAAATACAAAAAAATAGGTTCCAGAATGCAAATAGTGCTGGAGCTGGAGCCTGAGCCAAAATACAGAATACAAAATACAAAATACAGAATCCAATCCCTGGGTTCGCCGACCCCGTCGGTGGAACACTCAACACCGGCACGCATAATACATTCCAGAATATATAAAAAATATAAAGAAAAAATACTATCCGCAACGAACAATGTCAATATATAATATCCTCAACAAACCAAATCAATATCCGTAAATACGTACAAACTCAGTATTCTCAACCAAAAAACTGAATATCCCCAAATACGTATAAAGTCAAAATACAAAATACAGAATCTAATCCCTGGGTTCGCCGAAAATACAAAAACAAAGATTGACACACAGTTCTAATTCATATGTGTTTTAAGTGTGAGAACGGATGGCTCAGAACACAACCCAAAATTCAATCTAGCATAATTAGTGTGAATCATCTATGTTCTGTACATATGATGTAGTATACGTTCTTATCGAATCTAGTATCTAGTATCTGAAGAATGTAACAGAATCAAGATGAACTCACATAATGTAATACTAAAATATCAACTACTACTATATAAGATATAGTGATAGGTTGTCGTATCATCATTGCCGAGGGATGAGGGTCGGAGGACAGTCAAATTTATCTACGGCTACATAGTTTCTGCCTCACCAGTCGAATGGCTGTAGGAACTACGTCCTGATCACCATGTCGTACCATAGTTTCTACCTCGCCAGTCGAATAGCTGCAGGGACTATATGTCCCGATCACCAAGTTACCAATTAACCAACCAACAAAACTACTTGTTACAAATATCGGCACTATATGTCGCGAAACGTCGCTATGACGTCGCTAATAGCGACTAATTTAGCGACGTTAGTACGAACATCGCTAAATTCTAATTATATTCCCCCACCAATTCATTTTCCTCCATTTTACTCTCTCACTCTCTCTCCTCCCCCCTCCGGAGCTCTCACTCTCTCCGGCGCTCTCACAGTACTTAAGTGTGAGAACAGATGGCTCAGAACACAATCCAAAATTTATTCTAGCATACATTAGTGTGGATCATTATGTTCTGTACATATGGTGTAGTATATGTTCTTATCGTATCTAGTATCTGAAGAATGTAACAGAATCAAGATGAACTCACATAATGTAATACTAAGACATCATCTACTACTATATAAGATATAGTGATAGGTTGTCGTATCATCATTGCCGAGGGATGAGGGTCGAAGGACAGTCAACTTTATCTACGGCTACATAGTTTCTGTCTCGCCAGTCGAATGGCTGCAGGGACTATGTTCTGATCACCATGTCGTACTGTAGATTAATGCAAATGGAGCTGAAGCCTGAGCCAAAATACAGAATACAAAATACAAAATCCAATCCCTGGGTTCGCCGACCCCCTCGGTGGAACACTCAACACCGGCACGCACAATACATTCCAGAATATACAAAAAATATAAAGAAAAAAATACTATCCGTAACGAACAATGTCAATATATAATATCAGTAAATACGTACAAACTCAGTATCCTCAACGAAAAAACTGAATATCCCCAAATACGTACAAAGTCAAAAACATAGAATAGTCCAAAAATGCAAAAATGAAACTACTGATCGCCTGGAGCTGGAGCTGGACACGGTGCTGGAGCCAGAGGAGCGCCACCAGATGGCGCACAAATACCGCTCAAGTGAGAAAAAGCATGCAGCCACTTCCCTCCCTCCATTCCCCCTCTCCCTCTCTCATGTTATCAACGTCACAACTTTTCCAGTGTTGATCCCTCTAATGATGATGAACGCAAAAATCAAAGACCCCCCTCTCCTTTCTCATTCTTCACAGTTCTCACAACAGGAAGGATCAGTGTTTTCTAGTTCTCTTCCATCCATCCATTCCTCCGTTCTGATCAAGCCTCCACATATGATATCCAGCTCAAGTGTAGAGACGGAGAAGAAGAAGTGGGCAGAAAGAAGAGGGGGAAGAAGCACATCGGCGGCATGACTTGGAGGAAATACAAAGGCTTTCTTCAACATCCGTAGGAGAACTATAAGGATATATTTTTTTCACAACATGTCACATTGTCAAAGACCCTTAATATGACAGCCATGTTACCACGGTGTCGGAAGACTAACATGTCATAATTTTCTAAGCCGTGTATTTTGACATAATCCTCCCAACTCTTTCCTCCCATGTAGTAATTTTGCATTTTTTATGAAGTGCAAGATTACTACATAGGAGGAAAGAGTTGGGAGGATTTTGTCAAAGCATACGGCTTAGAAAATTATGACATGTTAGTCTTCCGACACCGCGGTAACATGATATTCACATTAAGGTTCTTTGACAAGGTGACATATTATGAAAAGATATATCCTTATAGTTCTCCTACGGATGTTGAACAAAACCTACTGAAATTCCTCCAGGTCTTGCCGTCGGCTGTGCTGTTTCCCCCTCCTCTTCCTGCCCACTTTTTCTCCCCCGCCTCTACACTTGAGCTGGATATCATATGTGGAGGCTTGATCAGAACGGAGGAATGGATGGATGGAAGAGAACTAGAAAACACTGATCTTTTATGTTGTGAGAACTGTGAAGAGTGAGAAATGAGAGGAGGGTCTTTGATTTTTGCGTTCATCATCATTAGAGGGAGCAACACTAGAAAAGTTGTGACGTTGATAGCATGAGAGAGGGAGAGGGGGAATGGAGGGAGGGAAGTGGCTGCATGCCTTTGGCTCACTCGAACGGTATTTGTACGTCAGATAAAATACAGAAAATTTGATTTTTCTCCAAGTGTGAGAACGGATGGCTCAGAACACAATCCAAAATTCATTCTAGCATACAATAGTGTGATTCATATATGTTCTGTACATATGGCGTAGTATACGTTCTTATCGAATCTAGTATCTAGTATCTGAAGAATGTAACAGAATCAAGATGAACTCACATAATGTAATACTAAAACATCATCTACTACTATATAAGATATAGTGATAGGTTGTCGTATCATCATTGCCGAGGGATGAGGGTCGAAGGACAGTCAACTTTATCTACGGCTACATAGTTTCTGTCTCGCCAGTCGAATGGCTGCATGGACTACGTCCTGATCACCATGTCATACCGTAGATTAATACAAATGGAGCTGGAGCTGGAGCCAAAATACAGAATAAATAAGAGAACTATCAGAGAATCACATAAAACTAACTAGAACTGAAATACAGTAATTGACAAATAAATGAGAGAACTATCAGATGTGAGGGGGAACAACACAATAGCGTTGATAGCGAGATAGATAGAGAGAGACACAACTAAGTAGCACTTGAACTTTAACTAAGTAGCACTCGACAACCAACCGGAGAGGATACTCTGAGAGATCCATCTGAGTAGGACATATACTCTGAGAGATCACCTTTACAAGAATGATATCAGTAGTAGGATTGAGTGTTGGAGGAGATATTATCAGAGTATACATCCTACTCAGATGGATCTCTCACCGTTACTATTTTTTTCTGACAGCATGGTGGATGTGCTCCGTCAACAGATTCTTGCTCTGAGCCAAAACTTTGTTCCGGAGCTCAAGTGGACATCTTTCGTGTAGAGCTCGAGCGAGAGGTTCCTGACAGCATGGTGGTCTCCTTTGTCAAAGGATTCTTGCTCGTCCAACAACCAATTATGGGACGAGCAAGAATCCTTTGACAAAGGAGACCATACTGTCAGGAACCTCTCCCTCGAGCTCTACACGAAGGATGTACACTTGAGCTCTGAGTCAAAGTTTTGGCTCAGAGTAAGAATCTGTTGACGGAGCACATCCACCATGCTGTCAGAAAAAAATAGTAATGGTGAGAGACCCATATGAGTAGGACATATACTCTGATAATATCTCCTTCAACACTCAATCCCACTACTGATATCATTTTTGTAAAGGTGATATCTCATAGTATACGTCCTACTCAGATGGATCTCTCAGAGTATCCTCTCCGGTTGGTTGTCGAGTGTCTGCAGGGACTATGTCCGGATCACCATGTCGTACCATAGTTTTTGCCTCGCCAGTCGAATGGCTGCAGGGACTATGTCCTGATCACCATGTCGTAGTCCAATACAATCCAGAGATTGACATAGTACTAATTCATATATGTAGTCCAATACAAATAGTCTAATACAAAAACAACCCAATACAAATAGTCCAATACAAATAAGTACTAATAGTTAATGAGAACCACGCAGCTCACGTAAATACTTAGTGATACAATCACGCAACCACCTCAAATAAGTGAGATTCGGCAGGAAAGATGTAGTCCCTTACAAGTGCTGCATGAATAGAACTCCCGATCTCGCTAGCTACCGGTGTTGGATGAATAGAACTCCCGATCTCACTAGCTACCGGTGCCACTCCCTCCTTAACAGTAGGAGGAGCCACCTCAGCATTCACTGTTTCCCTCAAACGACGTGCCGCTCCTCGGGTCATGGATGCCATCTGGTAAGATCGATATTCATAAATAATATAATTGTAACATAAGCAAGCTAACTAAAGAAACCATCATATAATTTGAGTAAATTTTTGAAAGCAGATAAAGTACAGAAAATTCAATTTTTTGCCAAGTGTGAGAACGGATGGCTCAGAACACAACCCAAAATTCATTATAGCATACATTAGTATGAATCATCTATGTTCTGTACATATGGTGTAGTATATGTTCTTATCGTATCTAGTATCTGAAGAATGTAACAGAATCAAGATAAACTCACATAATGTAATACTAAGACATCAGCTACTACTATATAAGATATAGTGATAGGTTGTCATATCATCATTATCGAGGGATGAGGGTCGGAGGGCAGTCAACTTTATCTATGGCTACATAGTTTCTGCCTCGCCAGTCGAATGGCTGCAGGAACTATGTCCTGATCACCATGACATAGTTTCTGTCTCGCCAGTCGAATGGCTGCAGGGACTATATGTCCCGATCACCAAGTATGAGAATGGATGGCTCAGAACACAACCCAAAATTCATTCTAGCATACATTAGTGTGAATCATCTATGTTCTGTACATATGGTGTAGTATATGTTCTTAATCTAGTATCTGAAGAATGTAAAAGAATCAAGATGAACTCACATAATATAATACTAAGACATCATCTACTACTATATAAGATATAGTGATAGGTTGTCATATCATTATTGCCGAGGGATGAGGGTCAGAGGGCAGTCAACTTTATCTACGGCTATATAGTTTCTGCCTCGCCAGTCGAATGACTGTAGGGACTATGTCCTGATCACCATGCCATAGTTTCTGTGTCGCCAGTCGAATGGCTGCAGGGACTATATGTCCTGATCACCAAGTGTGAGAATGGATGGCTCAGAACACAACCCAAAATTTATTCTAGCATACATTAGTATGAATCATCTATGTTCTGTACATACGGTGTAGTATATGTTCTTATCGTATCTAGTATCTGAAGAATGTAACAGAATCAAGATAAACTCACATAATGTAATACTAAGACATCATCCACTACTATATAAGATATAGTAATAGGTTGTCATATCATTATTGCCGAGGGATGAGGGTCGGAGGACAGTCAACTTTATCTACGGCTACATAGTTTTTTCTTCGCCAGTCGAATGGCTGTAGGGACTATGTCCTGATCACCATGCCATAGTTTCTGTCTCGTTAGTCGAATGGCTGCAGGGACTACATGTCCCGATCACCATGTTACCAATTAACCAACCAACAAAACTACTTGTTACAAATATCGGCACTATCGGTGCATTTGAATCAGAGTATCACATTTTTCGGTGTCGAAAAACAAATAATTATTACTAAATTATCATATTTTTTAGCATTATCGGTGCCCATGACCAAGCCCCCCCTATACCACCCCTAACCCGAACCCTAACCCTCCACTCCCTCCCTGCTCCCCTCCCCCAGCCGCCCCCACCCCCCTGCTCCCCTCCCCCAACCGCCCACACATACCCACCCCTAACCCGAACCCTACCCCTAGCTCCCCTCCCCCAGTCGCCCTTGTCCCCCCTGCCCCACCCCCCCACCCAGCCACCCCTCAGCTACCCCCGAACCAACCGTATCCTCCCTACCCCTTCCCCCGAGCCACGCGCACGCCCCCAACCACCAAAAACCAAAATAGCCGGAGAGATAGAGTCGCCGAAGAGAGTGAGAGTTGCCGGAGAGAGTGAGAGCGTCGGAGAGAGTGAGAGCGCCGGAGGGGGGAAGAGAAAGAGTGAGAGAGTAAAATGGGAGGAAATGGACCCTAACTCGAACCCTAACCCTAGCTCCCCTCCCCCAGCCACCCTCGTCCCCCCTACCCTACCCCCCAGCCACCCCCAACTACCCGTATCCCCCCTGCACCTCCCCCCGAGCCACCCGTACCCCCCCAAACTTCCAACAACCAAAACAGACGGAGAGAGAGAAAGAGAGAGAGAGAGAGATAGGGAGGGGAAGAGTCACGTACCGGAAAGGGAGGAGAGTCGCCGGAGAGAGTGAGAGTCGCCGCCGGAGAGAGTGAGAGCGCCGGAGGGGGGAGGAGAGAGAGAGTGAGAGAGGAAAATAGGGGAAAATGAATCGACGGGGGGGATATAATTTGAATTTAGCGACGTTCAATCGACAGTCGGTAAATTCGTCGCTATTAGCGACGTCATAGCGACGTTTCGCGACGACTAGCTCATGAAATTAATATAAGTCGTTATTTCGTCGCTTACTTCGTCGCTAGTAGCGACGATTAGCGCGCCTCACTAAAACGTCGCTAATGTACACAATTTAGCGACGTTAATCAAACATCGCTAAATTTATGTCACCAAATGAGCAGATTTTAGTAGTACATTATCAACAACCGAGGCTGAATATATCGCCGCAGGACATTGTTGTACACAAATTTTATGGATGAAACAAACTTTAGAAGACTTTGGATTGCATTTTACACACATACCTATTTTCTGTGACAACACTAGTTCTATTAATTTGACTAAGAATCCAGTATGTCACTCTCGTACTAAACATATCGAGATTAGACATCACTTTCTTAGAGATCATCAACAAAATAGAGATATAGACCTTGTATACATAGACACACATAATCAATTAGCTGACATACTCACAAAACCTCTAGCGGAAGATCGTTTTAATTATTTACGTCGAGAATTAGGAATTTTAGATATCAATAATATTAATTAATTTTATTTTATTAATTATTTATTCGATACTCGATAACTATTTTTGAGACAAGCCTAAAAAGAGTCTGTCTGTCACCACGACTACGGTCGAAGCGAAGCGGTATTTAAGAGTTCTCCGGTGAACCTCCGTTAGCTGGGACAGTACTCCTACAGCTAATTTGAGGTAGATACTGAGTAAAGAATATTAATTTATAAAATGATATTAATTATATTATTTTGAGATTTAAAATTACTAAACTCTGAATTAAATATTTGAAACGAATTAATGAAAAAGATGTGGCCCCATCATTATTAGTTTTGATATATATATATAGCCAGGCAACCCTTGGCGAATTCGGCCCGAGTTCGGTCCAAATTCGACCAGAGTTCGGCTAGGTATATATATGTACCAGCCAGAACCCGAGGCCCCCATCTTCTTCATTCTTCCAAACATCCTCAAACAGCAGCAACCGTGCCTCCAAAACCTAGCTCTTCTCCACCCTTGTTCTTCCAATCCGTGTGGAGATCTTCGTCCAAACTTTGGATTCGTGCAGAGATTTTCGTCCTCAACAACATATCCAATTCTTGGAAGGTATAATTCCTTCTCTCCTCCACTTTTCAATTCTTAGGATTTCTAGAATTTTGGAAAAGAATGCCTAAGTTCAATCCCTTCAAGAGGAAGAAGACCAATACCAGTGAAGAGGCATCGTCTTCGAATCCGCATACGGATTGCCTCTTTTCTCCGGTCAAATTGGACGACGGTGCATCGGACGAGTTTTACTTTAAAACTTCCGACCAAGCTTTATTGTGGTATGCCGATTTTATTATGCATACTATTTGTACCGGATCACCGATTAAATGGACTGTCTTTTCGGATCACCGCCCTTACTTTGAGGCATTAGGGTTACAACACTTTGTTACCTTACAATTTTCTATTGCTACTAATGCCATTAGATTATTCTATTGTAATTTTGTGTTAGACACTTTTACTGCGAGAACACGTGTCGGAGGGATCGATATCGAATTCACTGATGACACGTTAGCGAAAATCCTTGGTATTCCAAACGAAGGTGCCCCACTCGATGACATCACTGATTTTGATTTCCCCGATGGTACGACTCTTTTTAGTTTCAAGAATGAGCTTTGTGCGTCCGCACGCGCTCGTCTTGGAAAGTTCAAGGCCAATGAACTTGTTTAACTACGAATTATATCGCATCATCTATTCCACTTTACTTCCAAAATCTACTTCCAAAGATGATGTCACTGCACTTGAGCTTTCTGCTCTATATCACATTCTTAAGGGGATTCCTTTTTCTGCCCCTAAGACTATCATTCAGATGATGGGTAGATGTCGCGGAAGAGACCGCAACCTCTCTTATGCGATGATCATCCCATGCATCTTTCAGAGATTTGATATTGACCTATCTACTTGTGCTGTTGACCCTGAACCCAAGTTCCTCAAACTCTCTCGTCGCAGTATTGCCATTGTTCCTCCACCTACTGTACCTGCTCCTCCTGCACCTACTCCCACGGCACCTGGTCCTCCTCATTCTTACCATATGACATTTGAGGGTATTCATCAGCACCTATAAGATCTGCAGTCCTTTTATGTTGTGACTTCCAGGGAACATGAGTTCCGTGACGTGACTCGGTTCCAGGCTATTGCCAACTCCTTCGCCGATCTGAGATTTGCGCAGACGGGTCACTCTGCTTCCACTCTACCTCTAGACTATGTGCGTGAATTTTACGCTCTACGATGATGATGAAGATGATGACTTTTGAGATGTTATGATTTTTGAGACTGTTATTTTTGTCTTATGTTTACTTGGAAATGCTCTGACATTCCAAGTTATTATCAGCACCTTTTATTTTAGTTATTATGTGAATCTTCATAGTCATAGTTTTTATTATGCCTCAGTTTGGCATATTAGTTTATTATTCAGCACTTTATTTGTTTCAGTTTTATTCTAGCATTATCTCTCTTTTTGCTTCATATTACAACTGCCTGTGACAAATAACATGCTTGTGTTGTTTATACATATCTTTTTAACTGTTTCTACCATGCCTGTGATGAATGTTTTATATATTTTTTGTGTGTTTCTTCACTGTTTTTTACTTATGCATTTATTATGGGGGAGCTTTTCTCTTTTGTAATTATTTTACTAAGTGACAATGGGGGAGAAATAGATCTAACATCTTCATGCAAACAGGTTATGAACAATTTCTTTTGATATATTTTTGAATTGATCCATACTCAGATGTTATATCGGCAAGGTTTGTCAATTATCAAAATATAGGAGATTGTTTGCCCATTGGTCTTGGTTAAACTTGATTTTAATAATTGATCAAACTCTGTCTCGATATAAATGCAAGTCAATTCAGATGTTTACCTACGACGTTTTGGACACTGCTCAACAATGGATATCAACTATGTTCAAGACTGAAGCCATTTGCTATTCAGAATGTATTTCCTTTAAGCAATATAATTTTTTATTTTATTGAGTCTAGGAATACATTGTACACCGAGTCGTACTGGCAAATAGGCTATCCGAAATCGTTTTTCAAAACCACCCTATTCTTTTACAAATGACCTATATTTTTGAAAAACATCATTTTTACAAAAAGCTTCTGAAGGACTTTTCAAAAAGCTAAAATAATTTTTCTCAAAAATGAACTAGCAGAACCCTAGTAGAACTCGGCCCGAGTTCGGCCAGAGTTCGGCCAGAGTTTGGCCAAGATGAACGTTAGTGAACGTTTGATTTTGAACTTGGTCACCCTTCAGTTGCGGTTTGTTACAAAGAGTTCTGTCCGAATTCTGTCCGAATTCTGTCAGAGTTCTGTCTTTGGAAAAACTATAAATAAAGAAGTATTTCGATCATTTCAAATCATCAATTCACTTTCAATCTCTTCTCTTCTTAAGCTTACTTTCTTCCAAAGAGTTCTCAAAAGCTTTCATTTTCAAATCCCAAGCCAGTTACAATCCTCTAGTCGATTTGCCAGTTGGTACGGTCTAGAAGTTTCAGAGTGATTGTAATCAGAGGCTTGATAGAAGATACAACACTTCACAATTGAAGTTGGTCGAGTTCTTCGTATCAAAGCTCGTGTCTGTAGAAGTTGCAAGGACTTTATATGAAAACTTGCAGGATTTTCCAATAGTAGATTCAACTGGAAGCTACAGTTCTTCCGACTGGACTAGTCCTCACAAAAGAGAAACCAGTATAAACCTCGGTGTTTGCATTTTCCTTCTGATCACTTTTAATTTCTGTCATTTACTTTGTGATTATTTTTATATCTGTGATCTAACTGCTAACAAGATTTTTAATTAGCAATATTCCGCTGCCTACTCTATTCACCTCCCTCTAGAGTATTCTGCTTTACGATTTCGTTCCTACAATTCTGCCCATGAGATCGGTGACGGCCTCATTAGTTGGGAACCACTTCCCAATATATTGATGTTGCCCCTCCCTGGCGGAGCCTCCATAGTTCTTCTTACTCCAGTTCCCCTTTGGTCGACCGCTCGAATATTTCTGCCTCCTTCCTGCGGTGGTGGGATCGTCGGTCTTTGATGAGAACATAAAATATTATATTTTTATCACTTAATGTTCACTATTTATACTCATTTTATGACTAAAGGTACTCATTATATTTCTATTTTGATTTAGGTTGCAGTTGGAGTCACTATGTGCAAAATGGAGCTAAATTACAATTCTAGACAGTTTTGACACCTTTTATCAAAAGGAGCATAACTTTCTCATCCGAAAAGCAATGGAGGTGATTCAAAAATATTTGGAAAGCTAAGACATAGGGATACAACTTTTTATGTTTTGTGCTTTTCGTAAATCAAGCTGCATCATGACGAAATTAGACTTGAAGTTGGGTCAAAGATGGTGCGAACAAAAATAGGAACCAAAATAACTATTTCCCTACTTGTTCTATGACTTAGTCTATTTGGTTTGAGAAGTTATAACTTTTAGAGGATATGTGGGAAGATATTGTGGGCTTGAAACAACTAATTTATGGTGTATAAAAGGGGGTAGAAATCATGAGAAGACAACACAAAACACAACTCTTCTTCTTATTCTCCAACTTTTCTTTTGAAGTTTTGATGAATATGTGCAGCTAAAAGTCTTGTTGGTCGAAGTGTACGGAAGCCTTGGAATCAATAAACTTGTGAGATCTAAATTATTTTTATATGTTTGATTTATACTTTGAATGTTGAATGTTTTTCTATGCCAACTTTCATGATTGTTTTGTTTAATTAATAGGAGGCCTACTAGTTTATTATTCATTTCGATCTACCGCTAAATTAGATATCAAATCCGTAATTGTATGATGTTTCTAATTTGTGAAGCAACCAAGATTTAATGAACTGCTTTGTTTTATTAGATCTTAGGGGAAAAGCTTTTGACAAAATTAAATACAACCGCTTGTGCTTGTATTGTTTTGCTTTATCGATCTCTTTATTCTTTAAGAAATTGCTAGATTAAATCTTTAGCGCTTGTCCGAGATTATTTAGTAATTAAAGTTAATTACGTCGCTTGTATCTAATTAACTAAGCCTAAGAGAGATATGAAGATACTTCCAATGGTAAATATTCAACGTATGATTTAATTTATGTTTGCATCGATGATCAATTTTATGATTTCCAATGGTGAATGTTCACTAAAACCAATATTCCTCCCTTTAATTCATTTTAATACTTTAATTGTTTTTTAGCTCTTCTTAAATTTTCTCTTATCATATTCAAGACCTCCCCCATCCTTATTCACATTGCATAAAAGTACACTAATTGCTTTCTGTGGGATCGATTCTTACTCTCACTTCTACAAATCATTTTAAGAGTAAAGGTTTTATTTTTAGGGGCCTACGACAGCACACCAAATTTTGGCACCATTGTCGGGGAGTAATTTTAGTTAATTTTTAAGGTTTTATGATTTTTATTTTATTCTTGTAATAATATAATTTTCTTTTATTAGAAAAAAATAATTTTTAACAGCACATGGCGACCAATTCTCAACAATTTGCCACTTGGCTAGATCTTTCATCTAGGCATGCTAATGAGGTAAATGTTTCTTCTCTTGAACAACAAATTGCTAGTTTAACTTTTCTTGTTGATGAAATAGATAATAACAAATTAATTAATAGATTAAATAAAATTAACATTTTAAACCAAACATTATAAAAACATACAAATTAATTTAAACCAGAAATCTTTTTTTTTGTTGGTGCCAGGATTTTATTTTCTTTTTTAGGTTCGGCGCCAGTGTGACTGGCGCCATATTTTTTTTGTTTTTTTTGTTGGGTGCCCGTATAACTGGCGTCATATCCCTTATTTTGAAAATAATCCAAACATTTCCTGTTTTGCGCAACTAGGTTGAATTTTTATTCTGCTATATAAATTTTTTTGTTAGTTTTATGCTTTAGGTCTCTAAAATGTCCGACGTTAGTGTTTGGTTCTTAAATTTACTGCTCAAGTAGGCAAGTGAACAGTAAATTTAAGACCTAAACATTAACGTCGAATATTGTGGAGACCCAAACCCCAATTTCAACTATTATATGAGACCCAATTACTATATATCCCATTTTAATATAATTTAACCATAATTCTAACTTTGGACCCGACCTGTTAAACAATAAAAATAGTCCAGCCGAACAAACCAAATAAACCGAACTGATTATTGGTTTGGTTCGGTTTGGGTTATCGCTAGTTTTAGTTCGATTTTAATTTTGAATTTGGTTTTGAGTATTCATTTTTGTTGATAATTTAATAAACCAAACGCTCACCCCGAATAATTAGTTAGAATGACGATTGCGAAAAACCTAGGGTTTGTTCTGCGCCAGACTCGAGGTGTAGTTTTACCTTCATAGGGTTTGCTTTATCCTGCTCTGTTGAAGTCGCCGCCCTAATATCTCCACCCGCCCCCTACCTCCCTCCCCCTCTCCCCCTTCCCCACCCCTGTGCCTTATCGTCCCCTCCATCGTCCCCCTTCCTAAGCCTTGGAGTTGTTTCGTGCCGCTTGGTGTTCTGACATTCTTTGCTATAATGGCTTCTTACAAAGATATCCTCGAGAAGATGGCTAACCTATTCTCCCTGCAGGGGCCGGTAGAAGCAGTCACCCTGTCAAACAAAGAGGAAGTCGTCGGTGAATACTAGGACGCGACTCCGGCGATCAAGCCTATATCCCCCCGAATATTCACTAGCGCATCCCTTTCATATATTCTGTCCAACCTCTGGAAATTCTTGTCGATGGCCCAAGTTTTTTATCTGGATTTGGATGTCGGATCCTTTCTGGTTCGTCTTGACTCTTCCGCTACAGTCGATCGAGTATTCCTGGAGGCACCATGGAGTATAAATGAGGACTTATTAGCGATCGAGATATACGATCTTGGCAAACTCCCTGAGGAATACAAGTTTATACTAGCAAATTTCTGGGTGCAACTTCTGTCACGACCCGCACCCTGATTAGGGGCACGATCACGTGGTTACGTCCAGCCTACGCCGCAGAATCGGCGGTAGAATACTGTATAGGTCGTCTATAAAAACTACACTAAACAGTATAAAGGTACCTGTACAGTATATACACTTCGAATGGAGGTGACATAGCAATACAGTCTCAATCACAAGAACAACTAGGATAGATAGCACAAAATAGAAATATGATATATGTGAAAATGGAAAATGAGTTCAACATCCAACACAGCTAGAGAGAAATAAACAACATCACAGAGTCAAAAAATATAAATATAAGCTACTACAGTCTAAAACAAAAGCTGGATCGCAGTCCCGGCAAGCCTAACTAAGCTAACTACTCTGGGAGTATAAAGTCTAGTGGCTCAACTATCAGGCCATAGTCCTGGCCTAAGTCTCCATCTGTCTCGACCCCATATTAGGTCGAGCAGCCTGCCTCAGAAACATCTGTAATATGTCAACGGTATCCTGTCAGAAAAATGAGTAAGTACAAACACTAACAGCAGTTCCATATGAATTGACAAATTCTATAAGAAACAGTATAATGAAATACAAGACAAAGATATGGGAAAACTTGGGAGCCATTCGAAAGCCGAGCTACAACCCGTAAACCAAACAAGGACCGGGGTTGTAATCCTTCTCCCGAATAGAACCTACCCTCCAATCAAAGTATAGCATAAGAGCATGTAGAATATGTGATATACAGGACAAAATCTACAGGAAATATATAACCAGATGTGAGTACTGAATAGGATGACAATATATAGGATGACTTGGGAACTATTCGGAAACCGAGTTATAACCCTTAAACCAAACAAGGACCGGGGTTATAATCCTTCTCCCGAACAGAACTTAGCCTCCTACGATAAATAAATATAAAATATGACTTGAATTATTAGAGCGTTATGTGATCGGCTTTGGGTATGTTACAAGACAGGTTATCCACTTGGCCCGACAATCACATAAATATCTCTAAAAAGGGTCATGCCGGCCAACCTGGATAACAAGCACACGAAGGAATCTGCTACACCCTATGTGAGGTGAGAGTGGCACAAGCATAATAGTGATAAGGGGCTTTGATCATATAACCCCTAATAATTCCCCGATCCCCGAATAGTATAATGGATCTGGATATGACACGTCATGACACGGGATTCCATAAGAGGGTAGCAAGTCCCCTTAGGAATCGGTGTCTATACTAATACAGGGAATAAGACAAAAAATGTACCAATATATCAAGAAAATCTAGGAACAACATCCCATGTCATGATCCAACATTTACTAGTCCGTGAACGATCGTGACTGAAAATCGAGTAAAATACTACAACTGAATCGGATATAGCAGATATCAAGACAATGAAAACTATTAGTGAATGTACTCGCCTGTGGTCCTCAGCTGATAAGGTGAACAGGTACTCAGAGTAATCACAGACCTAAAGATGAGATACCATGAGTCCAAACTGGATTTAATAATGAAAGGAAAGCTAATCTAGTCATGATATGCAAGTCTAAGTCAAAACTAGGTCAAACTAAGCCACACCAAGCTAAACTAGGTCGTACTAAGCCAAACTGGGTCACACGAGGACAACCAAGGTCAAACAAGGTCACAAGAAGTCAATCCAAGTCAAACTAGGTCAATCTGGATCAAGGGTTGACTTACACATGAATTTTGGTCAAAAAGTTAACTCTGGTCAACTCTGGTCAAGACTGAGTCAAACCTAGGTCAAATCTGG